>WAAB01012415.1:103786-124025 GCA_013389865.1 Piaya cayana
TGAGAGAGCTGGGGTTCTTTAGCCTGGAGAAGAGGAGGTTGAGAGGAGACCTCATTGCTCTCTGTAACTACCTGAGGGTAGGTTGTAGAGAGGAGGGTGCTGGCCTCTTCTCCCAAGTGACGGGGGACAGGACAAGAGGGAGTGGCCTCAAGCTCCGCCAGGGGAGATTTAGGTTGGACATTAGGAAAAAATTTTTCAAAGAAAGGGTGACTGGGCACTGGAACAGGCTGCCCAGGGAGGTGGTTGATTCACCTTCCCTGGAGGTGTTTAAAAGATGAGTAAGACGAGGTGCTCAGGGACATAGTTTAGGGGCAGATAAGAATGGTTGGACCTGATGATTGAAGAGGTCATTTCCAACCTGGTGATTCTATGATAGTCTTCCTTGAGACATATTTTACTGCTTTTTGAGAAATGACAGTTCTAACAAAGCTGGTGTTCTGCTGGTCATTTTTTTTCCTCTCCCTCCATAGCTCCATGTATAACGTTTTCAGGAACAGGAGGAAACTTTCCTCCTCATGACGCTGCTTCAGAGCAGAGACTGGAAAGAAAATAGGGATTTGGAAGAAGCAACATTCTTACAGAATTTCAGCAGGGAAAAGCTATCCAAGAGTACATCAGAACAACTCTTTGAAGTCTGAAAAGTAAGATTTATAGGAAAGTGCATTGAAGGGCAATGCAGGTGGCTTGTGAGAGATCAAAGTACAAAGTGGTACTTCCAGATCTTACCTCCTTTCCCTTCTCCACTTTGCCCCAACCCATTGTATCTTTCTACCTCACTCCCCTTCCCCAGCTCTGGTGGCCCTTGTCTTTTTTTTCAGTTTCTTTCTGCCTTTTTACTCCTGCACCACATCCCCAGTGGGTTCCGCAGCCAGTGTCTGGCACAGGCTGGCAGGGTTCCAGCTGTCACAGAGAGGTATTGAAAACCACAGAGGCTTTTTGTTCTCCACCATGGCATCTGAGAGCTGCAAAAGAACCATAAAGAAATTTTGCTTTTTCACCCTCCTCCATCTACGTAGAATAGTTAATTATGAATTGCTTTCAACTCCTTCTGTCTAGAGACCCTTTTTCAGATCATAGAATCATAGAATCATAGAACAACCAGGCTGGAAGAGACCCACCGGATCATCGAGTCCAACCGTTCCTATCAAACACTAAACCATGCCCCTCAGTACCTTGTCCACCCGTGCCTTAAACACTTCCAGGGAAGGTAAATCAACCACCTCCCTGGGCAGCCTGTTCCAATGGCCAATGACATCCTCAACATCCTTCTTGTGGTGAGGGGCCCAGGACTGAACACAGGATTCAAGGAGCAGTTTCACCAGTGCTGAGTACTGGAGGAGAATAACCTCCCTGGACCTGCCGGTCACACCATTTCTGATACAAGCCAAGATGCCATTGGTCTTCTTGGCCACCTGGGCACACTGCTGGCTCATGTTCAGTTGGCTGTCGACCAACACCCCCAGGTTCCTCTCCTCCAGGCAGCTTTCTAGACAGACTTCTCCTAGTCTGTAGCTCTGCATAGGGTTGTTGTGGCCCAAGTGCAGGACCCGGCATTTGGCCGTCTTAAACCTCATGCCATTGGTCTCTGCAGTGGTCCAGCCTGTTCAGATGCCTTTGCAGACCCTCCCTACCCTCCAGCAGACTGACACTTCCACCCAGCTTAGTGTCATCTGCAAACTTGCTAAGGGTGCACTCGATGCCTTCATCCAGGTCATTGATGAAGACATTGAACAGGGATGGACCCAGCACTGAGCCCTGGGGGACCCCACTTGTGACTGGCCTCCAGCTGGATTTAACTCCATTTACCACCACTCTCTGGGCCCGGCCATCCAACCAGTTTTCCACCCAGGAGAGTGTACTTCCTGGAAAACACGCTACAACTTAAAATGGGCAGTAAGGCAATAATCCTAATTCGCTTTTATTACATCTTCTGGCAGAACCTTCAAGATATTCATATCAAAATTTATTTGCAATTAACTGAAAAGGCATCCAAATTCAGAGCATCAGAACAATATGCTCTCATTTTCTCCTCTGAATTTTATCCCTGCTTATTTCCTGCTCATTTATCCTGCTGATTTCCATCTGCACCAGGCTCTCAGCAGCTTCTCACAGTAGGGTGTGTATTCCCAGGGGCATTAGAATAATCTCATTTAAGGCACGGACCACCATGGCTAGGACCCACACCAGAGAAGAATTTCTGCAGAAAAGCAGAGTTAGCACCAGGCCTTCTGTCACTCTGAAAAGGCAAACATGTGCTGCTCTGAAAGCAGCTGCCTGTAGCTACCTCCTCCTTCCCCTTTTAAGTTGCCATGATCATAACATAACAGCATTGGCAAAAAAATGTCCTGCTGCACATTTCTAGTGTGAATTAGAGGTAGAGGTACAACGATGCATCCTGTTGTCCCAGCTGCTCACCTCCAGCAGAGGTGGAACACCCTGACGGATGGGACCATCACAACTAGCTAGCCCCTGTTTCAGAAGGTTTGGTTCTTACTGTCTGTGCCTGTTGCCTGCTATCCTTGCTGAGCCAGCAGAAAGCCATCTCTTTCAAGGACCCACATTTACTTGTGGTATGTTGGCCCAAATGATGAATCAAACTGAACAAGTGGCAAGACACCAAGCTGTAAATTGTGGCAGCTGAGCAGAGGCAACTTTTTGTACTCCTAACACAGCTCTATACTAGAAGGAGCCCAACGGATATAGAAAAATGCTTACAAAGCAACAACGGAATCAAAACAACAGACTAGAGAGTGTAAAAATTATACTCAACAGCTAAGCGCAATCATACTTCTCTGTCCACATCACAAAATAGATGCAAAAAGGCCATAATAGAATGAGGACACACACTTTCCCCTCAAGAGTACTTCCTTATTAATACATAATAGTTTGATTCCATAGAAGAACCTCATCATGTGTTTTTATGATAGCAAATAATTTAATTGGTTATATTAGTTTAAGATAACTTTCTCTTAAATACTGTCCAACATAATATCCTACATCTTGATTAAATGTTTGGTCAGGATTTTTATTATTTCAGTTTCAAAAAACTGAAAGAATCCAAAGTCAGGAATTGAAGTACTGCATAAGATTGTTGGCGAGACCTGGTCCTCCCATCCAATGCAAAATAAGGCATCTGCCCAGCAACCACATTCTTCTGCCTGTGCAATGCCAGTAGCTCAGTCCTTTCCACTCCCCACAGCCCACACATGCTCAACAGCAAAACACAGTTATTCCACAGGGCATTTTCTCTTCCCCTTTGCTCTCTGAGGAGACACCTACTCATCAATCCTGGAGGAAAGAGTAGTTTCCTGCTGGAAAGGATACATTGCTTTTTTTTTTTTTTTTGGTCCTAATCTAGGCTGGCAATAACTGAAAGAGGTAGCTTTGAAACCCATCTTCTGGCCCCTCACTGGAGAAGAGAGTGTGTCAGTCGCAGGCAGAAGTCAGGACAAACAAAGGGCTGTTTGTACAGCAGCTCCCGTCAGCCCTCCTTCTTCACATCTCTGCTGGCTCTTGCTTTCTCCGGATACATCTAAAAAGGTACAGCTGCTAAGAAAGAGAAAGTGAGTGAAGCAGAATTCAAAGGTATGTCTTGCTCCTTAAATTATCCTTGTTCACTTTCTGCTAATGCTCATTACAGAGATCAGAACTAGAAATATATATGGGAACATACAGGAGAAGGTTTGGGAGATGCAGATATGTTGTAGGCAAGAAACACTATTAAAGACAGATGCATGAATATGATCCAGCTAAAGATAATTCCTTCACTATCTTGCTCTTCTTCAAAGCTAAATGCTACACATTAACATCTAGAGTCACTAAACATACTATATTGCTTTTCAGTGCTCAGTAATATTGCAGAATTGGAGAGAGGTGTGTTCACAATGAATTGCTGTCTTTAAGAAAACTAACTAGGTTTTAATGAGAACACAATTTCTGTGAAGAATCATGGTATTGATGACAATTACAGAGCAGTAATTCACTGAATTCATCCTCAGTGTACTAGCTGCTGTTCTTACAATGAACAAACTGTTCAAGAAAAATACATTTGAAGGATTTTTTTTAAATTGAAAAACCTTTATCATAAGAAATCAGTACACAAGAGCTGCATAACTGATACTATTAGGAATGCACCGATAGACCTAATCATTGTGCACTAACACACATTTTACAAGCGTTTCCAAGATAGAAATTCCACAAACAAATAAACAGCAAAAGACATTTTAGTTTGAAGAGGTATTTTTACCTCTTGAACCTCAATGCATATTAAGAAGTGAATATATACTATATTTGCTTCACTTTAAGTGCAATTTGTTTACTAAGTATATGCCATTGGACAGATTGGTAAGTATGATACACCAGAAGTGTACTAATTCATGTATACCTTATTTGTAACATTAGGTAACTGGTGATGCAGCCTACTTAATAACTCTGAAGAGTATATTTAATGGTTAATAGACCAAACTGTAAATATTTAATCTTTTCCCAAATATGCAGCATCTCTGGAGGTGCCAAAATACCCATTTTGTGACATTTCTAAGTTTTCCCTGTTTCTAACACCTGAACTCCAGCTAATATCATGTGATCTTCCAAGGGCATTACTTCTCATCAAATATTACCCTGTTGTTCTCTGCCAAGGAGGCTGAAACTTGGATTTTTCTCTTTGGTCTTTTCTGGCTAACACTGCACCCAGCAGATCCAAAGACTATATGCCAAAGACTATGTGCCAAATTGCCTGGCAGGATAATTCAAAACCCCTCAGTTGAATGAGCAGGGATAGTATTGATGCCTGGCTCACTGTGCACATTCCCAAACTAACCATTTTCTTTACACGTAAGTCCTAATTATTTCAAAGCATTTGTTAAACCAGCTGCACTTGGTCTCAAACTATGTCAGAGTAACCAGAATAATTCATTAAAAAGAACTTAGGCAAATGCAAGTGGCTTTACTCCTGCTAGTATCTGAAATTATAACATCTTGATCAAGCAATCTGGTCAGGCCAATCTTAGCATGATTGGCATAGCTACCTTTTCAGAAGGTTTTGTAAAATAAAGAAATCTAAAAGGGTGTTTGTCGGCAATGAGTCTGAGTCACCTTAGTGACTGGATTTGTTCATCACATTTCCCTAATTTGTTTTAAGAAAAAAAGACTGTTTCTGTGGTATATAAAAGCCGACAAGGTCTTTGAGATGTGTTCTGAAACAGGCACATACTAGGCTCTGTTCTTTACCTAGACAATCAGTGATACAACATCATCTGTGCAACTGTATTCTGGAGCAGAAGTTGCAGAGTTTGTCAGAAAAAGACACTGCATCAGACAGGTCTGCCAAGTTTATCAGCATCGATTCTTTGCAGGGAGCAGATGAAACACTTCAGATCCTTGGCAATCTTTCATCTGCAAATAGGGACCATTCTCATAGAAAAGGAATAACCTTTTTGAGAAAGATCTTTTGACTAAAAGTTGCCCTTTAGTTATGATCTGAATAAAAACTCACCACAAAACAGCAAAAATATTTAAGCAGAAAGAAAATTATAATAAAAGAAATATTTTTTTCCTGTATAATAGCAATGTTGAGCATTGGTAAGATGAATAACTGACTTGTTAGTGAAGCTGTCTATTTGTAGCTCAGCAGCATACTGATTTTGCTAATACCGATTTTGGCAGTCACCCATATAAACCCTCTATATAGCATATCCTGCTATATTTCAAAGCAAGGACTGAGTTACCTTAAATTGTAGGTGGTGATTTTTGAATCCAGAAATTTGACAGTTTATAGAAAATTTTCCCATTTTCAGGACAGAATAAGTTTCTATGAATTCTGAGTAGACAGGCCACAGGCAAGAGTTTTAAATGAGCATTCCAGCTGAACTACAAGTAGGGGAGGATCACTCAAATTATTAGGAATAAAAAATCTGTATTCAAGAACAAGATATGATGAATGCCTCATCCTCAGGAGGAGAACTTGCAGAACAATCCAATCATGGGAAATAAAGACATAAGCCCCCACTTCCCAAATTTATCTTTCATGGAAATTGTATTCCATTAAATACTTAAATAATTAAGCTCAGTCATTTGAGAAGAATATTAAATTGTACTCCTTGACACTAGCATTTACCGAGGTATAGTACAAACAAACTTATTCTCTTGAAGTATTATACTACTTTGAGCAGAACCTTCATAACCACAGCTTTTATACCTCTACAAAATAAAACCATTATTATAATATAGATTCTTTAATTCAGTCTAAAAAGCAGCAGGCAAAGTTAGAGCAATGTTTCCTTTATTTGAGAAGAAGTTTTGAGGTCTAAAACTAATAAAGACAGTGCGTTACTCATGGCTGCACTCTAAGGCAATTAAAAAATAGATCCCCAAGGCTCTATTACTTGTAGTTTATAGAAGTCTCCAACTCAAAAGTTCAAATACAAGTACATGGAAACTAAAAGGAATCACTCAATGAACTTTTCTTCTACAACAGAAGTTAAAGAAAAGCATGAGGGTTTATTTTCATTTCAGTCATGTTCTTTAATGTATTGGTCACTTTGTAATGTTTTATTTGGCTACTGGTGTTTGAAACATAAGTTTTCACTAAATATTATGGAAAAATAGAAGTAAAGAGCATTGAGGTAAAGTATTTTATCCCTAATATGAATCCAAATTCACAGTTTTCCTCTCAGTTTCTAATATGTCATTCATTGGCTGAAGAAAATGAAGATCAGCAAGATAGCGATGGTGGTGATATAACTACCGAGGAAACATTACTACAAAATACAGTAAATTTATGCATTTAAGAGCTTATTGTTTGTTTTTCAAGGGTGAATAACTTTACAACTTTCTCAATAACTTTACAGAATAACCTAAGTGGGATCCTACTAATCCACTCTGATAGTGGGCACGCCTTATTTTTTTTCCCTATCTGGATAATAGTTCTGCCACCTTAACTTGTCCTTTGATATTCTTTGGTCGGACATTGCCTTATGCTTAGTTATTCTTGAGTTACTCTAGAGTCCTCTATTCTGCTGCCCCACAAGAAAGACTAGAACCAACCTACAACAATGTGGCATTGAGGAATTGACTCTGAAGTGCCAGCAGAATGATGGGTAGGAAAATCTTCCTTCAGGCTAACAGAAGTGCAGTGAGGATCACCCAGGGAGACTTCACTAGGTAGATCTGGCCATTGATGTGCATTTGCTGTCAGAGCAGAATTTCTACCTAAATTCAATAAGGTATTAGACCCTTTACATTCAAGCACAAGGAACAATAAAGCACTCACCTAATACCAAAACAGTCTAAGTTGAAGCATTGTTCAATATGCTGCTTTACAAGTGAAGGCAAGTTCAAGGACCTTACCCAAAGCTTTGTGGCATGGTGAGTTTCTGTGCAGAGCAGCACAGAACAGCAGAGGTAGCATTGAACAAGCTCACACAGATGACGGAAAGCCTACTTACCAACAGCAGAGTTGTGCAAGGGATAATTCATCCCACCTTTCGAAAAGCATAATTCTGTAGCAAGACTCAGCTAAGCAGTTTGCAGTACTACAAAGAAAGATTTTTAAAAAGGGAGAGTTCTCAGCAATGCTCTATCATACAGAGCCTGCAATGTAGGAATCACAGGGACTGCTTGTCCCTGATAGCACTGCAGAGTTTCAGACTCCTTTCCTGCTTGATGCTCTGATTTCTCGAGTAGTCCATGACAGAGGATTCAGTCAGTCAGCAGGTTGTTTCCCCAAAACTTTAATGGAGAAAGATACTACTAATTTTGTGTGACTGCCTCTTGTTTCAACAGGCAAGATGATCAGGAAGGCAATGAAACACACCTGGACATTTTCCCCTGGTTTGATAGCAATCAATACATTCACTTACACCACTGAGAGAACACAGACAGCTCAAAGCAATTTTGTCAAGGTGAGAGGCTAAAGAAATAA
This sequence comes from Piaya cayana, assembly GCA_013389865.1. Lineage (NCBI taxonomy): Eukaryota > Metazoa > Chordata > Aves > Cuculiformes > Coccyzidae > Piaya > Piaya cayana. The sequence goes on from WAAB01012415.1 coordinate 111,708, forward strand.
CAAAACTGCCAGCAACAGAAGCCTCAATTTCCTATGAGAGGATTTCCAAGGTTGTATAGAAAGTAATGAATATCCATTCTGCTGCAATATTATTTACCTCCTAGGAGAAAACACTCTCCAGCACAGAGACTCAGACCTCCAAAAGTTCACAGGAAAGAACAGAAAAATGCAAGCCAGAAAGCAAATTAGAGAGACCTGTTCAAAAGCTATACCTGTGTCATATACCTCATTTCTCTTTAGTACCCTGCTGCAGGAAGCTTCGCAGAAATGAAGATAGTCTCGGCAATGCTTCTGCTGAGCACCCTCCTGGGCACCCCTGCAGTGCCCTCCCAGCGCCCTTCTTGTTACAAGAGGGTCCTCAATGACCACAACTGTCACAACATCCCTGAAGGCACAGAGAACCTTCGACAAATTGATGATGGTCTACAAGATCACTTTTGGGAAGGGAAGGGCTGCAAGGTGATCTGTTACTGCAACTTGAATGAATTGCTCTGCTGCCCAAAGTAAGACCACATTAATTTCATGCAAACTATGATCACCCATTACATTTCCATCATTTTACAATTTTGACTAGAGTAATAAGCAATCATTCTAGAGAAATGCATCACTTTGGATGGTTTGAAATTATATCAAGATATAGCTAATTACCTGATAAGCTGCCAGTTTTCAGTTTTTGTTTTCCAGAGGCTCATCTAAGACATGCTTAGCATATTTTGTAAACCTGATGTCTTATTATAGGGGACTTGAGCATTTTAATCACCCAATTTTGGACTTAGTTCGCTCTAAACTAAGTATGAGAACTACCTCAAATCCTTATTCACAGCACTTTGTAATGAAGATGTTTTCAGGACCATAATCAAAACCATTTGATTTCTGTTCCATGGTAAAGAAATATATTGCTATTCTAAGGTGCATGCAAATATGTCCGTTGAATAAACGATTCTGAAAAGACAGCAGTTTTAAATATGAAACCAAACAAAGGGAAACAGGTTCACAAATGCCTGCAAGAAAGGAAAAAGATTTAACACAGGAACATCAACACTTCTCTGGCTCACTGGCACTGCTGACAATGCTGAACATTGAAGTTATCACTGAAAGTGGGCTTTTTGGTTGTTGTTTTACAGGAAAATTGTACATCCCAACAAATACTAATTTAATAAATACCAACAGCTCATACTGGTTTGAAGTGATAAAATGTATTAAGACTTATTATTTTATTCAGCTTTCCAGCAACACCTTTACCTCAGGAAATTTAGATTAAAATCTCAACACTTCAAAACTTAATACTTCAGGGACTATAAAATGTGATGAGGTTATATAGGCAAGTAAAAATGTCTTTTTATGTGTACTCCTCTTACCACCAAGGTTTCTCAAGTCCCTTAAAATCCAATTAAAGGCAACTTTACAGCACTCCTCTAGGGGACTAGATGTGAACCAAGTAGGAATGACTTCTAAAGCCAGAAATCTCACATTCAAATTGAAAACAGAGGTTAAGTAAGTTTTTCATATTTTACTCTCCCTAAGACCAGATATAGTATCCTCACCCTGAAGCACACTTCAGGATGCCAGCTTCAACCTCTAAGCTTTGAGCAGCCTAATAAAGCCTCTTACTTCGAGAGAAGTACATAAGGAGGTCTTCCTTCAACCGACTTGAGGTATAGAAGACCTACTTTGCAGGTCTGCTCTCATGACAAATTGCACTGAACTGTACACACGTGCATGCCAAAGTTCTTTATTTTTATAGTATAATGTATTTGGTAACTTACTTCCTCAAAGTTGAAATACCAGTGTGGATTCTTAGCACTCTGGTCAGTCGATGAAAAATTTTGACACCACTTCCAAACCAGGCCAGCAGAGGTAAAAATGCAGTATCTTCACCCAGACCCAGTGTTACATTTGTATTGTCAAAAGGACAACCCAGAAACACAGTAATCCCACCATAAGCTAAAGAAATCCACAACTGGAAATGCATGTCTTGTTAAAGTTCTGCTAAACAAATGGTCTGATTATTTAAATATCTAATAATATCTTTCAGGGATATTTTCTTCGGAGCAAAGATATCTTTTGTGATTCCCTGCAACAATCAGTAATGGACATCAAGTCAGCCAGTGAAGATACCAACCATCATTCTGCAGTCATGTAATAATGTTTTCAAGGGGAAAAACCAACAGAAAAAACTTTCTTTCTAACCACAAGACAGTGACCCTTTTTTGCTCTGTAGAAAAATTTCCTTTCTATACCTTTTTGGAATCTCAAATATGCAAGTTCTCCTTTCAAATTTGGTAGCTGATTTACTTTTGATAATGTTGTAAAATACTTTCGAAGCTCTAATGGATCCCCCAGAAGAGCCTGACTTGTTATTCAGCTCAACATTTTCAGCTAGTTTAAATGAAGAAACTTCTAGTCTAAGCCTTCACATCATTAGGAAAGTGACTCAAATACCAAAATATAGCAGCGCAGCTTCCTATTGCTTGACTACCATCACACAGTTAACATTATTTTAAGCTGAAACTACTGAACCCTCGGCACTTCTGCAGACTCCCACTTTCTGTTTAGGCATCTTAACATACATGTGCATACAGAAGGCAAACTTTCACCATCTGTATTTGAAAATTCCACTAAAAAAAAGTCAAAACTCACATTAGTAATACTAAAGCACACTTAGGTCTTAATTATGTGTAAATGGTCAACTGCATTAACTATGCAATCTGTAAAACCTTAAATTCCTTAATCTTAACATTGAAAATTTAAAATATTAGAGCAGTTACAACAGCATATTTATAATCAGGACATCTAAAGAGGCCAGGACTGAGGCAACAAAAAAAATTTTGTTGCTCGTGGCAACAAAAAAAATTCCTCACTTAAGCAGTTTTTTAAAAAAGCCTTGTTTGAAATACTGTATCCCAGAATTTAGTTAGGATACTTTTTCTTTTTAGGCTAGCCCTGTAAGGAAACAGCTAGGGAAGCGAAGACAATGGGGTAACTCAAAATATTAGAAGTAATCATCTTAATGTTTAAGAGGTATCATGACTTAGATAAACAGCCGCCTCCTAAAACCTGCCCAAACCAATTGCAGTATAAGAGAAAAACAGACAAACCCTTTTGTAAATTTAAGGAAAGCCACCTGAACAAGGCAGGCACATGGGCAGTAAGCCTGGCTTATTGCCTTACACACAAAAACTTTAGCTATCAAGTCAGGCACATGGAAGGTGTGTAGTACCGAAGTAACTATTTAGTCTTCCACTCAAAAACTGTACTATTAATCTAACAATCTTACACCATTACACCACAATAACTGCTACCTCCACATTACCAGACTCATTTCATAAGCAGTATGAAATATGATGATCATCTTCCTCTGTTTGCCAACGAAGGTTGGCTAGTGCGGGAGGGGGGTGATAATACACAGCTAATAATAAATATTTCAAGTAAATATGTGTGCACTATTTTTGTCAAGTAATTCTTAGGCTACTGACTGTTAAAAAAACAGTTTGTGCCACCAGGCTTTTTGAGTCTGGTTTGTATAATTATTCCTGAGTCATTTGGGCTTCCTACCAATTCATCAATTAAGGATAAAAAAAACCTTCATAAATCTGGTAACACACAGTCAAAATACCCAAAGTCAGCGCTCTGCTAGGAAAGCATATGGTATCTGCTCTTGTGCAAAATCCTCTATAAGCTTCTAGCAGTAATAAGGGCATGTAACTTCTGTGGGTTGTGCTATCTAGTTTCTATGTGAATCATGTTGCATATGCCTGGTATTCACAGCTTTCCAAAGCAGCAGAAGCAAAAAAAAAATTTAAGGCAGATGCAATATCTGGGTAGTAAAGTTAACATGTGATTTTCTGTTACTTCCCATCCACCACTCCCCACTAAGGAAAACTTATAATCTGCTGGAGAAAAATCTTGCCGCTTTGCACACACGGCAGGATAAGGTCACTTAGCCTACTACCTTAAGACTGACTGCACAGACAAGCTTGCTTCTGTTTCTCTCCCGACTCTTCCCTCCCAAAGCTTCCTCTAACGGTCCTGCCAAGCCTAGGTGAGAATATTCACTCCTTTCAAGCACTCAAGAGAAAAAGCCTTCCTTCTTCAAGTGTCCTATCCACAGCCAGCATCCCCGGCTACACCTGCTTTGAAGATGACAAGCTGAATTTGTACAAAGGATATTTAGCAAATTCCTTTACAGTCTGTGTAGTGAAATAGGCACTAAAATATCTTTTCAAAGAAATACCAATTTTAGCTGCCACTAGCAGATATGACTAACCATCTCGAACTTCGGACAGCACCACAGAACTTTATTGTGGAAATAAGCAAGACACTGCAAGTGAAAGAAATCAGCCCACTGAGAGCTACTGGGAACGCAGCCAGCTTGAGGCCAGGGTTTATGATCATTCAGTTCTATGCAAGTGTCATGGCAATCCACAGTTTCAATATAGGCTGGAGGACAACGTGACTGAGAGTAGCCCTGCAGAGAAGAACTTGGGAGTGCTGGTGGAGAAGCTCAACATGAGCCAGCAATGCACACCTGCAGCTTGGAAAGCCAACCATATCTTGAGCTGCATCAAAAATAAGCAGGGACAGAAGGTCAAGAGAGATGATTCTCTCCCTCTCTTCCACTCTCATGGGACTCCATCTGGAGTACTGCATCCAGCTCTGGAATTCTTAACATATAAAGGATATGAAATTACTGGAATAGGCTCATAGGATGGTCACAAAGATGAGCAGAGGGGTGGAAAACCTCTGATATAAGGACAGGCTGAGAGAGTTTGGATTGTTCAGCCTGGAGAAGGCTCGGGGGACAACTTATAGCAACCTTCCAGTACCTGAAGCGGGCCTACAAGAAAACTAGGGAGGGACTTTACACAAGAACATTATTAGTATTAAGATGAGGGGGAACAGGTATAAAACAGAGAGGGGCAGATTTAGACTAGACATATGGAAGAATTTCTTCACCATGATTGTGGTGAGGCCCTGGCACAGGTTGCCCAGGGAAGCTGTGGCTGCCCATCCCTGGAGGTGTTCAAGGCCAGGTGGGATGGGGCCTTGGACAGTCTCATCTAGTGGGATACCCCTGCCCATGGCAAGTGCGTTGGAACTATATGATCTTTAAGGTCCCTTCCAACCCAAACCATTCTATAATTCTATGATCACAGGTCAAAAAAAACCCAGAGGAGCATCTTAGCTGCAGCGATACCAGCAAACTAGTAGTTTTCAAAACGCTCACAAAAATTAACATAAAGCAATTTGGACCATAGAAATACTGCTTTCTCTTTTTTCCCCAAACTAAGAAAAAGCTTTTAAACATAAGGTTAAGAGTTACAAAAAATGTTAATTGAACAAGCTGAAGTCATGTCCTCTCTGCTTTAAGACAAGAAATCTTTTCCCCTTGCCTTTTCTTTGGTGTATGCGCAGAGCTTGAAGCAGAAAGAAATTGTATCCCATATACCACACCTTTAGACTGGCACTACAGTTGACTCTACAAGAAGCCATTCACAATATTATCTCCAACAGCCTTTAAGATGTTCAATTAAAAGCAAAAGCACTAGTTGATATTTTTTTCACGTTACTGTAAGCTTTGGTTTAATTTTGGTGTTTTGTTTCATTGTTGTTTAACAGGCCTGTGCTAATGCATGCAATGAAAAAGAAACAGTATGTCTATTGGAATATACCATATTGACCCAGTACAGACTTCATATTGCAGTCTCCAATTAAGTTCTTAGCTACAGTCTATGCAGGTAAATGGAAAAGACAGCAGCTAAAGGATTTCTTACCAAGTGGAAGGATTTCTCGGCACAGTAAGCTGCAGCAGTCTTCACTCAGCTGTGAAATTCAAAAGCTGCATTTTTTTCCACTTTAATATATGAGCAGGAAGGCCTTGGTGCTTGGAAGCACATATCCCAGCAATGACAAGATGAATAAACAAATGAAAGTCCCTGTCAATTCTTGTTTCCAAACGGGAAAAAAGAAAAAGTTTTTCAGCCATTTCTGCTCAGCTAACAACTGAACTGTCTTTTAAAGTCTTTTACCTTAGGAAAAAGAACCTACTGCCAAGCCTGCTACACCTTTTTTTTTTTCCCCCCCCCAAAAAAGGCATTGCATCGTGAGAACTTGAAGTACACTCATAGATATATCCTTGTCACACTTTAATTGAAAAATATTTTAATATTACATAATTAGTGAAATCTTAACTATTAGGTACAAGTAACTCACTAAGTAAGTTAGACACACCCACTTGAGCAACAGTATCAGTAATATTTATTTAAAATACTTTTGCCGAGGAAATTTGTTTCATAAGAGATGGTTTTCTTTCAAACAAATCAGCGAAGTAATGAAAAACAAAAGAGAGACAAACTCCCTGGGAAAAAAAAAATTACAAATAAAGCTTTTGCATACCAACAAAACCCCTCAGTCTTTTGATTTGCAGCCTGAGTCTCAGTCCCAACCTTTTCTGTCTAGTGAACCCCACTATCCATCTTTAGATCTGCTTTGTTCTTGTCATTCTTCACCGAGTAGATGAAATATGTTAAGGTGTCCTTTTCATTCACAGGAATTGTCCTAAAGTGGCAGCCAATTATCTACAAAAGAAGAATGCAAGGGAATTAAATCATTCTTAGGTTAGAAAATGAAGATTCAAATTTAAATTAACTACATTAAACGAAAGTACAAAGTTTAAAAGCCTGATCAAGCAGCTTAAAAAAAAAGAAACTAAAACCTACCTCTCTTCAAAAGTCTTGAAGTCAAAAAACGTAGAATAAAACCACTTTACTGAGAACTATGAGGTCTGACACAAAAACCCCCAAGACTAACCCTATGGTCTGGGAGCCAAAAATGTGAGGGGAGAGGTAAACAGATGGTTATAGAACACATTCTAACCTGCCACAGCGAGGCAAGGGTCAATTCCATTGTTTCACTTGGTACGAGTGGATGCATGTTCAAACGTAGTTATCTTACTCTTGATTGGAAAAATGTCAGCACATGCCACCCCACGATGCTTTTGTCTGTGAAGCGGTTTTTAACCAATAACATCATCACTGTGCTTCAGCACCCACCCTATTCATAAAACCTTCCCAAAGACCAAATTAGTACTTGAAGGAATCCATTTTTTTGTTAGTGGATGATGTGAAAGCAAAAACAAATGTATCTGTGGAATTGCTTTGCTCTGAACATTGGCAGCATCATACACAGCTGTATGTCAACTCAGAAGGGAATTATTTTGAAGGTGATTATAGCCAATTTTCTTAATTTGTTACAGGCGCAGTCTCTTTTGTGTCGGACTTCGTATGAACCAAACATAAGAGATAAGGGTACGATCTGCTAAGTAAAAAGCCTAGAAAGATTTCAAGAATGAAGAAAAACCAGACCAGGAGTTCTTAAAACAAGCAAGTAATGACTACAGAATATCACAGCAACAGCACAGAAATGAGACGCTATGGCTCATTATTCAGGCTAGGGGTGTGCAGTGTATCTGTATCAAATGACATGTAGAAACACCTAAGACAATACAAGAATCAAGAATTGTAATTGAACATTTCAGCTCTTTGGAACAGAGATACGAATGATGAAAATTCACCGTGTTATAAACACTAAAATAACAATCTTGAAACAGTTCTCAAGTCTCCTCTGCAATTCAGAAGCCTTTTCCTTCATCAAAATAGACACCAACTTTAAAAGAAAGCACACAAAATACGCTTTACTTACCCAAACCCATTTTCTGTCTTGCAGAATAATTTCATAGATTAAAATCAGCAAGAGGAAGTGAGAAACACGGAACTGCTTATTTAACTACCACAGGGTAGAAGTTTAGCATAATTAGCAAGTTATAAGGCTTTCTAAATCCCATCCTCCAAAAACTCAGAAAAGCAGTTTGACAGAGTCCTTTAAAGTAGACTCCTAAGTAACAGCTAGAGGATCATCCATGGTACATTAGGACAGGTTACAGTACAGTGTTAATAAAGAAAGTTCTCAGCTATGTATCACAAACACCTGCACATCAAACAGAGCACATGACAGAATATTCACCTATTCATATCAAGCAGCACAAGAAGCGTAAGCTAACACAATATCTCATAAGATGTACCTAAGGTAGACCCTTAGAAATGTTGGTTTTCCAGAATAAAAACTGCTTGTGTTTTTTCAAATCAGCCCTAAAGATTAAAAAGCTAACTATCTCAGCTCACATGTAAGAAAACAGAAGACCAGTTTTTAAATTCTTAATCACACTGGCGGCAGTAATATTCTTTTATAACTCAGCCTTGAGATCTTCACGCTTTTAAGACCTTTGCCTTTAATCCACACAGATTAAGGGAGGCATCAACAAAACGTCTGTACTGAAGTACAACTGACTATCACTGCACTGAAGTGAAAAAATTCCAATGTATTTACATCTGCATGCTCTATCCGCATCTTTGCAGCAAGGAAGGATTCCTTTAAAATTAAATTTACATGCAAAGATGCTTATGTACAGCTGTACTCACACACAGCTTCAGCACTTTCAGAAATATTGATAAGAAAAAACCTAATTTCATAAAGTTCAATTTCTTTGGTTGCAGGTCCCAGTGGTTTTAATTAACAGAATTAATTACCAATAGAAGCCTGCTTTTCATGTTTCTGCACTTCATATATAGAGACACATATGATTGTAGTAAACCAGCTTTTAAAAGTAAAGTCTGAACCTTGGTACAACTCCACTGCTACCTCTCTGTGGACACTTTAGCAGGACCCTTCTGGTAAAGGTGGGACGTGTGCAGACTACAAATCCGCAGTTCTGTGACACTCTGAGACACACAGATCATCTTACTGTTCCAACTCAACACTTCATATTTTTAAGCAGCACACACTCCTTTCAGAAGTTAAGAGTCGCTCCTGTGCAAAGAACTTCTACTTTTGATTTACTTGGCTCAGATGCTGTGGCAAATGAAGGAAGCTAGATAAGCAGTTCCCTTTTGTTCTCATAAAATCCAGATTACAGAGGCTCTTTATGCAAGGATACACTGTATAGAAAACCACATGCCAGAGCAAGCTGCATTTTCTATTATGGAACAAACACTCATACGTACTTCAACAAGCTGTGCTTTGTTAAGTCCAGGTCTGGTCTGTAGTTTGAAGTGTCTTTTGTACCTTCGAAGTGTGTTCACTTGTAACTGATACAAATCAACCTAGAAGAAAAGGGGGAAAGAGGAGGAAAACAAATCTAATGTAACTGCAAAGGATTCAGTCATTAATAGTTCACCTCTCACAGACATTTTGGAATCTCAAAGATACACAACCATAGGCCATCAGCTCAGCAGATCTCATTTTGACAAAAAATAAAACACCACCCCACATCTTCCAGCAGAAATGAAAACAGTCCATTGTGGTTTAAGAGTACTTTTCTATTACAGAGCATGGCTCTGACTCCCTTTATCAGTGGACAATATCTGAAACTCATTCTTGTGCTTTAAACAGTTCTCAGTTTTTTTGTTCCTCAGTTTGAGCACTGTAACACAGAAGTCCAGTAACAACTTCCATACAACATCCATGAAGAAGCAGATTCAAAGAAGGCCAATATATTGCAATTCCAGCCATGAAACATTACACAGTTTACATGCAAGACACAGCACATCTGTATCAGGAAATAGCACCAGGAAGAAGTTTAGAACATAATGAATTTTTCACTTGATTAGAGGACAGTTGCTCTTGCCCTCCAAACATATCTCTGCCACACAAGCACAACACAGGAATTGTATGTACAGGCATAGTTGTCCAAAACTATTTTTCAGTGTGAGTTGATAGCTGAGAGAATTGCACAAGGTCCTCTTAAGGATACAAACACACCTTAACCCAGTAGTCACTCAGTTTTGAATCTCCTGAAATCCGATCAATAGTCACTTCTCCCAGCAACAGCTTACCCTCCCACCCTCCTTGACAATGTAAGAGCTTAAGTCAGATGAATGAATGGGAAAATCTGAGAAAGTAGTCTGAATGAGAAATTCTGCTAGATCAGTTGCAATTACAGTAGTATCCTCCAAACTGACTCCATTAAAGATTGGCTGAGGTATTCGCTTCCACTTTAATTTAGCAGCCTCAGCTAGAGAACATTTAAACAACAGCAGTGCTACTGCATGCTTGGTAATGTGGCCAGACTTGATGTGATGCCACCTTGCACGACAGAAGATGTGTATCCTTCAGTATTCTCAGGTTTATATAGCACAAATTCCACTTCCCAAGTCAGAGTGGGGAATCCACATCCTATAGAACTGTGCAGAGGAGCAGCAGCTTTACACCAAGCTACCAGTAGTGCAGAAGCACCTTCCACCCTCCTGCAGGAATCCCTTCTGACAGGTCATGGCGGTTATGATCGAGATGGAAATGGGAAGGCCTCACAAGTCTTAAAGATTATGTTTTCTTCCTTATTAAACTGGACAGCAGTTGAAAATAAAGGTAAAGAGCCAATGGGCATCTAATACATATAGTGATCATGTGGAACGAACAAACTGCCGTTGTCCAAACAGCCAGCTGAAACTCCTCAAAAAAGCACTTCCCAGGCAGTTCTCTTCCCTGCAGTAATACCATTAACAAAACCCACTTGCTTTCATGTTCTAGAAATAGCCATCTGTTGCAATGTGGTTTATAATTCTTGCTTAAAAAAATCAAAACAGGCTTGCAGGACAGCTGTGATTACCACTGCTCCAGAGAGCTACCTGAAGCCACAGAGAACGTTAGCTTTAGACAGAACTTTCAAAGAAGCAACCCCACACTTTTAACACAGAAATAACACAGCCTACTATCAAACTACTCTCAATCCCTTAAAATCCTCTTATAGGATCCTCTCTCCTAGCCTTCAAACCAGAGTCACATGCCTTTAGGCAGGGATTCTTGCATAAAGTTTCAGCACTTACACTGCTGATATCTGCAGATCATAAGGATGCCATTAAATTAGCACTTATGGAGCATCTTCTGAAGAATGCTCTAAAAGTCCCTCTTAGAAGGGACCAGGTAGACTTTACAGCCTCTGCTCAAAATTAACACACCGAACAGCACCTGCTAAGCCAGGTTGTAGCATAAAATTCTGAGCAGACATAGTTAAAAAAAGAGAGCCTTCAGCGCAGTCTCTCCCACCTACACTGTGCAAAAGGTTTGAAAGCTGCAGTGCACTTGTATAATGGGTGAGGTTCCACTGGACTGCAGTGGAGGAAACAGGTAAGAAAAGCACCTTCCTTCTCCACTCCTTTCCAGCACAGCTTCCTCAACATCTCTCCCCTCAGCAAGTGATAAAACCAAATAATTACTACCATTAAATTTTGTGTGTTTATGTGACTAAGGCAATGGAGTAACAGCCAGAGCCATCTTCAACACATTTAACACAGAAGGAAAGGATCTGAGGGACAAGGCAGTGAAACATTTATATCCCAAGTCCCATGTGCAATTCCCTTCAAGCTGTCAACTGCAGAAGACAGATCTTGCCAATATGCAGTAAAGCACCTCTTCTAGCAGTACAGTGGAGAGGAAGCACCAACAAGGAAGAAAAGAAAAAGAAGAGCTGAAAACATCATTTTTCTCAGAGAAACAGAAGACACTCTAGAAACAATCTAGGGACTCTTGTTCATTCTAGTCTGTGTAATTAGCATAGAAAATACACCATAAAATTCAGTTAACTTCTGTTAAGAACCGAGTGAATAGGGAGTCTTCCCTTTACCCCCCTGCCCCAAAACAAGGGGAGCTGCACGGGTGCTGTATCTAGGCAGATTCAGTAGTCACTAAGAACAAGTTTAACACAACAATTAGAAAGAAATCCCCAACTATTCAGCTACCTCTGGAGTGTCGATGTCTTGTACAGGTGAATCACCATCATCATCGCTGCCTTTCCTCTTCCTTCTATTTCTCACGCTCTGAATTAGGTTTTTGTGGAAGTCGCATATATACAGATGTCTCGCCTAGAAGAGCAATACGGTGTCTTTCAATCAAATCCACGTATCCCCCAGATTTATAATAATAAAATGTACACAGACAACCCTTCAGGGACCCCAGTCACACCAGCCGAGTCGAGAAAGCTTTTCTACTGCGTTCTTCTAAACGATGGGCTCAGCTACAGCTCAGCGCTACCGGCTTGGTCCAGAGGACACCAAAACGCCGCAATCTAAGGATTCTGTAGCAAGAGGCTGCAGAGCCGGGAGCGCAGCCCTCCCCTCGGCCAGCTCGGGAAGCAAACAAACAATAAACAAGCTCTCAGCGTTCCGACCTCATTTCCCACCTAGATCCCGCCCCCTCCTTGTTTCACTTCCACTACGTACGCGAGATCAAGCCATACATGCCTCTCTTCTATTTTTTTTTTTTTTT
>WAAB01012415.1:124221-210784 GCA_013389865.1 Piaya cayana
TTCCCCTTTGTACCGATCCGGGAGGAATTCCGGGCGCGAACCAACCCTGATTTTCAGAGTCGCGTGGTTTGATGCCAGTAAAAGCAGGGAGCTGCGTTTTGGGACCCCCCGCCCCGGGCCGGGATCGGGTGTTGGAGCTCGGGGGGGTAACCTGGACCCGCACGGAGCCCAGGGCGGAGATGCGAAGCGGCCCCGCCGCGTGTTTGAAGCGCCTTGGATCCGGGAAACCCCGCGGTACCGGGCAAGGGCGAACGAATCGCTCCTGCGGTGCCCGCGGGGGGTTCTCCGGCGCCGATCGCTGCCGAGCGGAGACGTGCGACAGCGCAACACGAGGCGGAGCCGCCGAACGCTGCCCGCGCCAGGAACAGCCACAAACTATCGCGCAGGGAGCCATGAGGGATCCGTGCCCGGCGGGAGGAGGAGGAGCAGCAGCGCTTCCCGACCACACGCTCGGTCCCCGCTCCGGCTACAACACGGGATGGGAGGGGGCCACAGGCAGCCAGTGTCCCCGGCTCTCAGGGGTGGGAGGGGACCCCCAGCAGCAGGCAAGGAGGGGGGAGAAGGGGACCCCTCGGCAGCAGGCAAGGAGGGGCGGGCGCTCTCCCTGCAGAGGTGGAGCGTTTTCAGGCTGCGCTCCTGCAGCGCCAGCCAAACTCCACCGCGCCACGGGGTAAAAAAAAAAGAGGAAAACAACGCTTCCCTGCCGACCAAAAAACCAGCCAAACGAAAAATCAAACAAAAAACCCCCTAACCAACAATCAGCAAAACAACAACAAAACCACACCAACCAAGCAGCCCACCGCCCGAACTTTACTCAAAGCCCCCAAACGAGCTCAGCCGCGGGAGCAGCCAGGCTGTCCCAACCCCGGCCCGCACTTACGCTCTTGTCCAGCTCGATCTTCACCTTCTTCTGCGAGATGCTCTTCTGGATGCGCTTGCTGAAGCTGGCGTTCCCGGCGCCGGGGTCCGCCCCGCGCTGCGGCGCCTCCTCGGGGGCGAAGCCGTTCATGCCCGAGCCGGGGGGGGACGGGGACGCGCCGGGGTCCCGGCCGGCGCCGAACTTCCCCGCCGAAAGGGCTCTAACCCCGCCGGCTACCGGAGCGGCGCCGGCGCCCCGCGGGTCGCCCCTGCCCCTCTCCTCCTTCTTCTTCTCCTTCCTCCTCCTCCTTCCCCCCCTGTCATGTGGAGACTCTTCAGCTGTTTCCTATGTAACAACAGCAACCTGCCCGCCGCCCCGCCCCGCCGCGCCGCGCATGCCGGCTCCCCGCGCGGGGCGCCACGGGAAACGCAGTCCCCCCGCCCGCTGCCGCCGNCCCCCCGGTCCTCCTCCTCCTTTCCCCTGGTGTCTCTGCGCCTGGGGGCCCCGGCGTGCAGGGCGCTGCGAACGCGTGAACGGGCTTCGACCCGCAAAGGTCGCGGCGCGCGTCCTGCCCGCCTGCTCCGCCACCAACCCCCCGTTACTTTTTGTGCTGTTTCAGGCCCGGTTGCTCGTCTAGGATTTTCTACGAAATGTTTCCCCTACGCACACCTCGTTTTCCGCCCGGGTCCCATCCCTGGCCGCCTCCTCTCTTTCCCTGCTTCCCCGGCCGCGGTCGGCAGGGAGGGAGGGAGGGACGGAGGGAAGAAAGAAAGAGCGATGTCGGTCTGGGGGAGCGGCCTCCCGGCTGCCTCTCTCGACCGAGAGCGACCCGGAGCCCGGTCCTTTGTTAAAGCTGCTTTTGAAACACGTGTAACCGTCCGTCCGTCTGGCGTTCTCTCGGTGAAGGTCTCTGAAGACAAAGGCGACTTGCAGCGCGAGTTCAGCTAAAAGGGCTTGTTGTTTAAAAAGGTGACTTTTAACAACAACAACAACAAAAGACTGAAGTGTGGAATTATTTTTGCGAGTGATGAGCCAAAACCTTGCTGTGTGCACGACTGGCTAAAACAGATACTGTGAAACTACTTGATAAAAGCAAGTATTTTTACTTTTCAGACTTTGCAAAACTATGCAAGAGATGCATTTGCACTAAGCCATTTAGCAATCCAGCTGCCGACAGCAGAGCGGCAAGAGCAGAGAGCCTTGACCTACTATTTGTCTTCAAGTACATTCAAAACACACGCAGCGAAGGGTGAGGTTTTGCTTTCCTTTTGAACTGCCACGAACGATCTTTAAAATCTCAGAAACCGGTGCTGACCGTCCTCAAAGCGAGGTGATTTAACCACCAAAATATTTGACCGTATCGCTTGCCATGTGTTTTCAGCTTGCAGGAGGAGGAGAGGGATAGCGGGGAGGCTGATGAATGATTCGAGGAGACACAGATCCTGCGTAAGCCAAAGTTCTGCATGAGCCAGGAACATGATTATAATACAGTTTCAGTTTGTGCTGCAGATGGCTCCTTAATCCGATTGCATAACTTGGTATTAGAGAATAAGGGTAGGTCCCATTTCATGCTCCCCGCTGTCACAACTGAATGAAGGACATGGTAATTGAAGCTAAACCGAACATAACATCACAGACAGCAGTTACCTAGCAGGCGTGTTTCAGTGATTAGAGAGGGGAATTAGATAAAAGTTGGAAAAAATACAGAACCCTGTTTTGTTATCAGCCGAGCTAAAGACTCCGTGGAGTGCCTGGGTTTAATTCCATGCTCTGCTGCTGTATAATCTCAGGCAGCAGATGTTTAAATCACTTTGAGTTTCTTGTGATTTCACACTTTCAAAAAAATGTAATAATGTTGAAATTTTAAACCAAAACAAAATGAAAAAAACCACAAACCAAAACAAAGGTAGTGAGCCTTAAACAAGAACATAGGAAGCACAAGCTGGGAGAACTGGGACGATGGTGAGTTCCAGGAATTCTTCAGTGGAAATCTGGGTTATGAATAGCAATTTCTAGACTCTTAAGCTATGTCTTTTGAAGTCCCTTTTATTTCTTCAGGTGAATTTGACCTTTGTGTAAGCATATGGTAATTTGTGTCTGACTGCTGTGATTTGGTATGGTGAAAAGATCACTTGTGCATGTAAAATGCATTTCTGATCCTCTTTGTATAACAGTTTGTGAACACTTGAAAGCCTGATTATGTTACACACCCTTGCTTGCCAATACGTTATTTTATAAGTGGAATTTCGGGTAGAGTAGTATCATAGTTTCATGATTAGGTCATGATAAGACAGTAGTGGAGCTGGGAAAGATGGTTTTGCTTCTGCTGTAAGCTGGTCATTTTCACACCTGTGCTCTGTCCTTCTTTGTGCTTATAAAAACATTCCTATGTCTGTATAGCAAACTGGATTTGGTTGCAAGTAGGCCAGCAACAAAAGGAATCAGTGAAGTTTAACCTTGATCTGTTTTACCGCTCAACTGAGTGAATTCCCAGCACACAGGAAGGTCTGGTGGAAGGGCAGGACTTGGTGAAGGGACGTGATTGCCTCACTTGGTGTAAATGTTTGCTTACAGTAACAAAGAAGTCACGGCACTTTTAATCTTGCATCATTTGTGGGATCAAAAAATATGACGAGCTGCAGTTAGATGGTCTTACCAGGCAGCATGAAGTTCACTACAGGATGGATTTGCAAACTGGCATGAAGCTTAAGCCCCATGAAGTAAAACCCCCTCAATTGTCATAGAGTAAGTCATCTAAAATTATGATTTTATAATGTAAGCTTTAGTAGTGATTAGTAGAAGTATTCAGATATAACTAAAGCATATATAGGGATGGACTTCAAATAATCATAAAACCATGAAGCATTGCAACTGTATAAATTAAACTTCAAAAGCTGAGTCAGTTTAAAGGAAATGTCAGCTCCAAACCAGCAACTCTGTACATGAGACTTCACCAGCACTTACGAGCTACACAGACAAGCAGAGCTGAATCACACAGAAGGCAGCAGTGATCTACATACCTCAAGGGTGCCAAAACCGTAGTGTGGACAACTTGTAAGTGGCCTGCAGAAGGAGCAGGAGCTACAGCATCTTGAAAAGTGTGCTTGAACTCGCAGTCAGAGGGACTCAGTGGCCCCTCCTGGCACTGAGGCGGGCTAGGGGCAGGTGGGAGCTGAGCAGCTTGTGCCTCTCTGAGATGCCATATGTTCTAGCTCCTGTTAGCTTTTGACTGATGTGTTTGTAATTTGAGAGAGAAGAATGATAAATGGATGCATCACCTTGGCTATATTGCAAGCACATTATAAATGTATTAGTAATTAATCTTGGAAAAGAAACATGGCTTGTAACTGTATCTACGGCTTCACATGATAAGGTTCAGCTGGGGATATCTACCCCATTAAGTATCAACCACCTGAAGTCTTAAACATATGTTAGTACACTTGTGTATTGCACCTGAAATTATCCTGCTAGCAAAGAGAATAATAAGGAAAACTATCGGTATAAATTTTTCATAGGGAATGCACATTTTCTTGTAATTCAATTAAAAATAGATCCTTTAAAACACTAAAAATTCTGCAAATTCCACGACATGCCCTGCTGTTTTTAATAAAAGAGCAACAGTCTGTGATAAATAGTGACCAAATCTCTCCTTACTTATCAGGAACAAGTCCTGTTCCTTTTATTGCACTCTCTCAGATCTTCAAAGCTCTGATTTTCCCTTCCCACTCCAGCACCAACTAAATGGGCTACAATTGTTGCTTTGTCTCCGATTTATTGCCAAATGTGTTAAAGCATAAAGCCCAAAGCATGGGAATATCGGGACTTGTCTACAAACTGTTTTTGTTTTTACTTATTTATTTGTTTTATGATAGGTTAGCCAAAATGTAACTTGGGTATGACAAAACTAAATCACTATTAGCAGACATAGAGCATATTGTAATATAAGCAATATAGTAAGATAAAAAAAATCATACATTTAATCAAAATAGTGATATTGGTGCAACACTGCTATTTCCACGTCTTTGAGTAATCCAGCTGAAGCTAATGTGCTTCTTTCAAGTGTTCGGCCCTGTACAATGGAAACTAAGGGTGTATTGAAGTGTTTATGTAACACAGGCTTTTATTAAAAGATTTAAAGCAGTAAACAGGGTCCAGAAATAAACGTTGCATTTTAAGAATAATCTAGGTGTTATAGGATTAAAACTGATAAGCCTGTGTACTGTAAAAGCTTTAGACATGCCCCTTAACACTTTGTGTCAATTCACTTTTGCAATAAGCCATTAGTTACAGGCGGCATCAAAGGACCTTCTGCTAGAAGGCTTCGTTTCTACATGCAAAAATCAGAAATATTGGTACTGAAACTTTAAGTGTTCTTTGTTGAACGTATGTGACAAACTGGTTATTGGAGGGCTTGAACAAAGAATTATAATGCCTCCTTTTGGTTCGTACAGCAACAGTAAATATAGCATAAGGGAGATACCTCAAACACAACAACTGCCCAGAAGCCAATAGAGAAGCAAACCTCCACCTTTGCACTGTGGTCTCCATTAGGTTTCAGCACCCCTCCTCCTCCTCACAAGCCCCTATTCAGCCAAGTCAGAAGTACACATCCATCTACTTGATTCAGAGTCACTGTTCCACTGATCATTTGTCCAGCCAGATTGCTTCAATTAATATTTTGTTTCACATTATATTAGATCTCACAGTCAGAAAGAGACAACAGAATATTGATCTGTGCTTTTCTAAAATGTAGTGTGACTATTTGGAACAAATAGTGAAAAAGTATCAATCAGTCCCACAGGCTTTGTTTAGCAATGCAAATTGAGCCATGAATAACAGGCAGATAGTTGTAGTATATTGCTTAAGAGTAACTTTTTAATCCTCTGAAAAGAAAAAAAAAGCTTGCTCAGAGGAACATTGTCATATCTTTTCAGAAAATTTTGCTGATCTCAAACACACTCTACCACAAAAAAACACAGTATACTCTTTGCTAATCATACATTTTGTGAACCACTGTTTTCTATTCACAGGAATTCAGATTTGGCACTGTCATTAATCACTTGCTTTTTTATTTTGAATAACATGTATTAAGCCATCTTTGCAGTTTTGTTAGAGGATCCTAGAAACTATGGTGTTCCTTTACACCATCATGTCCTCTTCTAATATGGATTCACTTTACAGAAAGGAAAACGGGAAACTTCTGTAGCCCTGAAGCCCCTTCCAGCCCTTGTCCTTTGCAGCAGAGCTTTAAGCATCTGTAGGTCTGACTTAGTTCTTGTTGAAGTTAACAGCAGGTTTTAAGTGCCCCTTGGGGGCAGCTGAACACTTGCTCCACCTGAGTCCAGAATCCATCTTTGAGAAGATCTTTAGATGGTGTTCAGATTCTGTCAGTAAAACCAAAAGAGTCTGATACTAATAAAGTGTCGTGGATGAGTGGATTGCATCTCAGCGAAAAGAGAGAAGCAGCAATGTTTTGTTGGGGTAAAATAATAATTCGACAGAGTTCAATAAATTCAATGGAATTTAACAAAGTTTAACAGGGGTTTAACAAAGTTCAGTAAGTTTGACAGCAAGATTCACCCTATTAATTACTGCATGGAAGAAACATACAAAGGAAAATAGAGTTAGCAAACTTACAAAGTTTAACAAGCTATTAGTCACTTACCAAAGATCTGTTGCCAAAGAGTCTCTTATACTTGAGGAATAAGGGATATCTCTGCCTCAGGTCTTTGAGTCTTAGGTGAGGAATCTCAAACCTTTCGAGGCAACTTGCTCAAGGGGGGAGTCACCTGAAGAGAGTCACCTGGTGGCAGTCTAGCTGCAATTCAGAGGGAGCTCAAATCTGGCTCATCCAATGATCTGCTGTCGGTAAAAGGTCTCTCTGGCCTAAGGAGCACTCTTGAGAAGCATCTCGGCATAAGACGAGCTCACCACCTTGCAGCCACACTGCCTAGCAGGGATCGGTCAAAGAAGGCTGGTTCAGGCTGTCATATTTATGGGATAAAAGTGATTGGCTTATAGTCAAATCACATGCAATGGAAGGGTATGCATGAGACTCGTGCCCACAGATTTCTTTGGTTTTTGATAAATGAGTTTTGGAAAAGCTACCTGTTATTTATGTGTTAATTGCATTGGTGTTCCAACCTCATATATATTCATGTTTACTGTGTGAGACAGCTCCTTTTTGGGTTTTCAGAGAACAGGTTGAAACTAGAGGAGTTCTTGGCTTGGCTACAGCTCAGACGTATCTCTTTTGGAGCCTGAGCCACACTGCTGCTAGTTTAGTAAAGGGGTCAAGCGCATCCATCACAAACATATTTTTATAAAAGTAAAAGTGAGTAAAATTACACATGGGGTTGGGGCTTAAATGCTTTCCTGACTTCCTGCAGAGCTTATTCTGGGTAAAAGATATGGGTTTACACTCTGACAAACTCAAGTATAATGATAGTTTTGAACTGCAGTTGTTTTTTGTTAGTTTCTTGACAATAAGCTGAGAAATGCTATGGGAGTATCAGGTAAATTATTTTGTAAGTGTTATTACAAAAAAATGGCCACTAGGCAGAATGTAGCAGGTTTCCTGTGCTCTGATAGTAGCTACTGCTATCATTCATGCAATATAAGGCAGTTGATCAAAAGCATTACTTCTTCATTGGATAGTGCCATTCATCTTTAATGCTCCGCAAACCTCGACCGCCTTTCTTGAAAGATAACGTTGGAGTCTCAGCTTTCATACTAATAAAGCTGCTAGCTTTTACAGTCACAAAGGTAAGTTTGAAATCAAGTCAAGGATATATCCTAAAGCATAGAACATAAAGAGAGACTCCACCCTCCAGTTTCAACATTATGGTTTAAAACCAAATATGGGTTTAGCAGGTTTTTTAATCCAAGGGTTTTGTTCTTAATATTAATTAACATTCTAAACACTAGAGATGAGACCTAATTCTGCTGTTACAGCTATCCACAGGCACTAAAATATCCTTACCTCTCTCCAGAAGCAACTGCTGAAGCAGGATTTTACATAACCTTGTAAAATATTTCAGAGTCAGGGTAATATTAATACAGATATTTTACCTCTTAAACAACTTTAACTTCTTTGGTTATCTGTGTTTTTTTGTTATATCATGGAAGTTGGGTCCAAAATTAATTTTATCTTTACCATGAAAATTTTTAACTACTGGAAAAAGTGAATGGTGGTTTTATGCTTTTAGTATTTGTACACAATACAGTAATTTAATAACATGTAAATGCTAATTAGTAGTATGAAATGTAGTGACTAAAAATTGCACAACATGATCAAGGTTACAGACTAGAGTGTATTCATCAAGATGGTTTCTCTCTTAAAGGTTTACATTAAAGTTGAGCGTTTACAAGTTTCTAGGATTCTTTTTCAGCCTTTAAAAACTGGAGAAGACACACTTTGGGCTGCAGTTTAGTTTCTTATCGTATAAACAGGCCTTTCTTTGACACAGAACAACTTCACTTGACATTTCCTTGATTATTTCTTCAAATACACTACTGTGCTGCTCCCAATTTATTTTTTATTTGTAGTAAGCACTTATCCCTGACGGTACTTAGGAAAAGCTTCTACTTAACTTCACACACGGTCACACTACTAATCATAGGTCCAAGGGTTTATTATTCAACTTCCTTAGCTTGTTCCCGGTACCCTGCCTCACCTTCTAAGAATTGGGGCTATGGAGTAAAGCATTAGCTTTTAATTGGTATTATGGACAGACACATTTTCTAGTAGCATATGATCTCTGAAACAACTTTCCTTGTTACTGTAAAACACTTAACAGTATAGAGTCGAGTATACAATAGGATCCTCTAGAGAAACTATATTTTTATATCATCGGTTGCTAGAAAATCCCCCAGGATTCATGACTAAAAATGAGAATTATGAAACAACAATTCCTGAGCATTCTCTTTCTAGTCTCACATTACTTGTGTATCCTGTGATCATTTGTTACACATATGACAGAAATCTTTGCCAGAAATAAGAGAAGAAATTAATTATTCTACTATGACAACATCTACATTGGCAACAGCGCAGGATGTACTCCACATGATCAAAAACGTATTTAAGTTTAATGAGACCTGTTGAAATTCCACTACCTGGGCCGATGTTTTTATGAGTATCATGGTGCTTACAAGGAAGCAGGCTGTTATCAGCCAAACCCATTTCTCTCTTCTGGCTGTGGAAGACAGGAGGTTACAACTCCTCCTTCCCCTTGCAGTCTATGGCATGCAACCTTATCAACTCACCCTATTCTTTATTTTTCCTAAAGGATTTGAGAGTTACAATTACATAGGAAACAACTTCAGCTGCCAGGTTCAGCTTGTTTTTAAATTTCTAGTCCTCATGACTGCAGAAGAAAACAGTCCCTCAGATCAGACAAGGTACAAATGGAACATTCTGCTTTGTTCTGTAGAAGTTTCAACATGTGTAAGTCACCATGGGCTGAAAGGCACTGTGTTTTGGCAGCAGTGAACACCATCGGTGAGCCTCATGTGGGTGCTTGGACTGTTTGTGAGTTCTACAGTGATCACAGCCTCTTTGGATACGCTTGCTGGATGTCACACCTCCAGGACCAGACTCAGCCCAATCCTTTGTCTTACTGCTTAGAAGGTGAAAAAATATCCTGGAACTATGTTCTCCAATTCCCAAATGACACAATGTTTTATTAGTAATCAGTTTGTATTTCTTAAGAGTAAGTCATATATATGTCTCAGGTAAATGTTTACCAAGGCTGGAAGAATCTGGGGGATGGGAGCAGAAGAAAAAAAACTCTTTACCCACTTAAACTGATTTAATTGTGTGAAGGAGTCACTGTACAGCTACCCACATTTTAAAGCCCCTCTAAACTGCCTGTGAAACTATCTAATGGATGAAAAAAGGTAAATCACTGCTTTCTTCTCATACTTGTAAAATGGTATTAACAATATTGCATAACATAAAGGAGGTCTATTAAGTTCTCCAGGGATAAAGTGTTACATGAATATTGTTTCAAATATAAATAAGAAAGTAAAGTGAGGTCCAGGAATAGAGAAGTAAAAAACACCAAACAAAGAACAAACCAAACCATAATAGCCCAATGCAAGTAGGAAAAAAAGTTCTTGTCAAATTAAGACTGAAAAAGTACAGTTAACAATTATTGTGACCAGGAATGGCTAGCATTTCTAGTGTTATCTGCATTAGTACCGCAAGAGATTTCTTGTATTTATTTCCTACCTTATGACTGCTGCAGTTCAGTCTCTGCTCTGCAGCTGTCCTGGGCAGTGTCTAATGCAGGCTGCCTTTGTTTTATGTATTTGCTACACAGCACGAAGTCAAAACAAGTTCTTGAGCTTTCAGACTAAACCAGCCTGGTGTAACACAGTCACTGTTTGCCTGTGAGCTGCTTAACTGGTTATGCAGGCTTTAGAATAGCACGCATAGTAAAACTGTGATGTTTAAAGGGCAAATATACATCCTTTTAATAAAAGACATTATTTGCATGTTATACAACAAAAGACAAATGGGAAAAGTTCTAATATATTATTTTAAATGCAATTCTTTAAGATATTGACAGAAGTACCAGTTTTGAGGACTATTGGGAAACTGCAGTTACATGCTTTATTCTAAATACCAAGAAAGTAACCGCTAATAACTGGAATGCTGCAGTTAAAATAAATTTTGTGTTGAATTTAAGTAAGCAGTAGCCTAGGTAGTTCTGGGTTTTGCTTTCTTTCTTAAATCTCCTACCATATATCTAGTTTGAGATGCTCACATGAAAGAGTACAAAATCATAGCTGCTCTTTGTAAATTTTGCAACTCACAATAAAAATGAGGTTTTAAAGCAGTGACCTATTAAGTGTTATTTATGTTTTGAACATTCCTCTTCTATAACAAAAGTTTACTGCTTAAAGCTAAATTTGCTTTTTCTTTGAGTATTTTGCATTACTATTAGTGAAGTCAGGTGACGTTAAAATTGAGAGCAACTGTAACTTTTTTTCATTATTCATTCAGTAAACACTGACTTCTCAGGTCCAAAATGGAGACCCTTTCAGCAGTAATTGTTCAAGAATGATCAATTTCCAAAGCAGAATTTTATTGCCATTAAGGCATATCCCACACAAGACTTCGGGTAATAGCAAGAGTCTCTGGGGAAAGACAGTGGAGCTTCTTCACCCAACTCACTGAATTCAAACTGGCAGTGTCACCATATAATGCACTTATACCAGAATGAAAGTTTGGTCAGAGTTAAGGTCATGTAACTGTAGTTTGCAATTTCCTCAGCTAAATGGTGGAAATGTTAATTCAAATAAAAGGTCTTTGTTGCTTTCTTCCCTTCCTTTGTGCACACTGACACCAGTATCCAGAAAAGCTGTAAAAGCTGTCCACAGAGCCACAGGACCCAGTGCAATGTGAAGTATTATCACTCCAATCACACATTTTTGTTGCCTGCAACACGCTTTTCTTTAAATTCATTTCTCAGCTCTGTAACTTGGTCTCACCTATCTAGTCTTTTACCTTCCTTCCATCCACTATTTCTAGTTACTGCATTGCTTATCTCTCCTCACACACAGTTCACTGAAGATTAAATGAAGTTAACAATAGCGCCCAAAATTGTAATTGTAGAGCAGATTAGAAATGCAAAAGGACTCAAAGGCAGGGAGCTATAAAACTTGACAGTCATTTCATGAGCTGAATAATTCAAGAAGAAATAAACTTCAAGTCCTGGAGTTTATGCTTCTTCCCCATAACTGTCATCCACATATAGTTAATAAATTAACCACATGGACCAAGCAAGTCAATGCTGCATAGATTGCTGCTTTAGAAGAGTAACAGTGACCGAATCTCTTGAGACAGAATTTGTGGTTTTGTCTGAAAAGGAACAGTGCTGTGTAACGAAAAAATGGTGACAGCTTATTGTGGAAGCAGGCACATAGAGAAGCGCTTTTCCAGGCATGAGGGTGCTGAGAGGAAGGCACAGCTTTGGGACTAACATTCTTGATGGAGCTTTCAGCATTGGTGCTGCTGTGGAAAGCTTCCAGTATCATGTTCAAGCGTGGAAAATTTTCAATACTGTCTTCCTTGTTGGAGGACAGACAGATGTTAAAGAATACAACTGTCTACTTTCCTGTGCTGTCCTATGTTGCATGAGATTGGATGACATAAATGTCTATGTATACATTTAATTGCAAAAAAAGCTTTCTATTTCAGAGAAGAGCATCCAGAAAATTAATATATTTAAAAGAATAAAGAATCTAATTTATTTCTTTAAACATCTGATTAAATCATTTGAAAAGCAGGTCTCACTTTTCCCCCATAGCAGTAATTACACTCTCTCACCCTACCTGCTTTTCCACAATCATTTTCTTCATATTTTTAAAGCAGGTATGAAAACAGATGCAACAGAAGAAAAAGTCTCATTGCAACTATATTCCATAATTTCCAAAGACTGTTCCAAAGTATCTTTTCCATGTACTTGCTATGCTAGAAGGAAGAGTAAAAATATGTTAATAATAACCTGCTTTTCTTGTTGGTTTTGTTTTTGGTTTTTTAG
Organism: Piaya cayana; assembly: GCA_013389865.1. NCBI lineage: Eukaryota > Metazoa > Chordata > Aves > Cuculiformes > Coccyzidae > Piaya > Piaya cayana. The sequence goes on from WAAB01012415.1 coordinate 136,630, forward strand.
TTGCTTTTTTTGTTGTTGTTGTTGTTTTTTTTAAAATGTTCAATAACTGACAGAATGGATTTGGAAGAGTAAAATAAGAAAGAAATCTCTCTTTTCAATGGCTAAAAATAATTTTTGGTGCCTATAGCCATGCTGTTGACTTTTTAGGGACAAGCTCACAGAGGTCGTGACTTGCTCTTTCAGAAGCACTGACATTGAAAAAAAGCCCTTTTCCTGAAAACTGGAGGACCACTTCATTGGTTCTTTCAACTGCATCAATGAGGATTCAGAAGTAAAGCTGATTTTGATGAAGTTAGCCTACATTTTTGTATGACTGTAGACAACACAGAAAGTACCTATGAATTTGTTTGAATGGTGCAATATTGAGTTCTATAGCTATGTCTGGTGGACAAAGAATGTTTTTACACCAGAGGTACTAATGGCTGTACTATGTTTCATTCAGTGCACACTAGTATTGTAAGATTCTACCATCTGTTACAAAGCTACTTTTAACTGGAACACGCTCCACAAGGAACTGTCATATACAGGTTTTACCACAAAGTGAATGAGTAACCCATCTGGTAGCCTACTTCACCAAATAAAAGTGCTTTCCAAATAACATATGAAGTAAAGGCATTTTTAAAGATACACAGCAAATTAAAACAAGTCCTTGCAAAGCAGCTAGGCCTTCACAGAATTCAGTACCACAGAAGGGAGAATGTTAATTTGCTACTGGGAAGTAGTGGAATGGTTTACAGTAATAAATACCAAAACACATAACATCCCCTGTGTAAATGTTTATTTTAGAAGATAAGTATAAGCTTTGTTTGTAGGTTAAACACTATGAAAAGGAATAGCCACAGAAGTTAGCCAATACTAGAAATTGGATAACTGGCTTCTGACAGGCTTTGACATCTGCATTGCTCCGTCAATTTACCTCTCCATTACCCTCTCTTCAAAGAGGATTTTGACTTTTTCCAGTTTACTTTATGTATTTTAGGGCTCCAGTTTGAATACACACACACACGTAAAGCTTAATATGAAATAGGGAAGAAAGAGGCATTTACTACCATATTAGCGTTCAGAGTGAATATGTCTTTGTTGGAAGGGAAAACCACAAATGAGCTTGAAGGGCTGGACCTGATAAATGGCTGCTTATTCAAGTCCTTTTACTGGATGTGGGGAGACTCTGGAGATCAAGACATTGACCCATCTCACATCTGCAACCGATCAACACCCACAGATAGTTTTGGATTTCTTGTGGCTGTTCAGAGGTCAACATTAAAACTCTACAGAAAGCACTGCACCTTCAGTAAGCAAAGTTATAACCTGTTTTTCACCACTGCTATAGATGACACCTGAAAGAGCAGGAGCATTAGAAACTGCTTAGATTAGTAGAGATTATTTACCTAAACTGATGTTAGCTAGAGAATTGGATCACAATAACCAGGCAAAAGAAAATCAACCTTAGCAAACCCCATATCATGTAGACTAGGACCAAGCCACAATTAAATAGACTAAATGACTGAACTTGGGTTTTACCCCCAAACCGAAAGGGTTGGTTTCGTGGCTGGCAGTTCACTCAAAGGCGTGAACTCTCTCAGTCACTCTAATGGAGCATTACAGCCTCGGCCAAGTTTTGCTCCCAGGCTTTCGCTGCTGTGGTTTTCAGAGAGAGACAAACTCAAGGACAACACTTTCCCTTTCGAGCCTTGGCGACTCCAGCTTGGTGTGAATGCACCCACCACCACTGGCCTTTCCCTATGATTGCCACCAGCCTCAAGGGGGTAAGTGGCATGTCCCTCGCTGCCCTAGAGGCTGCTGCACACCCCAACAAGGACAGAGCCCCATGGAGGGCCTTGCTTAGTGGTGTGAGAATTAATTGATAAATTTTGCTGCAGCTGGTTTGTATATTTAACTATCTCACCATATAAACCTGTCTTGTAAGATGTAGCTGTTTTAGGTCAAGAGAAAACCTGTCTTAGGGCTGCAAGAATTTATTGAAATCATAGAATCGTAAAGTAGTTTGGGTTGGAAAGGATAACCTAGTTCCAACTCCCCTGCCATGGGCAAGGACACCGCCCACTAGACTATGCTGCTCAAGGCCCATCCAACCCGGCCTTGAACACCTCCAGGGATGGGGCAGCCAGAGCTTCCCTGGGCAACTTCTTCCAGTGCCTCACCACTCTCATGGTGAAGAAATTTGTCCCTGTGTCTAGCCTAAATCTGCCCCTCTCCATTTTATTCCTGTCCCCCCTCGTCCTGTCACTACAAGCTTTTGTGAACAGTCACTCTCCAGCTTTCTTGTCGGCCCCTTTTAGGAACTAGAAGGTGGCTATAAAGATTTCCTCTTCTCCCGGTCTCTCAGCCTGTCATTGTAGGAGAGGTGCTTAGTTGTCTTGTAAAACATAGCTGTTTTACGTTAGGAGATAACCTGAAGGGAGTCTCCAGACATGGCTGGACAATCTAGAAAAGAATGAAGTCTTTGAGGATTTTTCTTTGTCCAAAACTGGTACATATACTGACTGCTTTTGTAAGATGTAATGCCTTTTTTTTATAAGGGCATCCAATTCAGTGCTGAACTGTAAAATAAAAGAATTGTCTTTGCTTTGAAGACTTTGCTCTTTTCAATATTTCACCAGTGTTTCTCACAGTGGCACAATTCAAGCTGAAGTCCAGTTCTAGAATGGGTGGTTGCTGCCTGCCAGTCTTGAGGAGGCATGAAGGAGCAAGAAGGGAAGGATTGACAGCCAACTGAACATGAGCCAGCAGTGTGCCCAGGCAGCCAAGAGCATCTTGGGTTGTACCAGAAACAGCATGGCCTGCAGGTCCAGGGAGGTTATTCTCCCTCTGTACTCAGCACTGGTGAGACTGCACCTTGAATACTGTGTTCAGTTCTGGGCCCCCCACCACAAGGATGTTGAGGCTCTGGAGCGAGTCCAGAGAAGAGCAACGAAGCTGGGGAAGGGGCTAGAGAACAAGCCCTATCAGGAACGGCTGACACAGATGGGGCTGTTTAGCCTGGAGGAGGCTGAGGGGAGACCTCATTACTCTCTACAACTACCTGAAAGGAGGTTATAGAGAGGAAGGAGCTGGCCTCTTCTCCCAAGTGACAGGGAACAAGACAAGGGGAAATGGCCTCAAGCTATGTCAGGGGAGGTTCAGGCTAGACTTTAGGAAATTTTTTTTTCACCAAAAGGTTATTAGGTACTGGCAGAGGCTGCCCAGGGAGGGGGTTGAGTCACCATCCCTGGAAGCGTTTAAAGGGGGCAGACGAGGTCCTCAGGGACATGGTTTAGCGGCAGATAGGAATGGATGGACTCGATGATCCAAGAGGTCTTTTCCAATCTGGTGATTCTGTGATCCTATGATCCACGCTCGCCTCGCGGGGAGGCAGGGGACGGGGACCAAGCCACAACCTCGGGGACGGGATCGCCTCGTCCCTAGCCCCGCCCGTCCCCCTTCCCCGGCTCCTCTTGTTTTTACCGCCTTCCTCGCTCCCTTTTGTATTTTCAAACCACGCCGCAGCCCCCCGCTCCGCCCAATCGGGAGCCGCCCGCCCCCCGCTGCCAAATCACGAACCTCCCCGCGGTTTTTTAAACCGTCGCGCCCCGCCAATCACCGCCCAGCGCGCGGCGCCCCACCCCAACCCTCCCCGCCCCCGCCCCGCGCGCCCGAGCCGCGACCGGTTCCAACGAGTACGAAGTGCAAAACAGAACACCTCCCCCCATCCCCTCGCACTCTGACGTCAGCGCGCCGGGCAGCCAATCGGCGGTGGCCGCTGTCGTGGTGGGCGGGGCTTAGGGCAGTTTGAACGCGGACGGCAGCCAATGAGGGGCGGCGGTGGGCGGAGCCTCGAGGCGGCGCGGCGGAGTCGGTGGTGGTGGTGGGGGGTGCAGCGCGGGTCGGGCGGCCGCGGCGGGCAGGGCTGTGGGAAAACAAGAGGCTGTAAGCGCGCCGCCGGGAAACCATTTGGCGGCAGCAGCGGCGGAGGGAGCAGCGCCCCGCACACGCAGGCAAGGCCCCGATCCGCCGGTGGAGGCCGCGGGAGGGAAGGAGGGAGGAGGAGGACGGGGGTAATTCCCACCGGGAAGGGCTGGGAAGCGGGCGTCCCGGGGCCTGACGCCGCCTCCGCCGCCCGCAGAGACCGACCTCGCCATGGGTAAAGGCGACCCCAACAAGCCGCGGGGCAAGATGTCCTCGTACGCCTACTTCGTGCAGACCTGCCGCGAGGAGCATAAGAAGAAACACCCGGACTCGTCCGTCAACTTCGCCGAGTTCTCGCGGAAATGCTCGGAGAGGTGGAAGGTGAGCGGGGCCCGGGCCGGGCTGATTCCCTGCCGCGGGATGCTGGGAAAAGATCCCTGGCAGCAGCTGCTGCTTGGTCCTTAGTGGGTCACCGGGTGCTTTATCTGATCCAGCTGTTGGAACGGGTCCAGAGGAGGGCTACAAGCATGATCAAGAGGGCTGGAGCACCTCCCATGCGAGGAAAGGCTGAGAGAGTTGGGCTTGTTTAGTCTGGTGAAGAGAAGGCTCGGAGGAGACCTCATCGCGATCTTTCAGTACCTGAAAGCTGGGGAGGGACTGCTTACAAAAGCTTGTAGTGATAGGACTAGAGGCAGTGGCTATAAACTTGAGAGGGCAGATTTAGACAAGACATAAGAGGAAATTTCTTCATGATTTGTTGAGGCACTAGCACAGGTTGTCCAGGGAAGTTGTGGCTGCCCCATCCCTGGAGGTCTTCAAGACCAGAGTGGATGGGCCTTGGGCAGCCTGATCTAGTTGGGGGTCTCCCTGCCCATGGCAGGGGGGTTGGAACTAGATGACCTTTAAGGTTCCTTTCAACTCAAACTATTCCACGATTCTTGTCCTTTCTTCTCGGTGTGCCCACAGACGATGTCTAGCAAGGAAAAAGGAAAGTTTGAAGAAATGGCTAAAGGAGATAAAGCTCGTTATGACAGGGAGATGAAAAACTATGTTCCTCCCAAAGGCGAGAAGAAGGGGAAGAAAAAGGACCCCAATGCTCCTAAAAGACCACCGTGAGTGTTCCTGTGTCTGGAAACAAAATATTAATTCAAATACTTAAAACACTTAAGTTTTAATCACAGTCTTTCATTTTAGGTCTGCGTTCTTCCTCTTCTGTTCTGAACACCGTCCAAAAATAAAAAACGATCACCCTGGCTTGTCGATTGGAGACACAGCAAAAAAATTAGGTGAAATGTGGTCTGAACAGTCAGCCAAAGATAAACAGCCTTATGAGCAGAAGGCTGCAAAACTAAAGGAGAAATATGAAAAGGTAAAGTGAAAACAATAAAATAATAGAGTTGTAGAGTTCACTGTAAATGTGTGACTTTTGTCTCGTACCTAAATTACATACGGTTCATAATTTTGAGTGTTTATATCAGCCTTTGTCAGGCTTCAGAATACATGGAAAGGTGTGGCATGGAAGGTATCTGGAATGTTTGCAGCAAACCAGGACGTGGTTTTACATGTCTAGAGATTTTAACCAATAAGACAGTTTTCTTCCAGAGAACGGGTCACCCACTTGGTAAAATACACAGTCAAACTCCAAGTGATACTGCAGTCATAAAAAGTATTTAAAGGTGCCTGGAGCGTCTGTTCTCTTGCCTAAAGGTGTGAACATGAAAGTCTCAAGGCTGAAACTGCTTCTCAGCACACACTGTAGTTAATTTGCATGGTATAGTGTTAAATTACTGAAGCAGTACAATTTGTCTTCACAGTTACACTGCCAGCAATTAAGTGACATTTTTCTTTCAGGATATTGCAGCGTATCGTGCCAAGAGCAAGAGTGATGCAGGAAAAAAGGGCCCAGGTAGGCCTGCAGGATCTAAGAAGAAAGCAGAACCAGAAGAGGAAGAGGAGGAGGAGGAAGATGAAGAGGAGGAAGAAGAGGAGGAGGAGGAGTAAATGAATGTCCTGCTGTAAAGATTTATGCTCAAAATCCAATATTTTGCTAAGAATGTGAACTCGAGTGCAGCTCATTGTTAGCTTCAGTATAAAAATCTGTACAGAACTGTGTATAGGTGATGTGGTCCTTTGTAGGAAGACCTCTTTAATGTAAGTAGTAGCTGAGAGCTGCTACAGTTTGGTTTAAGAAAAAAAGTTGTGGAATGTTTCTGCGTATTTAATGGAGTTGTTGAAATTCAGTGACTGATAGCTAGGTGTTTCCTTATAGTTAAGTAAAACAAAGGAGGTAGCTTAATAGCTGATCTTATATTTTGTAGTATATTGCATTGTATTACTTTTTTAACAGTTTTGTAATAAAATGTTGTACATGATTATTGTTCTATTCCTGATGTTTCTGAGAGGCTGGGTACTCCCAGGATGCTGAATCCCTGTGCAAGGTAGTGTTTTACGTTCTTGGGTGGTTGCTGTTACTGCAAAACTGGCAAGCCTCTTGAAGTGTTGGCTCCTAAAGTTTATACAGAAGTTTAAACCTTGTTTAAGCACAATTCTCTCTCCCACATCTACTACCACTAGCTGCAATTGATAATTTTCCTTGCAGTTGCTTTATATTACCTTGTAAATGTAAAAAATACCTCATTTTTAAAGTACTGAAGTTGCTGATAATTACTCCTGTATTGTTTTCTTTCCCCATACCACTTAAGCACAGGTCTAAAAGTTTTGACTTGGTGTATTAGCTGATAATCAGTGAATCTTGGCAACTTTCTCTCCCAGAGCTCAGGGTCACTGGCCTCTTCTGCTGCCCATATTGGGGCAGGAAAGTTGGCTCTAAGACATGTGGTTAACATGTATGTCTTCCCAGATGTTCCCTACTCCTCTCTGTGGCCCCAGTATTAGTGGCTTGTCGTAGAACACAGAGCTTGCAGAACAGCATGAAAAATGTTGGAATGTTTTTTCCACACATGCCAATAGATTCCTGCAGGAGAGAGGAGGCATTTGTAAAGAACATGTGCGCCTTATATGTTTGTGGTGGTTAACAGTATTGTCAGTTACATTGTTCCTTGGTTTTCAGGTTTTATTTTAACTCTAATATATTTAAAAGTCTAAATCTAGATATCTAACTATTTGCAAGTGGGAAATTGAAGAGTTCACAGCCACACTAATAGCTTAAATTCAATTTATTGAGACAAATACCATGCAATAGCTTTTACTAGCCTTTGAATGCCCAGTAGTGAAAAAACTTTAGCATCAAAAGTACTAATTACTATAAAGGGCAGGCTTGCAGCTTTTTGTTGTTATTAAACTGTCTCTATTGTCCATCAATTTCTGAAATAAATTTGTGTACAGTCATACAAGTGTAAGATAAAAAGCAATTTCAACACTATAACCATGGTAAATGTTACTGTGGTAGGTTAATAATAACAGCACTTTCTGAAGTAAGTCCTGACAAAAGCACTGCATGTTCCTGAGAGTAAGGACAATTCAAATGTTTTAATGCTAAAGTAGGTGCTAATCTTAATGGCCTTAGAAACCCAGAATTGTTTTTCCCTCCCCACCCTGCCCCTGAGATACTTAAAGTAGTATCAGAGGGATTAGCTGCTATTTTACATGTTGGACCTGCCAGAGATACTCAGCTCAAGTAGGATAAATGCTCCATTTTGCAAGCGCAGATTTTGGGAAGCTGCAGGTGTAAACTGGATGTGAGAGGCCGTTGTTCTGTGTGCAGTACAGCCTGTGCGTCACTAACATTTTCTCCTGTAGAAAGTTTGCAGTCCTAATATGCCTTTATCCTTAACTCAAATTTTTCCAGCTAGAGGCAATGCCCTGTCACTGCGTGTAGCCAAGGCTGCTGCTCTCATTCAGTTTTAGTATATCCTATTCTGATTTCCCTGTAGAGGTGCACCATCACCTCCCCTCAATTTTCAGGCTCCCTCCCTGAACTGAATAGTGATGATTCAGGTCTTTCTGATTAGATTAAATAATATTTTGCAGTGGCGCAGTAGTCTGAGTAAATTGACTAGTTTGATTATTTGAAATGTTTATTGTGTCTGCTCAAGTGCTTTTAAATTTAAATGAAATATAAGCTTTCGGGTGTCCTAGAAAGCTGCATGGGTTACAGAATTCTAATTACTGTGTCAGAATAAGAGCATATCTTGAGGTAATTCAGAATAAAGGAGCTCTATTAGTACTTTTCTCAGGTAAAACAGCTTTTTGGGTCCCATTTTGTTTTGCATTAGTTGGCTAATTTAGCTTCAGCACAACTCCTGCACAAACCAGAACTGCCTAATATTGTCAGTCCGTTATCCCATGTCCTAATGATGCTCTATGAAAAGCCACCTGTGGGTTATTTTTGTTTATGATCTCACAAATAGATCCTAACTGCTGGAGAGATCTTTGTTGCAAAAATAGTCTACTGCACCACTTTAGTAGCCTGACCCATGTAGAACAGAATTGTAGAATTACTAAGGTTGGAAAAGACCTCTAAGATCATCCAGTCCAACTGTCAGCCAAACTAAACCTGACGTGCTATGTCTACATGCTTTTTTAACACCTCCAGGGATGGTGACTCCACGCCTTCCCTGTGTAGCGTGTTCCAGTGCTTGACAAATAGTGAGCCAGAGGCAGCAATGGGCTTGAATCCCTGGTGAGGGAAACAACAGATAGGGGAAGACCTGACAGAACTGCTGGGCTACAGCTGGCCCACAAATTCCATCATTACAGAGATTGTTTTGTGTGCATGCCATGGTAGCATGAGCTGCAACAAACCACAGCAGAGCTCTGAATAGGGCTGATCTATCAACCAAGTAATGTCATGGCTACAGATAATTCGTAACTTTTTAAAATAATATTTTATCCTTTCTGTTAAAATGAAGTTTAATATAGATTAAAGGCAAATGGAAAAGAGCACATGAAAATTACTATTTTCAAATTAAGCTTGAGGAAGTAAGGTATGTCAGGGCAGGGGGTTCAGATAGTGCCCATCTGTGAGCACTGAAAGAAGTACGAAGTGATCAAAGTGTAATGGCAACATTTAGAAAAGATAAGTTCATAAAAGAAAAGCTAAACTAGTTTTTCACATGCATGCTCAACATGGACAATCTTATGAAATGAATCACTGCAAACTTTTCACTGGAGGTAGACTAGGAGGCCTGTCTCAAATCAAAACTAAAAAGGATGCCCAGAGTAGTTGCAGGCATCCGAGAGACTGCTGACATTGCACTAACACACACCACCCAGGAAAGCAGACTGAAATACCACCAAAAATAAGACCGAGGTGGATAAAGAACAGGTATGAGAAAATAACAAATGTAGGAAAGCAGTCTTCAAAGTTCATTTCTAAAACTTTAATCCAGAAGAAACCTGCATGGTAGGGAAAAAGCACATCAGAACAGCTTAAAGAAACAGACTAATAACTTTCAAATGCATCATCAGAACCAGCAGGGCTGCCAAGCTTTCCTAGGGACAATAGATGGTCAAGATATAGTAGCAATGCCTACAAAGACTTCAGGAAAGACTTTTTTTGTTTTTAAACTTGAAGAGGAGTTTCAGGAAGTTTTCATGACAGAACTTTTTAATGGGACAGGCATGGTGGAGCATCTGTCTCAAATCCAAGTGTAAAAGGTTTTGAAACAAAATGACAGGACAGATGGTATTCATCCAAGAGTTCTAAGGAAACTTGAGGATGAAATGGTTGAACTATGAACTGTACTTTATATTTTTTCACTTAAAACTGCTTAGTGCTAGAGGAATGGAAGGTCACAAATATGACACTAATTTTTAGAAAGCATTTTAAGGAGACAGAGGAACTTCAGAACAGTAATATGACAAGTTGGTAGGAGCCACAAAACAGCCAAAAGTTGTTGGACGAATGACTAAGCGGGACTTGCAATTTCAGGAGAGGAAATCCTGTTCGACAGACCTGTAAATATACTTCAAAGAAATCAGTGAACATGAAGGTAAAGGAGATCAGGCAGTCCTGGTCTACTCGAGCATGGTTTGGTCTACTTCTCATAAAAGAAATAATTGAAGGCCTTACATGAATAAATAGTTGCTTAACAATACAGGACCGAAATAGGAATTTGTCATCGGTTTCACCAGTGGAGAAAAATCACCTATGAAAACCCATAGGTTATTATTGGAGATGAGGTTAACAACCAGTGATTGTTTAATGTATACATAAGTGACTTGGGAAAAACCTGGTGAATGGTGCTGCAAGAAAGATGGGAGCTAATAGAGAAGAACTGCAAAGCCAGTCTGCAGCCTAAAGTGACAGGGTAATAAAACGAGGAGGTGAAATACAGCATTAATACAAAGTGTATTACATCTTAATATGTGTTCCCTCAACACATGGGAAGGGGAAAAAGCAGGCCTAATGTTTATGTTATGGGTAACATGGGTAGACAATAAACTACATTACATTAGTGTGGAGGAGATGCTGAAGCTATAATAGACAATTCTGTGAAGATGTAACAGATGTTTGCTACAAAATCAAATAGCATGTTAGTCATTATTAGGTAAAGGGTTAAGAACAAACCAAATATTTAGTATTTCCTTACCATCTTCCTAAAGGAATATTAAGTTTTCTTTTTCTTAGATCAACTTAGAACTAAGTCTGTTTACCAAGTTAGTCTTATTTTTTCCAAGCACAAACCTGTGATCTGACTAAGTGTAATTATGCCTTTTTTGGGTTATGGTAGGGTTTTTTTGTGAGTTATCAAAGGGAAAAGCTTGATTAGAACAGCTACAGACCTGGGAACTCACTGCAGTAGATGCAGGCTTTAGAATTCAAATAACAAAAGAAATTGCAAATGGGTGTGGAGAGAGAATTAGGAAAAATAGAGCAGGAGTTTTATCTTCGATTAGTTAGTGATCTATTGAACTGTTTCATAACAGTGTATCACAGGCATCTTGTACTGGTACATAATCTACTACATATTGCTCAGTGATGGATTATTTGCTGTGGTGGTGACTGTCATTGATCCTACTTCACTTGCCTTACCATCCTTAGCATATATTTAATTTACTGTTTGTTTTCTCATTTTGGCTTGTATTTCTTTCCGCATCTTGAAATATATAAGTATTTTGCCAGCGATCCCTGCATTTAAAAAATTGCCAGGTTTATCCTATAAGCTGCAACACACACCCGTCTGCTTTTCCATGATCCCATTTGAATCCAGTGTCAAGAATCCCATAACAGAGCCCAGATGTTGAGCTCACTGCTGCATTCTCCAATGAATGCAGACTTCAAGGAATGCATAAACTCAGCTAACTGTGGAATGTGCACAAGATTCAGAGCTACCTGGTAAAAAAGTTGACTGCCTACACAAATTTCTTTTATCAGTGCAATTAATTGCCCCAGGACAGCACCAATTAGTGAGTAGACCTGCATGTTGCTCCAACCGTCCTGATATCCTGGGAGCAACTATCTCCCCTAGCCTCAGTGTTGGAGAGGCTCCTGATGTTCCAGCACTGAATAGAGTCAACCATCAGAAAAATCTTTATAGCCAGCAAATCCAATGTTCCACCTATAAGTTGCATGTCTATTATCAATGTTCCCTGGCCCAAACATCTAATGATAAAGTTGGTACCCTTCAGTACCTTCAGAACCCTTCAGCAGAGCGGAAGGGATGATGTTTGTGTGGACAAGACCACACCCTATAAAGGTCCTTTTGAAAAATGTGCTGTGAGGATGTTTATTGTCAGTGCTGCTACCTTGAAGCCAGCTCCTTTAACAAGCCTTCATAATTCTCTCACTGATTTGCCTCAGCAGAGGAGTGAGCTGCAGAGCCATAGTGGCTCTCAGAAACTTTGAAACTTTTTGCATAATCAGATGTGATGAATGACTAATGTCTGCCTAGATTCAAAGAGTGGTTGGGCAAATTCTGGATTATTAAATAAAAAATACCATCTCTAGCTGAGAGAGTGCTTGAGTTGTGTATTCCCAGAAGTAGGGACAATGTTAGACAAATATACTTGTCACCTCCTTTCATTCTGCCCTGTGGAGGAAGGGAGACAAGCTACTGTGCTAGATGGACTTTTGGTCTGATCTTGCATGCACTTTTTGAGTTCTTATGTTAAGCCCAGTTCTTATCGTAAGTAAAAATATTTTTCAACTTTGTCCATTAGGAACAAAGGGTCCTGATACTTCTGGAGCACGGACTCCATTCTTCTCATAATCATCACACAGAAGATAATGGGATACTGTAACAGACCAAAAAACCCACCCCCAATCCAGAAGGAGTGGTTATATCCCCAACTGGGAATGGCTCAGTCCAACATTACTTTATCCCTAATAGCTTTTAACACCAGTAGTAATCAGCTCCCGCTCTGCTATAGGGCTGCAAATTGTTTTCTTCACCCCACACCATCTTACCTTTGCTCCCAGGCAGCAGGACAGGCAGCTTTCCCTTTCATTGTCAGGTTGATTAGCTCTGTCTTTTGGGCTTCCTCAGCATCTTCAAGACAGGTAGGACTTCAGGGCATTCCTTGCTGCAATTGAAACAGCAGTATGACTAGAAGCACTTCCAGAGCTTTGCATGCTTTTTCTTCTAGCCAGATATTCCCTTATCTTCCTTCTTATGAATCCACAAGAATGCCCTAGGAAGCTTCTGCTTTCATCCAGTACTACTTTTGTTCATTGTTTCTTCTGCTTCAGCAAGAAAAAATACAAAAACTGCAACTGTAGCTGTCTGTTGGGATACCGTGATGGCTTTGGACTCTGGCAACAGGGTGTAGCTACCCTCGAGACTCAGGCTAGCAATGTGTCTGCTGTCAGGTAGGGGTGGGGGGGTCTCTTGAGCGAACCATAGAACGACACAGTGCTTCTGCAGTAGGACAAGATCCCTGGCAGCGTGGATGCCTGCACAGTTTGCAGGGGACATATTTTAACCCAGCAGCCCTCAGAAATGCAGGTACCAGTTTTCATGGCTGTGACTCAGCTGGTACCTGGAAGTACTAACGCTGCATCTCGTGACATGTCTAACTCAGAGAACATGCATACACACAGAAGATCCAGAGGACTTAATACTCAAATAACCACCACTGCTTAATGTAAGGGCTTGTTTCCTTGAGGAAATCATTCCACAAATTTCAAAGGAAAAAGGCTGTATTTTGATTCCCACTTCTAATCTAGTGCGCTCAAGTGCTTCAGAAAGCCTGTTCCAAGCACAACTACTTCATCTTCTTTTCAGACTGTGCTTTAACAACTGTCTGGGCATGCTGCCTTCTTGACTAACACATACTGCTGCCAGCAGCCCTTTCCAGGAAAGTAAAATATCGTCTCTCCATTCACTTCCCTTTTCAGGACCTCTGGGATGCTTAGCCAGAGGGCTGCTGTTGCATACACGCACATCTCCGCAGTTACAGAAGAACTATTGCTGATTTGTCTGAATTTGCAGCCCACTGGGGGCAGTTCTGCTATGCAATCACTGCAATCATTACAATAATTAAATGTATTCACAAGACCCACAGGACTCACCTAGCCCTCAGCTCTGCTTTACCTACACTCCACTGTGGACAGAGCATGGTTCTTGTCCTTAAAGCAATCACATTTCTTTTCAGTGAGAAAAGATGAGTGAGAAAAAGAAGATATCTAACAGGCAAATATACCTTTTCATCTTGGTGTTCGAACAGCTCCAACTCTTCCTTACAGGCTTTGATCCTTGTCACCTTCGTTGACCTGTTAACTGAAAGAATGTGTGTTTTCCATCAGTAAGTTAAGACCCATCAAACCATAAGCTATGCCATTACCTTGCTGTAGAGTCCCCATCCACACTTGTTGTTCAGAACAGCTACAGAGAAGTGCAACATGGTAAAAATCGGAGGGTGGTACAGACAGCTTTTTTTTTTTTACCAGAACCCATGTTATGGAGTAACGGACGGTACTTGCTCTTCAGTGTAAGGAGCAGACGATGTTTTTAAGATTTAGAAAACAAAGGCTGCTGAAAATGTACTGGTTTAATGAGATGTGTAATCCACACAAATACAGCTGTGGATTCAATAAGTGAGGCAGCACGCACCAGTGCACACACTTGTGGTAGTGGCATGTGAGGGAAGATGACCAGAAGTTCCCCACAGTGAAAGAAGGGCCAAAAGTAGCTTTAGTCTTCAGGTGTCATTCACAGGGTATGTACTTTTTTTTTTTAGAATACAGAGGGAAGCCAGGTCATCTAAATTATTTGATAGCCTATTACTTTTTCTGCCTAGACTCACTCTGCATGGAGAGTCCTCCTACACAGTGCCAGCCCAGCTACCCAGCTTACCATTCCAACACTACTGGGGGTCAGAGGAAGCTTTCAGGGTAAAACCAACAACCAGAAGATTAAATACAGACAGTGACTTCTGATGTTCCCAAAAAGTAAATACTACCCTTGAAGACAATCACTGACATTTATTAAAGATTGCTTTTCTAAATGTAGCAAGGTAAGATTTCAGAACACGGCAAGACTGAACATTCCCATGCCTTTTATAGCAAGAAAAACCAGAAACAGAAACACCGCTAGTCTGTTTTTCCTGACCTGGTTCTTTTCACCTGTTACAACTGATGGATCTAGGCATACCAGCAGGGAACAAATAATAAATGCTTTTACAAAAAAAACAGTTTGTGTTCAATGATGTGGATAATTTCTTCTGCATGTTCTGAAATCTCCTTCCCTATTCCTACACCTCCATGGATCTGGCACAATTTGACCTTTTTTAACATAAAGGGAAAACCACGCTTGATATGCAGCAAAATCTAGAAAAGCATCTTTTGTGTTTTATAGGCATAAGCCTATAAAGATCAGAGACAAACATACAATTTTTACATCTCTGGTGTAGTGTAATAGATCTCAGGTTTCTTGGTTTAGTTTTGGAGCAGTGAGTTGATCTTGACCGTTGGGCTTTAGTGGCTGCAATTTGGAGGGAGGTGGTATGGAAGAGGGAGATAGAAGGAGATTGACTGGCATTAGGGAAACAGAATGAATGAATGGATTGCTTCTGGGATGCCAGCAATGAGGAGAGTATCTTTGCTACTGCTCAAAGATACTGTCAGTTCTCATGGTGCTAGAATCTCTGGTAATAAAGAAATATGTCCCCTCTTTCCCATCAGTCCCTGTTTCCATACATAAATGGGCATTCCCTATGTCAACTGAACTGGACTGTACTCCTATTGCTTTGCCAAAGGAGCCTTTTGATCTCTGAACATAAGGCCAGGAAACGGAAATCCCACCTGTAAAAAAGTTCTGTAGATTTTAGCATTTAGGTTTGGTGTTAGGCCAGAACTTGCACCTTCATGATTTAATTGCATACTCTTTTGCTAAAACTCATTCTCAAGAGAAAAAAAAAATGTTTGATTGAAAAATGTTTGTTGGTGGAAGCATACACGGACTATACAAGATATACAGTCAAAATAATATAAACCTTTCTTAACTTTTGGTTCTACTTTAAATATTCTCAAATTCATCTTCTGTAATCATATTAAATCTAGCTAATTAGATTAGGGCAGGTGA
This sequence comes from Piaya cayana, assembly GCA_013389865.1. Classification (NCBI taxonomy): domain Eukaryota; kingdom Metazoa; phylum Chordata; class Aves; order Cuculiformes; family Coccyzidae; genus Piaya; species Piaya cayana. The sequence goes on from WAAB01012415.1 coordinate 152,022, forward strand.
TACAAAAATCCAAATAGGTCCATGTGGAAATTATCAGAGGGAATTCCATTTTTCACTTCACTAAGAAAAAAACCTGAGTCCCTACAGATATGAAAAAAGGTACCTGGATAAAAAGTAAAATAAAATACTTTTAATATTTGTAAGTTAGTACCATTAAAGTTGTCTTAGATTTAGATATAGGGTTTCTATAAAGATAAGAATCCACTTTTACTCTGTAAAAGAATAGCAAATTCAAAAATTCAAATATTTTATTTACTTGACCTAAAAAACAAGCAATCCATAAGTAGGATATACATAGGTTTCCCAGATTTATCCCTAATAAATTTTTAAAGGATTTATACAATTTCTACAGAAACATACAGTGTATCAAAATCTGCATAAATCAAATTTATAAAATATGTAGAAATGCATAGTGATAGTATCATCAACTTACAAAGCAAGAATATGGGAATTATTTTTTTCCAAGCCTGCTATAGTGGGAAAAAGTCATTACAGCAAACAGCTTCTTATGATCTCACGTTTTGTAAGGTTTCAGCCTCACATACAGATTCCAGATTCATTAGCACATACAGCGTCAGCTTTCAATGAATTGCACAAAATATCCATTTAAAATGCACACCCACACAATTTATGTGCCACCATTCTTTCTCTTATGCATAGTCATATGATTAAATTAATCCACTCAACACACAAAAATGGAGTCAGTTTTCATACACAAAAAGGAACAAGTACCAGCACACACCCTTATTTTCCTTTTTTTTTTCCAGTTTCTCCCTCCTTTATTTTCTGTTTTTCATAGCTCTGAAAGGATAGATGAGAAGCTTGAAGAAACTCGGAAAGATCCCAAACTAATAGATCAGTGCAGACAGCCCTATAAAGATCAAACTCTGTCACCAAATATGATACATAAACCTTATTAACATCAATGGAAGCTGCATGCAATGCTATTCTAGATTTCAGGTAAGTATTTAGTCATATTTAATAGTGTGACACGTTATAGGCATAACTCTTATGAAATCAGTACACTCATGTCAACATTTAACAGTCACAAAATCTGGAATAAGGAAGTAAGGATAAGTCATTTCTCCTCCACCTCTCTATTAATTCAGAGTAAATATTTATACTCCTAACTCCTATCCAGAACATTTTTAGAAGCTTCTTGGCATTCTGGTCTATACACTATAGCACCAAGTGGCTGTCTTTTGTGTTTGTAATCCCTCAGGAAAAGTTTCCAATGACAAAAATAAGAAAAAAAATAGTATGAATAATTGCATTTTCAGGATTTCCATGTATCTTTTCAAATCCAAATCTGGCATCCAATCTAGTTGACAGATGTCCTTGCTAAGAATTATGCAGATGTGTTAAATAGTTGGACATTTTCTCTTAATTAAAAGTTCTAGTCCACCTCTACATGATAACCACTTAAAATAACAATATAAATGAAGCTTTGGATTATTTCTAAGTTTTACATAATTGTGCAGCTTTATTTTATTTTTGTTTTATTTTAATTTTTTATGTAAGGCATGGTTTAAACAAGCAGGTTAGTGCTTACAAATTCTTAACTGGAGTCATGAGGGTGCTTACTTCCAGCAGAATGTACCACATTAGCACTAAAGTTGACACTAAGCTCTTCCTTGCACTGTACAAAGCATCCAGTCAAAGTAGAGCGGCCAAACTGCCAATAGAAATTTGTCTTCAGCAATGCAATAATTACACGGGGCGATACAGCTGGTTCCTACCCCTGGTGACAGCTCAGAAAAATCCACTGTATAATTTCCAACAAATGCTTTTCTTGTGAAAGAGAGAAATGAGAGAGGCACTAAATATGTTGAAATTCACCTTTCAAAAAAGCAGCATGACTGTGTGAGAAGGCCACCCTGGCTAATAACCTGTGGCAGTGCTTAGTAAGATGTAAAATTAAATAAAATATACAACAGGTTGATAATCACCAAGTTCTATGAAAATCTGGTTACTCCAACCTTTTCAAGTGTGTGTAAAAAAACTGCCTTCAGACCCCTGAGTGTAATCCCAAAGAAGACGACGACGCTTTTAACTATGTTCCTATGAAACATAGCTAACAGCACATTAATTTACCAACATCTTAAAACAAAAAGATGTAAACATCTACAGAGTTTAAGGTAAAGCAGTTTTGTAAACATTAACTGCAGATGATAATGTTATTGTAATAATCACAGTTCATCTATGTCCTTCATCCAAGCCAGGAGGCTTGCAGCTGTACAAATTTAATAATTGCAGCAGTTTTCAGGCTATTTTCAGTCCTGTACAAATTAATGTGTCAGTAGGTAGGTTTTTGTCTGTCTACACACTAAGAATGTTGTTCATTTCCCATTTCTGTGTTGCTTTATTCGAGTCACACTCTGAAATGAAAACTTGATGGAGGACTTCGGAGCGATCCAAGCACTTCCCTGATGGAATGTGAGTAAATCTGTGGAGATTCTGGAAAACAAAATCATCAAGAACATGTGTTGGGTTTGGGGTTTTTTAAGGTTTGGGGTTTTTTTGTTTTTTTAACATTTTCTTTGCAACTGTAATATAGCTATCTACAAAACCAGGTTTCAGCATCCCAGAACAGAAAACCTTTATTTTCACAGCCTTCATATTATGAAATGTTTGATAAAATGTTTGATAAAGATGTTTGATAAAGATGTTGAATTTTAATAACAAAGTAATACAATACTTGTTTTGTTAGAGCTGTATGTTTCACAAATAAAGCTATATTTTCCTGGACGAGGTGCTGAGAGGCATGATTTAGTGTTTGGTGGGAACGGTTGGACTCGATGATCCGGTGGGTCTCTTGCAATCTGGTTATTCTGTGGCACATGTAGGTCTACTTGTAACGTCTCACATTTCTCTTAAGCAACAAACTACTAAGAAAATTAGCAAAACTGTGTAAAATGCTTCCAGCATTTCATCCATCCTGCAACCAAACCTTGTAGCTCTCAAGGACACCTCTATGAGAACAGACTTCACTGGGCAGATCCTCCTGCGATTAGCCTTCACATAAAGCAACTGCCAAACACCAACCTTAACCACACTGAGGCCAAAAAAAAAGCAGTAACTTTGCTCTCTATTTGTCTGGTAGAAAGAATAAAAGAGGAGCAGCCCTGATTTGCTGACTGGTTCCATCTAGCATGGAGAGCAATGAAGCAGAAACAAACCCATGGCAGCTGGACTGAGGCTCTCCAGCTGTGCCCTGCACACCCAGTGCCCATAGGAAAACAGGCTCCCCCAGCAAAGGCACCCTCTCCCACTCTGATGTGCATGTACACAGCTAAATGTTGGTTGAGCCTGATATCCACTCCTGCCATGTGGGCAGACATAGGGGCCCTCTACTTGGAGATGCTTGAACAAAAGCAATAATCAGACAATTGCCAGCCCTGGTCTGGATGTTTGTTCATGGGCACCGAAGTCCTGCTACTGCTCATTGTTCAAGCAGCACAGAATCATAGAATCATCAGGCTGCAAGAGACCCACCGAGTCAACTGTTCCTATCAAAATACTAAACCATGTCCCTCCGGACCTCGCCTACCCGTGCCTTAAACACCTCCAGGGAAGGTGAATCAACCACCATCCTGGGCAGTCTGTTCCAGTGCCCAATGACCCTTTCTGTGAAAAACTTCCTGATGTCTAGCCTGAATTTCCCCTGGCGGAGCTTGAGGCTATTCCTTCTTGTCCTGTCCCCTGTCACGTGGAAGAGGCCAGCTCCCTCCTCTCTACAACCTCCTTTCAGGTTACAGATGTTACTCTCACCAAACCAGCACATAAACATTAATTCCAGAAACCAACTGACCAACCAGATAAAATCTGGCAGCTTTCACTTACATGATGCCACAACATTTTTCATCAGTTCATAAGCGCTTCATTCCTTACACCCTCCTTACTAGAAGAAACTCTGTACTGCACAGCAGAGTGTGCCAAATTTCTAGTCTCTGCTCGGTTCCACATCCTTGGTGGTCCTTTCACTCCTACCCCACCTTTTTGTTTCTCCTGGAAGCTAATCAGTGTTTTGTTCTACAGCCCAGACCATGCCCACTGGGCTTCCTTATAACATGCAGTAATAAGCAAACAATTACACCACTTGGTACTACTGTGGAGGATATAGATCTTCTTGCACAAAAGAAATGCTTAGAGAAGAGCCAAGTAACATGCTGGGACACACCAGAATGGCTGGAGAGTTAATAAGTGCTACACATTATTCCAATAGTGAAGTATAAGTCAGCAGGTAGTGGAAGACTCCTAATCGCTTTTAAATTCATGTTTGAAGACTTTTCTCTGTCTACATGGCACAAGAAAGCTGGGTAAAAATGACATCCCAGTGCTTGAGATTTCCTAGTGCTAGACAAATACCAGAAAAAGTGAGGTGGCTTAGAGGATAACAGATTTTTCTGCACTCAACAGTGCCTACATCTTTCAGACAAACACAATCCAGATAACCAGCTAATGAATTATTATAAATATGCCATGTGCTAGACAGATTGAGGGAATATTGACACAGAAGAGTTTCTTAGACACAGAACCCAGTTATGTGTAGCTATATACGAAGATAGTATCATCCTTAGACTATGCAGTCTCTTTTTTTAAGAGACAAACAGAAACATAAACTTAAGACTTTTTTTTAAATAACGCTTTCAAAACTAGAATTAATAGAGGACTTACAGATGTGGTGACTAAATAGACTGTAGCAGCCCCTGCATGCAGATTAGCCAACATTCCAAGTTTTTATTAAAAATTCATAAATTTTGCAATAGCACTATAGTGGCACCACACCCAGAATTCTCAACAGAGCACATTATTAGAGAATGGCTAATGAATAGGAAGAAGAAATACTGAAGAAAGCAAAGACAACACAAAACGGCAAAGAGTAATGCTAAGTTTACCTGTGCCTACAAATAAATATACACACACATACACATATCTATGCTTAAAAAGATCTGTCTCCAAAAGGAGTGGCACTTCAATTTAGACGTCCCCAAATTAAATATAATATTGACCCTAGGTGCTAAATGCACTTCAATATTTAAAGTAATCTTCTCAGTCTCCATTAGACAAAGAAACTTTCTTGACAGACAACATACAAGCAGAGAGGGTGATGGCACAAAAAGCTTTTAGAAACTGTCACTCGTGGTACACATCCTCTTTGCTTCCTTTGAGACAAGTGCTAACTCCCAACTCTGGCAGCTCATGTAGCCTCATGAGATTGTCTTTAAAGATTCTGCTAGAGACAGCAACTGGGACCGCTAGCGAAAGCATCTTTCCCTAGAAGATATTTCCCTGGCAGGCACAGATTTCTAAGAATATGCAATTAACAATTTACTATACTTGGTAGAGCTAATTTTGCCACAGATCTTTGTTTTCCAATACATGTAAAATAATAAAAAAGGTGCAAAAAATCCAGGATGCAAATAATAATTTCTTTTCTGCTCTATATCAATTGCATACCTTGAAGTATTGCCAGTCCTTGTATTCATTCTGATTACAGTGTGTAATCATAATTTTGGATCCATCTGGTCCTTTAGTTAAGCACTGATCGTACTGCATGAGTTGGTTAGCTTCATTGATTCGGAAAAGCTAATAGAAAAAAAAAGCCACCTTTTCAACAATTGACTCAAATATTTTAGAAACACTGAAAATAGCAACAAAATCTCACAATTCAGAATATTCTCTGGTGTTACTACACCTGTCTTTCAGGAAGGTTCTTTATTTTATGTGACGTATCACCCTAGTAAACTATCATGACACCCAGTTTAATGGATAACTTTTGTGTAGGATTTTGAAGGCTAAGAGACTGACCTAGCAAGACAAAAATAAAGGGATCCCTACAAGGGAGATTTCTGAAAGTGTCTGATTATGGCCAATCCACTAAAGATCTCATAGCAAGTCCCTGATCCTGGACAGCAATTTCATGTGAATGCAGTAAAACTTTGATTTCCTCCATGGGTAAAATGCCAAACTAATGCCTTCAGATAAAAAAGATCATCCTAACTACTTCTTATTTAATAACTGTTAAAGGGTTTTTAGGGGTAACATACAGAAAAAGTAATTTAGGGAGTTTTTTCATTAAATATCAAAATAAAAGAGATTTCCAGGGGCTACTAAGAGCTAATCCAAATATGATTTTTAAAAGCATCATCCTGCGAGTGATTTTATGACTGCTGTGACAAAACTTGCCTGGTTCAAGTCCACATCATAATAAGGACTTTAAATACTGAAAATTTTTCCAACCAACAAAGGAAATATAAATACAGAACAGCAAGTTTGTGTGGTAGTGCAGGTTAAGTTTGTGAAGATACAGGTCAAACACAACGGCAGCTCACATTGCAACAATCTCTTTGTAATTACATTCTACCAATTAATTTGTAAATGAAACAGAGACAAATTTGTATTCAATTTCTTGTCTCCTGTGGTGGAAGATGACTTACTGCACAGAAGTGTTTTTTACTTCTGTTACAGCAAAACCACTTTGTGAAATACTTGAGCCAAAGTGAGTACAGGGGTCGCTTCCTGAAGGGTTAATTATTAGGTGAAGATAAACGATGAAATCAGCAGCAATGCTAAGAGCTGCAGTTGTCCTAATGCAGTGATAGGGTTGTTTTAAAACACAGTTCTTGCTTCCTTATGCACATGCTTCACTGAAGAAGAGATTATGAATTTGCCTTCAATTTTCTACTGTTTGTGTTTGTAAAGAAATTTTCTGATCCCTGTATTTTAGCAATGTCAATACGCTTAGGGAAAATTCCCAACTCCCATCTTTGTAGCTAGTACATAAGTGACCTTACATACAATCTTAACAGGAAACCAGCCCATTATCATACAGAGTAAGCAATTCTTTCAGACTTGCCTCCAAGCTCCTTACCTGATTTCCTCCCATTCTATGGCACGGCCCAAGCTCAACGAAGCCACCGTTAGTGTGCCCCATGCTGTCAATGCAGTAAGCTGTTTCAAAGCCTCTAATCTGGAAAAGAGGTTTTGCACTCTAACTTAGTCTTAAGCTAAAAATAAGCATGAAGGAGTTCAGAAAATTCCAACTTTCAAACCAAAACCAGATATGTGACAGAGAGATATGAGACAAACCTGCATATGAAATTTGCAAATACTGATGTTAACTATTCTGGGAGACAGAACTTCAAGCTGCCCATGCTCATTTGTGGGCTCTTACGTGAGTTAAGAGTATACCAATAAAGCTAGAGTTGAAAAGCTCAGTTTCAAATTAATGACATCAAAATGTAGGACTTTCAAGTATTTTAATTTATTCAATCTCCTACCAAAGCATGTTCAGTCTCCCAGGTTTCCATAAATAACACAGGAGCCCAGCTAAGTTGCTCTCAACTTGTGGATGAGTGAAATGGGATGAAGAAAAGCCATGCACAGCTTTTAAGAACCACAGCCAGGCACAACCCACTGACCCAGTCCTCAGAAGTACTTTCTGCAGCAGCATTTACATGGGAAAAAAGAGACGAAGTTCATGAGGGGCACGCATGGGGACAGGGAAAAAGAACAAAAGATCTGTCAGAAAGCATGCCTCAACTGCTGATTATCTCATTCCCCTCTCAGAAGGGTCAGCAAACAACTTTAAAAAAACTGAATGACTCCAATAACATCCTTTGCAGACGTACTTTTTTTATACCAGAGCCTCTTCATTCTTTGTGATGGTAGAAAAAAAATCTGGAAGACTAAGCTTAGACGTGACTCTCAGAGAGAGTGTTAGGGAAGATGAACCTCACACTTCTGTTCCTAATGGTTTGGAAATGCAATTAGTGCAGTGCTACAAATAGGTGGGGAAAAAATATTCTCAGATGTAGGACAACTAGCATTCAGTGAGGAAGAGTTGAAGAAAACTTCAGAGATTTCTCTGAACTTCCAGCTTTTCTGTTGCTTCACCAGAGCTGCTCACTTTTATCAGGGATGACTTCCCACAAGGTGGCCATTATTATTTTATTCTCTTCAGATACTCTCTCCTCAGTGAAGAGTAACACATAACATGACTTCCCAATCCCTTATGTGATTCAGAATGAGGCCTAAGGCTAATGTAGTAACCAATGCTTTGAGGCAGCTTTTATGTAAGAAATAAAAGTGGCATTGTACACTTGGCCCCTCAGGTACAAGACTATTTGTAACCCCTTCCACCATGCGTCTCCTCTGTATTGCCAGTTCCTCAGAGAAGTTAGAGATTACATAATCTTGGCCATAAGAAACAGTGTAGATCTGTGGTTTCTAATGCTCTTTCGAAGTTACAGAAATGAGTCCATTGTATTCTCTGGGAAAGAAGGTGATTATATTTGGTGGGACGTAGGACTTCTCCCTTGCTAGTAAGACAACTTTCTGCAAAACTGATAGGAGAGATAAGGCAAGGCTGGAATAAGCTGGAGAAGGCAAAAAAACCAAAATCCCAGAGGAATGAAAAAACGAACTAATTTGAAAGCAGGCAGGAGACCTGCAGTAAGAGCTCCTCAACATGTGGGGTAAAACCTGGACTGTAACAGGCAGGGTTCAACAAACCATACTCTATAGCCCAGTGGGAAAATGTCAAATTTGTAAGCACATCCTTAATTTAGCACACTTGTATTTGTATACATTAATGCTGGAGATGACAGTTACTGAACCATATGAAATTATTACCTCCAGATACGGGATTTACTGAGGCTATAACTGTCTGAGTACATCCCAGGCTAGCAAACACAGGCAGAATGTACTCCACCTGGATTTCATGGCCTTCACAGGAAAAGACTTTCAATCTTTGCCAGTACTCCAAATCTCAAAGGATTCACACTTTTTCTTAAAAAAAACCCCTAAATTCCATTTATGGAAAAAAGACATAACTCAAGACAAGGCTAGACATAAAATAATCCCTCAAGTAACTATGGAGCTAATGAAAAGAAAGCATATAAATTTTACCTTGGGTTATATCTCTGTAGCTCTCTGGCTAATATCATGTACCTTTATATAGCAGTAATCAAAGAGCCTGTTCTCAGATTGACATGAAGTAACAAACACTTACTTTTGAATTTCCATTCTCTAAAAATAAGCTCCTAAAATAAATACTGGTTATATGCTGTACTTACCTCTCCCCAGTCCACGTTTTTAGGTGGTAGTGGATAATAAGAAGTTATATCATATGCTATTTCTTCCATAAACCACTTAAAACTTTTGCAGTTGTGATCTTCACGGAATTTTTTCAGCTCAGATATATCTCCGTAGGGTAGCGCTTTTGTCTCTGGACGACTGGCATAAAAGTAATCTTTGTATTCATCCCACCACACTTCTACAACTCTGACGTAGTTCTGTGAAGAACAAGGATATTGCTGCTACCTCAAAGCACACACAACAGGTCAGATGCAAGGGCATGTTAATTCCAGAAATTTAAGATCTATCCTCTTAAAAAGTGACAGCATGAAATTACTATGGAGCATTAGTTTCATAGAATCATAGAATCACTAGGTTGGAAAAGACCTCCAGGATCATCAAGTCCAACCATTCCTATCAATCACTAAACCACGCCCTGCAGCACTTAATCCACCTGTCCTTTAAACACCTCCAGGGAAGGTGAATCAACCACCTCCCTGGGCAGCATATTCCAATGCCCAGTGACCCTTTCTGTGAAAATTTTTTTCCTAATGTCCAGCCTAAACCTCCCCTGGTGGAGCCTGGGGCCATTCCCTCTTGCCCTGTCCCCTGTCACTACGGAGAAGAGGCCAGCTCCCTCCTNGCTGTCAACCAACACCCCCAGGTCCTTTTCCTCTGGGGAGTTTTCCAGCCAGACTTCTCCCAGCACTGCACAGGGTTGTTATGCCTCACGTGCAGGACCTGGTATTTGGCCATGTTAAACCTCATGCCATTGGTCTCAGCCCATGGGTCCAGCCTGTTCAGACCCCTTTACAGAGCCTCCCTACCCTCCAGCAGATCCATGCTTCCACCCAGGTTAGTATCATCCACAAACTTGTTAAGGGTGCAAAGGCTTGTCACCTTCAGCAAATTATACAAGACATATGCATATTATTTTGAAAAGACAATTTAGGATTGAAGCCAGTAAAACAAACTGACTTGCTTAATGAGAGTACACAGTCCTTCTCTAAGTTTAGAGACTGTTTATTTGAAAATTAAGACTCTTTCATGCCTGAAAAAGGGAGAAAAATAAATCTGCACCCTGCCTTGTACAGTGAAGCAATGTTTAAGAACATTTAGCAGTGTTTTCTTGTATTCAGTAAGCAGACCAGCAGGCTCACCTAAGGTGTTTAGATACATAATAAGTATTTTTGTCAGCTTTTCAGAAAAACGAAGTTTTTTATAATTTCAGACAAAGCAAACAAGCATCCTGTCTGCATAGAGCAATGAACTCACTATTTGCTATCCTGTCTCCCATTGCTCTGTCTCTATTCCCAGCTATGCTTATTTCCCCCCACCCTCCCTTGTACTGGTCCTAGTGCTTGTTTAATCAAATCACGTTACCAATAGACGACTTCTCTTTTTGGGCGCCACGTTTTCTACTATTAAGCTAGGCTAGAACATCCCCTTTTCAATTGAACCAATTGCTATCTTGGCTTAGTTCATACTCTGTAACCCTACCAGTAGTCATTTTCACAGGTTTACATCTAGGAAGATGGCTCTGTGATCAGAATTTACAAAGAACCATGTCTTTGGGAATGGGCTTTACCAATGCCAAAATGCTACACAAGAGGAAGCTTAATCTAGGCAACAGCAAACCTTAACAGAAGGGCTGTGTCTCTTCCTGCTGCAAGTTTGAAATAGTTTTTCTTATTTCAAATTATCTCTTCAGGCACAGACAGCTGGCTAACTTTTTTTTTTTTAAGTTGCTCTGCTTTTAAAATCCTGGCTTGAGCAACACTTCTGAACCTTCAAGGTGCCTGAGGAGTCACCAACCTTTATGGTGAAGTGCAAACCATGCCATTTTCTCAGGCATCATTCATTGCTTCTTAATTAACAAATGCAGACACAAAGGCCTGAGAGATGCTAGATTACAGCATTCCCTAACTCAGCCTAGGATCACACCCTATCAAGCCAAAGGGGAATTTCAAACCCATGATCATCATCTCCAGGAGTGTGCTGTAATTACTAGAGTTGTTCACATTTCAGCTGGGCACGTAGCAGCAAAGGGTGCTCAGCATAAGTAACAGGAAATACTACTTGTACCTCAAAGATGGGAAGGGGTGGAGCAAGAAGATGAGTTCCATGAACACCTTATCTTAATAACAGTAGGATTGACACAAAGATTTCCCTCCCATGGGGACTACCTCTTAGCATTGCACACACTTTGGACGAAGTGCTGTCTAAATAACTACTGATAATTTCAGCAGATTTATCTAAAACTGTTGTTATCTAAAATAGAAAAATACCTTCAAGGCTGCAGCAAAACATTACCTTTAACGTAGGAGAAGACCCAACATACACAGGGGGTGGATTTCCTTGCCAGCCCTGGAGACGATAGATGTGTCCAACACGAGAACAGGGAACAAACAACAGTTTCCCCCCACACTGCCAGATCTACAAGTTAAAGCAAAGGTGGAGATATTAATATACTTGCACAGGCATTTAAGGCAGACAAATAGATAACAAATAATGTAAGAAACTATTTTTCTTGCTATACCATGAGTTACATTTAAATATTTTTGTTTTGGATGTAAGCATCAAAATAATAGCTCTCTGAAATGAAAGGCTGTATTGAGTACATTTTCAATTCAGCCACGAAATTACTCAGCTAAATCACTTTTCACAAAGTTTTTAAGAAATGCCATCTCATTCTATTGCTGTTTTAAAACAAGAGTTATAGAATGAGTGCACAAAATCTGGAACTGGGCAATTTTTATTATGACAGAATTAATATTCTTATTTTATTAAAGCAATTCACATACCATCACTAGGATGGGTTTTGGTTAGATGCCCATCATATTTAAGTTTTTCTTAAGAAAGCCTAGTAGGAGATAAGAATGTCTTGGGTAAGTCATTGTTCCAAGTACAAGTAGATTTTTCTTTAACTACAGTAGATGAAAATAAAAAATGGGTAAAACTTATTAACATTCTGAAATTCCCTCCCTCCCAAACATCCTTGGATAATCCACTTATAGAGAAAATAAAACATATCTAAATCTGAACTTAGTTGCTTACAGTTTTCACAACTTTGAAATGTAGCACCAAATCCTAATTCAAGCTAACTTTGAGGATGTTCCAAATTAGCCCGAATTAAACAGATTAAAATATGATTTAACAGCATAAAGAAAACTGGGTACCACAGCCTTTCACTGCATCATTATATTAATTTTAATTTTCTTAAGTTTCATCAAAAAAGCCCTCAGATATACAAGATCATTACATTTGTTGTCAGCATGCAACACTGATAAGTGTTTAGTTCTTCTGAAAACTGGTTGTGATCTACCTGCAACCAATTTAGAAGTCAATTACTAAACTACTGTATGTAATTTCAGTTGTTATTTAGCTCTAAGTAAGATGCAGAATTAGAAGGATAAAGACCCTGTATGTATAACGCCCTTAATAACTACCTTTTCCATATGCATTTACAGCTGAGCAAATGCACTCAGAGCTTTCCTCAAAATCATGAAGAGCAAGAGTTGCTAGGGGAGCTCTCAATGTACTTTTAGTAAAATTCAGCTATTATTTCACAGATCGCTGATGAGGATATTAGATATCTCCACTCTTGTTTGTTAACTGGGACACATTCCCGCTGTCTGCCACTTGTGGCATTATGAATACTGAAGCTACAAGAAGCTAATGATTATCATCTTACATTTCCTGATAACTGAAAAGCACACATATGCCTAGGAGTGAAAATAAAATCTGCAGTGACTGCAAATTATGCAGCTACTGTTTCAATTATGAAAACCTCTCTTCTAAAGAAGTTACTGAGATTCTGAAAAGTATATGAGATCATTTTTCCATCCCTAAAAATGGTAGGGAGGAGGAAACCAGGGCAGGTTACTTTTTGTTGCATCATTATATACTCTACAGGCATAAACTGAGAGTACTTGTTCTCTATAATCACTTGGGTTAGAAACAACATTTTTCTATACTCACCATGACAGCACTCAGTTCCCCCTCATGAAATTTGCCAATACGGTTTCAGATTAGATATTTAGGCAGATGGTGTGAACTCAAAGCAATAACAAAATCTAGATTAGTCAGCATTCTGGTCTTAGCACTAGGCCACTTCTCTGAACAGTTCTGCCCCAAAGCCCACAGTGAAACATTGAAGAGACACATTCCTGCCACCATCTCCTCATAACAAAACCTACTGGGCTTCATGAGGCAGAGGTGGTGCAAATCAGAGTTTGTCTAAACTCCAAACAGAACTATTTACAGAAAGAAAGATGTACGAAACTGAATTAGTTATCAATTTTTGGTGTTACCTTGTAAGAAATTTCAAAATTTTCACCACCCCAAATTTGAAGCCCTGGATCATAGAGACCCAGTTCAAAGAAGAAATCGCGTTCAATGGCAAACAATCCACCAGCCATTGCAGGGGACCTGAAAGAGGAAGACTATGTAACTCCTTCTAGAAAAAGGATATCATAATACTTGGAAGAAGCATTAATTAAGGAAGCAGTTCACAGTTAACATACGATAAAGATTAAATAAATGGCAATACACTGAAAAATCATAAAGCTTTGTCATCAGCTGCCCAGAACTTTCTGAGGCAATATCTGTATAATTTCTAGTGAAGTCACAGATTATATTATATTGGGTTTTTTTATTACACAATTTTGGTTGCTATTATCCATTCAGCTAGTCAGCAAGTTTCAATCAAAATAAAAAAAGCAAGACTCAGTGTGGCAAGATAGTTGCTGAGATAACAAATGAGACTGTATAGCAGGCAGTCTTATTTTCTGAGGAGCTGCCACATTGGAACTTATTGCCCATTTAACAAGCAATTGAGTTTTTCTGGCCAAATGATACCTTTCTGTCTTCCCCCTCTGGCTCTTTTTCTATCACCGTCACATATGAGACACTTCTCATTATACTTCGTGAAATTTTTAAGAGGGCCTGGGTCAAGTTGTACAAGGTTTCCATTTTAGTTTGTTTTCATTTTGTTTAAATGACTTTGTAAATCCCTCTATGTATACCAACGTTCCTTTAACAAGTTTTAATGTGTTAAAGAGATGTGATTTGGTTTGGAGCATTTCTGCATAAAGGCGCTAACCAAAATTCTTTGACAGCTTGCTCATACTGAAATAGAGAGTAGGATATGTCAAGCCATTTCCAGTGCACATACTAAGCACTTTTCACCTGAGGATCTATAACCATTAAAAAACCCTAATGGATAAAAGATGGGAATCTCCTATAAATTGGCAGTTAAAAAGTAGTGACAGAGAGGGGTTATTTCTAGTACCATTCAGTCTCCTCATTCTATTAGATATATAACTTAGCAGTGCTCTTTTTAACAGCAATTAGTACGTATTTCCCTTCTGCACATGAATGTCCGGAGAAGAACAGCTTAAGAAAAATTAAACTGCATATAACCCATCTGCATAGCAAGGGCAGGGCAACACACATAAAGAGTTGCTGGGTCTATCAGCTGAGTTAAGTATAATATAACGTTTATCCAGTTAGTTGCTCTCCAAATCACCTGATCACATGCTGAGTTACTCCTAAATGTTCGCTCCTTCTTGTCTGTCTATTGTATTTACCTCCAACACCACTGCTGCACTGCAGAGTTTGAAGGGCAGTGAGTGCAGCAGGGAGATGCACACTGCATAGCACACCCCTGTTGCTTTTCTGCGTTTTTGGTTCTCCTCAGCACTGTAAAGACTTGGCAAGGGTAGAGGCCTAAGATACTGGTTTCAGTCTTGGCCTCCAAGATGCTGTCAAGTGTGTTAAAAACACAGTAAAATCCACATAAGCTCAGCAGTTTATTTTATGGGATAGGAAGAGGTAAGCATAATATTTCTGAAACAAACATTCAGTCCTGGAGCAAGTCTCATGCCACAAAATGTTTGTTTCTGTGCTTCAAGCTGTTGAGGAGTTTTGCTTGTGTTTGTTTGCTTTTTCAACTAGGGATCCTGACTATGGTTTCAGCAAGACTTTTACTTGTTCTTACTTGCCTTGGCATTGCTGCAACAAAATACATACAGCCTGGACATAAACAGATGCAGGGAATGTCTCAAAATAGAAGCAGCATTGTAACTCTGAAAGTATTATTAAAAATAAAGCCATCTTTTGAACATTCTGAGAACATGTGTTCTGTGTTTCTGGGAACAGTTTAAAGAATTTTAAGACCTGTTTGGATGGTAAACACAGAACACAACAGCAATGTTTGAAATACTTTATCCCCCTCTATGTGAATATTAAAGTTCCAATGTGGACAGCCTTGTCAGAAAATAGTATTATTTATACTGTATACAAAACAGATCAAAGCTTCATAACTTCCTTGCATGTGGTGCCATTTTAGCAGAGAACAATAATGAGTGAGGATAGGGAATTGCCAACATCAATTTTGACAATGTTTAAATCATATACACAGGCAACAGAAGACATTAGATTCTGAAGATGTGAGGATTGCTTTCAAATGTAGTAACACGATTAGTTAAGTGTGAAGGGGAAAGTAATAAAAACCAGCAGAACCACAATCTCCCAGTCTTTAAAAGCCATGCAGAAACCCTAGATTCCAAGCTACAGTTTCTAGCCAGTTTCTGTTTGCTGAGAATAAATATGCCCCCTTATAAAGTTTAAGGAAAAAGTGGGACTTCTGTGAAAGTTATTGGAGTTGTCCCAGAAAATAAGGTGGTGGGGTTTTACTGGTTTTATTTTTTAATATGTTATGTATATTAGATTAAAATCCCCCAATATACTGAAACCTTAGAAACGATCTAGCCAAGATTCTTAAATAGTCTTCTTTGTTAGATGTGATTTATTATGAAGCAAGTGGGAGAAATATAACAAATGGGGGTTTTTAATGCACATGCATAATCCGCAAGCTGTATGCAAGCTTCAAGTTATGATATCAGGCTACAGATTTTATGCATTATTGGCTATTATAAATAATCACAGCATGCTTGTTATTTCAAATCAAATGGTTAAATGAGCACTGTTGTTTCCAAAACTACTTTAAAAAAAATCATAGCTCAAAAAGTTTTCCCTGGGAAATCATACAATATTTTATTTTGCCAAACAAAATTCTGCTATTCTAACATACAGCCTATTAACCACACAAGAGCAGGAATGGGGAGGCAGCACAATGTAGCAAAGGTATTTTGAACGAAATCAGTTATGGCAATCAGATCTGATTAAACAAAGCAGCTGGTGTGGTTAGAAATAAGATTTTCAAGACATGCAAGCTTTAGTGGATCAATATTGACTTCAGAAAAAAGAGAAATGGGTAAGTGATTTAGTGATTACCGATACGGTTCAGTTTTTGTCTTTCTGCTTTCCTTCTCTCGCTTGGTCAAAGGAACCCTCTTCCATAGCATACTCCAATCCCATGCTCCTCTAGCAAACCCATCTTCGTCACCACCCCCTTGAGGCACAATCTTAAAAGTGTTGCCATCTATGACATCTATAAGCGGCACAGTGCATGTGGTTCTGCAGGGTGGTGGGTGGTGGCAGGGAAGATGTGGTTATGTGCAAGGACCCGTGTGGCACATGTGCACCGACGATAGTTCATGAGAAAAGAAGGGGGAGGGAAAAATGAAAGGGTTTAGACAATTATTCATTACAATTCACAGTATGTAAGCAGCTCTCTTTACCGATAGGGCTCAGTTTTATATTTTCGTTTGGACTTTTCCTTGTGGCTTAACGGAATTCGTTTCCATAGTAAACTCCAGTCCCAGGCCCCTCTGGCAAAACCATCTTCATCCCCACCTTGCTGTGGTTCAATGGAATAATCGTTCCCATCTATGTAATCTATTAGAGGTACAGTACATGTAGTTCTGAAACATTTATAGAAAGGAAAGAAAGAGTAAAATACAATTTCAGAAGAGTGATCTGTCTAATCTGAAATTTACACCACTAATCATTAATCTTAAAGAGTAGTTTATATGAACAGTCACTTGTAAACATATAAGTAAAAAATGAAGGTTCATTAGAAGAGTCATTTTTTTATGTTGTTTCAAGAGGTTCTAAAAGCAGAAAAGTTAGGCCTGAAATTATAATTTATCAATACTTTATCCTACACATGTCCTTCTTGACACTGGTCTTTTAGCAAAAGATGAACCGTTAGAGGGCTAGGGTTCCCACAGTATTATTATTTCCCATAATTTCTATTTATATAAAATCTTAGCTGTCAATAAATATGATAACCTCTTAGTTTTGACTAGCGCAAATGTGCATTTTCACTATTTTGTCCTATTCAACTGCACTGCAAATCCAATCTCTCAGGATAAAAAAGCATCACTCTGCTAGCAGTAGTCTTCAATACATTTTTTCCTTTCTGATTTGCAATATGCTCCTTATTATGATCCATCACATATATTCATCAAGGAAAAGATATTATCTTTTCATTCCCCCTAGATTTTCCAAATGGGTTTACTAGTGACCAACTTTGGAGCACTTCCATGTTAATTCAAATCCTATGAGGCAGAATAAATAAGTGAGGGGACCCCTGGTCCTTCCATAATCTCCACTTCTGAGGGTGGTACTGATGGATGACTCTGAAGCTGCCTGTTCTCACCGCTTTTCTTGTGTGTTAGTAACACACACTCAATGGAAGCACACAAGCATTTCCATCTTCTCCCTAGTATCCTAGCCCAAAATATATCCTTGAAGCTGTGTTACAGCCTTTAAAACGCACCCCCCCTCCTCTCTTAAGAACTATCTGGTAGTATGACATATTAACAAATACTTTTTAGGATTAAGTAGTTACTTTATGGGATTAAAGAATTTAAACAAGCACATAGTTTCCTAAACACACATAACCCTGACCACACAAGCCAAGAGCGCAGTAGCACACAGCAATGACAGCATTTCAACAACTGGAAGAAATGAAGCCCATGGGGATCTTCCTCCTCTGTCATCTCTCACACATCCCACGTATGCAGTGCAGACATTTCCACCAGTGACTCCCAGCAAATGCCTGAGCTTGTGGCAGAGACAGGCTCAAGCCCTGGCCTCGGTTCGCTAGAGACAACACTCCAAAGTGCTTCAGAGAAAACAAATAAGACCATATTGCAAGACCAAAGATTAGAAGGTTATAAAACTCTTGAGATTACATGGACTTTAAATGCCCATTAAACTAAAACACTTACTGCTACTTTTCCTCTACCAAAAATCATATTTTCATTATTTTGTTTAACCAAGCTCCTTACTCAGACACAATAGAGTATTTTCATGACAGTTCTGCAGACTGATGCAGAAGACAAGAGCTGTCCTACATTTAATATATATTAAGCAAAATATTAAGCATGCCTACTGAAATAAACTATCTGGAGATTTACTTTCCTTACTATTTTCCATCTTCCTTACATAGCTTCTATGCTGGAAGAGAATAAAATCATCATACAGCAAATATTGATATAGTTTGATATAGATGCACATTAATATAAAACATATTGACTATAGTTTGACAAGTGAAAATTGTTACTGTGACTTTTTCTTCCTGAAAGGCCAGACATTGGAAATAATGGGAGAACATTACCTGTCCTTAGATATAGGAGCTATAAGTGGCGCATACCAATTAATTCCCACCTCACAATGGGCATCAAGGTAAACCAAAACCTTCAAAAGAAAACAAAAGTGAAGTAATTTATATTTCTGTACATGAGATCACAATGATTGAATTAAAACTTATTTACACTGAAACACTTTCATATTATAAACAAAAAAAGGTTAAATGAGTAAAATAATCTCTTTTAAAAACAATATTAATAATATAATACTGCTTTTCTACACATCTGTTTGAACGTAGAACAACCATCACATATTCCCTTAAAAATGAAAAAAAAAAAAAAAAAGAAGAGTTGTGTGTGTGAACTGGCTCTTACCTGTCCAAGTTTAGCCTTCTGGGCTCCAATGCTCCTAGCTTGGATTAAGCCTTCTCTCCTCTCATTTCGAAATACCTTTACAAGGCCGTTCCACTGCTTAATATACTCATCCAGCCTCTCTTTCAAGTGTGCTACCAAATATCAAGAAAGCAAATAGTTTGGTGAGGTTTAATAATAAACAGTTTTGTATTCTCAATACAAACCCAAACTTTACTTAAAAATAAACCAACAGGTATTTAGGATTAAGAGAATCATTAATTTAACTGCTCATACTATCTCTCACAAACACTAAACGTGACTACATCAAGACCTGGAGCTCTCTGACTTCACGGCATAAGTTTGTCTCTAGCACATTTGAAGAAAAAGCAAGTGAAGTGGTTGGCGACACCACAGGGAAGCTGGGTGGACAGTTCTCAGTCACTTCAACATATCGCATAGTGGCTTTCAGGTCTTCACCTATACTTCAACCAGTCAGACAATCAGAGGAGTTTTTACACTGCTGCATATGGTCTTTCCTCACTGGACAATGTCACATGTACAGTTGAAGACATTACTTTTCGTTGAACTTGGCATTCACTTCCTTTTTGCCTCCCAAATTTTTTTGTGTCAGTCTATTAAATTTGGAAACTTGAGACAGAAATCCACCTTACTCAAATTATTATTCTCCCTCATCTAGACTTGTGCTCTTTTGGGGTTGGAACAGTCCTACGCTACACTTCTAATGAAATTAGTAATAATAATTGTAGGACCAGAATTGCAGTGAATGAGCTATGGTATATGATACTGATAAGCACATTATACACTCTACACAAGTAAACCTTTAGCCAAAGCAACTTGGTCAATGGACAAGTAACTACATAAAAATCAAGACGGACTGTGCTTAAAAGGTTACAGATTTGTATTTGTACATTGCTCTTTGCCAAACTAATCTGGAAAATACATTCCTACTGCATAATTTGAAAAAACGTTCCTAAGGTTGTACAATATTTCTGCACACATGACTCCTGAATAGACTCACAAAGGCAGAATGGCTGGCATCAGGTGCTTGCCATTTGAAGTTATGCTGATTTAACTACCGGTGTTAATTTAAACTCTATTTTTGTATTGAAAGGCTTGAGAGAATCACCTGCATCTTCAGTTTCTCTCAGCTGGGAACCAAAATAAGCCACCTAAGCTACAGCTGAAGCATTTATACACTGGTCTGTACCACCTTCAGTGGCAGTAAGATGCCATGTCTGTGCTGACCTAATGGGAGATGGGACATGCAGAGGTGGATGGAGAAGGATATCCCTTTCAGCAGCAACAAGCCATCAGTTTTGCTTCATCTGCAACCTTTTCCACATCCTGAATGAAAATGATTGAAGTCTGGAGCTTGCTGCAATTTACATTTCAGTACGTTTACTTTCTTGCCAATGGTATTTAAAAAAAAGTAGTTTAAACAAAACCTACATGCAAATATTTACAATAGAAATGGTGTTTTTTGGAGTGAAGTTCCAAACTTGAAAATTCAGCAATTCTACAAAGAACAATCTTCTGAAACCATTATCTTTTAATACCTTTACGATTACTTCCTTTCATAAAAGAATACATTTTCTCAACTAAAAGTTTTACATATCTTCCCCTTTCTTCTCCCACACATTTACAATTTCTTTTGTATATCCTTGTGTGTTAGGAAAACTTCAAAGACACATAAATATCAAACTAAAGAAAGAACAATTTTATCATATATGCTGTACAGAATAACATGCCATGTAATATATATAGAATATATGATAGCCGCGACAAATTTTTATAGCATAAAATCAACAGTTATGAGGTCATACTGAAGTGGTACTGAGAGAATCTTTATCCCACACCATTATTTATTCTGCAAATTCCAAGTACACTTACAGAAGAACTACCAGGAATATTTTAAAGATTTAAAACCTGAAGTTATTTTCAGCTTTCCTCCCTGTGAAGCCAAATGTTTTAGTCATCAAATGTTCAACTATGTGAGGCTCACAAGGAGCTGTAAAAACCTGTCATACTGATTGTGTAAAGCTTTTCTACAGTATAAGTCTCAGGACTTTGCAGTCCATTATCTGAAACCATGCCAATGTTAGAAACAAATGCTATTTCCAACAGGAAAGCTGAATTTTCCCTCCTTCCCATTCTACAAAGCCTGCTTGACAGTAGTGTATAAAATCATAATACTTCTACAGTTAGAAATAGTTTGGCTAGCATTAAATTGTGTTCACCTAGAATGTGTATTTATTTTATCTGTCAGCAGCCTTACAGCATTCTGTTTTTTGTTTAAAAACATATTTTACCCTCCAAAATATTCTAACCATCAATCTGGCCTTCCCTTGTTTGGGTTCTTCTCTCATGTCTCAGTGCATGATTAAAGCATGAATCAATGTTTTTAAAACACATGTCATTTCTCTAAAAGATCTTAGGCATTACAGATTACAAGGGGAAGAGGAATGCATTTTTTTCCCCTCAACTTGTTGATGTTAGTTTGAGAACTAGAAAAATCCCTCAAGCAACCACCTGCGAGTCCCCTCTGCTGTAACACTATGAACATGGGGCACTCGGCTTTGATAAAAGCACTGATTAGTACTTTGGTATCCCCACTGCAAACACCATTAAACAAGCTAATAAAAATACTGATAACTGTCATCTGTTAACTGTGAGTGTTGAGCACATGAGCCAGCAGTGTGCCCAGGTGGCCAAGAAGGCCAATGGCATCTTGGCTGGTATCAGAAACGGTGCGACCAGCAGGTCCAGGGAGGTTATTCTCCCTCTGTACTCGGCACTGGTGAAACCGCTCTTTGAATCCTGTGCTCAGTTCTGGGCCCCTAACCACAAGAAGGATGTTGAGGCTCTGGAGCGAGTCCAGAGAAGAGTAACGAAGCTAGTGATGGGGCTGGAGAAGAAGTCTTATGAGGAGTGGCTGAGAGAGCTGGGGTTGTTTAGCCTTAAGGAGACCTTATTGCTCTCTACAACTACCTGGAAGTAGGTTGTTGAGAGGAGGGCGCTGGCCTCTTCTCCCAAGTGACAAGGGACAGGACAAGAGGGAATGGCCTCAAGCTGCACTAGGGGAGGTTCAGGCTGGACATCAGAAAAAAATTTTTCATGGAAAGGGTCACTGGGCACTGAAACAGGCTGCCCAGGGAGGTGCTTAAGTCACCATCCCTGGAGGTATTTGACAGGTTGATGAGATGCTTAGGGGCATGTTTTAGTGGTTGATAGGAACGGTTGTACTCGATGTTCCTGGAGCTCTTTTCCAACCTAGTGATTCTATGATTCTGCAATTCTATCTATACTTATTTCTTCCAGTATGGTTATCTTATGGGATGCTGCATCAGTAAGAAATATAGATGGTGATAAAGAAAAGTAAGTAAAGGTAAACAAAGCCTTTAAATGCTACTGTGAGCACAATTATTTACCTCACAGTCACTCTTTACAGATGCACTGGCTACAAAAGTAAGCTGTATCAGCTGAGATATTGCCATCTATGCTTCAGAAAGCAAGCTAGCTGATACCTAAATACATAACCAGTAGTCACTGAAGACCTCACTACTGAAATCTGCATTGCCCTTCCAGAACACCTGTGTCTGCCACACAGACAGAACTCACAGAAAAATAAACTGATTCTATCAAGAAACACAAGAAAACACAGGTAAAACCCCCACATGTAGCAGCATGGCCATACCGGCATTATGGTAGAAGCTGCTACAACACTTCTTGGACTTTAATATGCATTAATACAGAGGTCTTCATTGAAAAGATCAGAACTAGCACCACTCAGTTACCTTGGCATCATCTTCTTGCTACTGTTCCCTTTGTGTTTTGACAAAGGAAAAAATTGCCTGAGCGGAATTCAGCTCACCTCTCTACACAGTTCTTCACAGTCAAACCCCACTGTTTGCAGAAAAGATCAAGGAAGGAAGGGAGAGTGTTGTTCAGCAAAAAACCCTGCTCCCAACAGACTTTATACAAAGAATTATAAAAAGAACCTTTTCCAAGCATTGCAACTGCTTCTTCCCATAAAGCATAATACATTTAAGCTTTCATACAGCTGTAACTCCCTTCTGATGAAAGATGATTTCTCATAAAGAAGGACAGGCAGGGCTCCTTATGAGCCAGACTTTAGAAGCATTTGCAAGAGCTATTCTCCATTTTAATTACATATCACCAGAGAAGGCTGCAGCTAAGGAATAAGGTCAGCCACAGTGTGTGTGAGCAAGTATCTGCCCAAGTACAGCACCTATGCCCCTCAACACGGGTCTCAAAGAGTGTAAAACACTCTTTGCTGGGTGGCATGGCAGATATAAAGTGTGAAGTCTGAAAGCAGGTGGAGAAGGAGAAAATTCTGTATCTGTGCTGCCAGCGCTGCTTTTCTTCTGGTTGAAACAACAAAGTCACCAGCAGCTCTGCTGTGATTAAGACTGTTTGTGTTTCACTGCTCTCCTACAACTGGAGATCTCTTCCAGTGGTGGCATGCTTCATAGTCTCTATTAGTTCATACTTCTATGACAACAAAGAATTGGAGCCTGGTTCTACTCTCTTGGCCATTTTCCATCTAGAATGCAATTTGAATTACTGAAATTAAGTTAATTATGTTTACCAAGTAATAGCCTAAAGCAGTTTGAAGAATTACTATAGTGAAACAGTAAAGTTGCAGCAAGGTATTTAGAACCATTCCAGTCCATGCTAGTTCTCCAGTCATTCATACATTCTTAGAATCACAAAAGAGAACAGTAGAATCTATTTATGTTGGAAAAGACCTTCAAGTCCAACCCTTAACCTAACACTGTCAAGTTCACCACTAAACCATGTCCGTAAGCACTGTATTTACACTTCTTTTAAATATCTCCAGGAATGGTAACTCAATAACTTCTCTGGGCAGCCTGTTCCAATGCCTGACGATCCTTTCAGTGAAGGAATTTTTCCTAGTATCAAGTCCAAACCTCCCCTGTCACAACTCAATGACACTACCTCTTTATCTTATCATTTATTACTTTGGAGAAAAGACCAATACTCACTTCACCACAATCTCCCTTCAGGTAGTTGTAAAGAGTAATAAGATCGTCTCTTCTCCAGGCTAAACAACCTTAGTTCCCTCTGCTGCTGCCCATAAGACTTGTTTTCCAGACCCTTCACCAGCTTCATGGCCCTTTGCACACACTCCAGCACCTCAATGCCTTTCTTGCAGCGAGGGGCCTAAAAGTGAACACAGCATTGGATGCACAGCCTCAGCAGTGTTGACTACAGGGGCATGATCACTTCCCTACTCTTGCTGGCCACATTATTTCTGATGTAAGCCAGGATGCAATTGGCACCCTGGGTCACCTGGGCACACTGATGGCTCATGTTCAGACGGCTGTCAACCAGCACTCCCAGATCCTTTTCTCCTGGGCAGTTTTCCAGACCCAAACACAGGACTTGACACTTGGCCTTGTTCAACCCTATACAACTGGCCTCTGTCCATCGATTCAGCCTGTCCAGATCCCTCTGTAGAGCCTTCCTTCCCTCAAGCAGATCAACACTCCCACACAACTTGGTGTTATCTGCAAATTCATTAAGGGTTCACAAGATCCCCTCATCCAAATCATTGATAAAGACAGTAAACAGAACTGGCCCCAACACTGAGCCCTGAGGAATATAACTTTGTGACCGGCCTCCAGTTGGGTTTAACTACATCCACCACTGCTCTTCGGGCCTAGCCATCCAGCAAGTTTTTCACTCAGTGAAAGGTAAATTTGTCCAAGCCATGAACAGCCAGTTTCTCCTGCATTTTCATTAGCATTCAATAAAGTTATTTGGAAAAATGAGGTGTGGGAAATATAGACACAAGGGTCTGCTGGATGTTAGGTCCAGGCTAGCTGTATCTGCTAACCATTCAGATAAAAGCAGAGAGAATAAGCAATGTGCTGTATTTCAAAACAGATTAACTGAAAACCACCGCTTTTATTATACATAATAATATATAAATAATATATATTATTAAACTAATTGTCCTATACTGGAAAACCATAGTGCCAGTTGTTATACCAGACAAACTCATTCCATGAATTATATATACATAGCACAATATCAGCTAAAACTCATGTGAAACTCATATACTGAGTCCAACCATTAGTAAAAAGACTGGTTGTTTTTTGAAAGAGAACATCAGTGTCGCAGCTATTTTATACAACTAACTCAGTTTTTTAATAGCTCTGAAGAAAAGCTGTGATCCCAGCCGAAAATGAAAAACCCAGCATGTCTGCTGAGTTATTAAAATTATATCCCTCAGGAGAGAAGATATTTTGTGTTTTATAGTGTGTATGTACAACTAAGCCAATTTTTCAAAAGCTGTAAAAGGATACAGGAGACTACAAGGTAGCATTCAGTATCCTTATTACACTAAGCCAGATGCATTCAGGTTTCCAAAACTGGTAATTTTTCCTCTCCTGTAAGAAGAAGCAGAAATTGATACCTATCTAGCTAAAGTTATGATGTAAAGACTAACATATAATAACTATTTTTAATACTGATTTACACACAAAAAAGACAACCATGACTAAGTAATGAGCTTGGTTTTAAAATGTATAGTGGCTATAACTGCAGAAAAACAACTCCTCCCGTGATGTTGGAGCTGGGAAAAGCCCAAATCAGTTGATGAAACAGAAAGTCTCAGAACAAGCTCATCTACTTTCCATGCCACTATCCAATGCACCTATTATAAAAACAAAGAGGAGGGGGTAAAGGGAATGTATCTTATGCTGCTGATCAGTTAGAACTTGCCTGGGGTCCTAAAAGCCATCACAGCTACTGGCTAAAATAAACTGACCTCCTGCCCACTAAAAGTTCTGGTTTTATTTACGTGTCTACTCTTTTTCTCTGTCTTCTATTCAAGAACTATGCTTCAATACAGTTTTGGAGAACATGCAGTTTTGGTACACTGTTCTGAAATTTATTTAAAAGTTCAATACCAGGCTAATTTCCTGTATACAAATGAACTTATGTCTCTAGCACCCACTTTCAGTTCTCCTCTGTATTCAGCCTTGGTTTGCATTAACACTGAAAATACCACCATTAAAGGAAAAAGTCAGTGTATGTTTATAATTATAAGAATCATACAGAAGTCCATACATCATGAATATAAATGAAGATCACAACATATATGACAAAGAAAGAGGAAAATCTCTGTACTTGGGAAAATGTTAATAGGCAGGATTCATTAAAAAGCATTTAAATTCTTAAAAGCCCCATCCCCAATAGGAAACAATAACAACCTCAACATGATGTTCAGTAAAAGAAAGGATATTATAGGGAAAATGAATTGGAATAATTCAAAATACCTAGATGAATTTTTATCAGAGTACATATATATATATATATATATAAAGAATCTGGATTACTATATGGAATAAATAAATAAATTTTTCCTAACAAGCTTAATTCAAACTCCTTCAATACTCTTAAAACTNTTTTCCAGACCCAAACACAGGACTTGACACTTGGCCTTGTTCAACCCTATACAACTGGCCTCTGTCCATCGATTCAGCCTGTCCAGATCCCTCTGTAGAGCCTTCCTTCCCTCAAGCAGATCAACACTCCCACACAACTTGGTGTTATCTGCAAATTCATTAAGGGTTCACAAGATCCCCTCATCCAAATCATTGATAAAGACAGTAAACAGAACTGGCCCCAACACTGAGCCCTGAGGAATATAACTTTGTGACCGGCCTCCAGTTGGGTTTAACTACATCCACCACTGCTCTTCGGGCCTAGCCATCCAGCAAGTTTTTCACTCAGTGAAAGGTAAATTTGTCCAAGCCATGAACAGCCAGTTTCTCCTGCATTTTCATTAGCATTCAATAAAGTTATTTGGAAAAATGAGGTGTGGGAAATATAGACACAAGGGTCTGCTGGATGTTAGGTCCAGGCTAGCTGTATCTGCTAACCATTCAGATAAAAGCAGAGAGAATAAGCAATGTGCTGTATTTCAAAACAGATTAACTGAAAACCACCGCTTTTATTATACATAATAATATATAAATAATATATATTATTAAACTAATTGTCCTATACTGGAAAACCATAGTGCCAGTTGTTATACCAGACAAACTCATTCCATGAATTATATATACATAGCACAATATCAGCTAAAACTCATGTGAAACTCATATACTGAGTCCAACCATTAGTAAAAAGACTGGTTGTTTTTTGAAAGAGAACATCAGTGTCGCAGCTATTTTATACAACTAACTCAGTTTTTTAATAGCTCTGAAGAAAAGCTGTGATCCCAGCCGAAAATGAAAAACCCAGCATGTCTGCTGAGTTATTAAAATTATATCCCTCAGGAGAGAAGATATTTTGTGTTTTATAGTGTGTATGTACAACTAAGCCAATTTTTCAAAAGCTGTAAAAGGATACAGGAGACTACAAGGTAGCATTCAGTATCCTTATTACACTAAGCCAGATGCATTCAGGTTTCCAAAACTGGTAATTTTTCCTCTCCTGTAAGAAGAAGCAGAAATTGATACCTATCTAGCTAAAGTTATGATGTAAAGACTAACATATAATAACTATTTTTAATACTGATTTACACACAAAAAAGACAACCATGACTAAGTAATGAGCTTGGTTTTAAAATGTATAGTGGCTATAACTGCAGAAAAACAACTCCTCCCGTGATGTTGGAGCTGGGAAAAGCCCAAATCAGTTGATGAAACAGAAAGTCTCAGAACAAGCTCATCTACTTTCCATGCCACTATCCAATGCACCTATTATAAAAACAAAGAGGAGGGGGTAAAGGGAATGTATCTTATGCTGCTGATCAGTTAGAACTTGCCTGGGGTCCTAAAAGCCATCACAGCTACTGGCTAAAATAAACTGACCTCCTGCCCACTAAAAGTTCTGGTTTTATTTATATGTCTACTCTTTTTCTCTGTCTTCTATTCAAGAACTATGCTTCAATACAGTTTTGGAGAACATGCAGTTTTGGTACACTGTTCTGAAATTTATTTAAAAGTTCAATACCAGGCTAATTTCCTGTATACAAATGAACTTATGTCTCTAGCACCCACTTTCAGTTCTCCTCTGTATTCAGCCTTGGTTTGCATTAACACTGAAAATACCACCATTAAAGGAAAAAGTCAGTGTATGTTTATAATTATAAGAATCATACAGAAGTCCATACATCATGAATATAAATGAAGATCACAACATATATGACAAAGAAAGAGGAAAATCTCTGTACTTGGGAAAATGTTAATAGGCAGGATTCATTAAAAAGCATTTAAATTCTTAAAAGCCCCATCCCCAATAGGAAACAATAACAACCTCAACATGATGTTCAGTAAAAGAAAGGATATTATAGGGAAAATAAATTGGAATAATTCAAAATACCTAGATAAATTTTTATAAGAGTACATATATATATATATATATATATATATATATATAAAGAATCTGGATTACTATATGGAATAAATAAATAAATTTTTCCTAACAAGCTTAATTCAAACTCCTTCAATACTCTTAAAACTGCTTCTTTTAACAAGGGCTAAGAGATGCAGCAGTTATTCTAGCTTTCTATTACATATACAACTTCACAACTGTGGAAGAGAGCCCACCACAAATCCTGTATTTCAAACAGCTGAATACACATACAGGATTGCCACCTTTATGAATCTGGTTCATCAGACAAGAGCTTTCCTTTTAGTGAAAACTGAAAAGACCATGTAGAAGCAACTTACTTTTCTTGCAAAGTCAACTCAATCAATGGCAGGTAATAAATCAAAAGAAAACTATTTCTAAAACAAATGAGGTTTCCTTTTCTACAACTAGTGTACTAATATCCCAAACATACCTTTGTTGCTAAAATCATCAATCAGCACAATTTCTGCCAAGTACTTCCTTGGTGTTCTCTTAATGACACTGTGGACTGTCCTCATGAGTGTGGACCATCCTTCATTATGGAAGACAATGACAACACTGGAGGTGAGCAGGTTATCATCATAATGCCAGTATTTGCATCTGTAAAAAAGATTTGATTTTATTAGTTTTCACATTACAACTACTTAACAATGTCTTTCTGCAAATGAAATCTTCACTGATGGCTATCTTTCACATTAAAGAGAAACAGGATGTAAAAGGTAACAGAAGTGCATTGCAGAGTTACTAGGTTCAAAATTGTAGCTTATTTCCAATCAGCAAGCCTTTTTGCCTCCTGGGAGAGATAGGACATAGCTAGTGAACAAGGACAGCTGTCTCAACAGCTACATGCTTCCTCTTGTGTAAGTGGCTGGCATTCCACTGGCACTGATGAGAGTCATCCCTACCACCATGACCACCACCTTGCTGCCTGTACAGGCAGCAAAAAATAGTTGAGAAGCCGCAAATTACAGCTACCAAAATGAAAGTCTTCTTCAACAAATCAGATACCACGATTTTGGACAGACTGTGCATTTGGCTCATCAACTGCATAATACACAATAAGAGTGCTGTTTTTCCCCAAGCCTCTTTAAATCAGCTTTACCTAGTAGTATAACTGCCTAGGAAGTGTTTCTGTTGGCTTTATATAGTTCACATGCAATTAGCAAAAAGTTACATTGCACAGTTAGCAAAGTTAGATTGTTGTGGCAAGGCAAAAGTCATTAATTTCTGCCCTTTCACAATAAAACATTTAAACACAGTGGGTAAAAATAGTATGTAAATTTCCTACAAGTACAGCAGCAGTATACATAATGCTCGCATCTGCAAAAAACTATCTCCATTTGCAAAAACTGTCAGAAAAGCATAGATGATCACGGGGAAAATGTAATCCCATGGCAAATAAAATGTCAACTTTACTGTTTATTATTCATGGCTAAACTTCCAGATACAATACGGCCAAAAAAAAAAGGTCACCAAACCCGTTTAGGGTGTGACGTGAAAAACACTTCTGTATCTTTTTAAGACATTCTGCATTTCAATTTCACTCTGGGTTTGAACTCGGGTCTTTTCTTGCCTGACGTACTAAATGGTAGACATTCCCTTGGAAAAAAGCAATATGAGTAATTCAGTCCCTGCTTTCCAATAACTACTAGTCACATTTATCAAAAAAGTGTTTTATTTGCAATCATAATGTCCGCTTCCCCAGCTACAACCCTAAATGAGAGCTTTCACAATCTTCCTAATTTCCACCAGTCCCGATATTTCCTTACCTGGAAGTTTCCCTATCTGATCACTAGCTCCTTTTCCAACCATAATAATACAATTCCTATCACCAAACTCAGAGACAGAGCACCTTTGATTTCAACAGGCAAGAGACTTCCTTTTTTTATCTTTCAGCAAGCAAAGTTTCTACTAGAGACAGTCTGACTTTTCAAAGACAATTATAATGTATTAAGAAATTATTCTTGATAAATGGAAACTTTAAAACTTATAGATGTACAGATTTCCATAGGTATATTTCTCTCCATAGAATGAAAGCTTAAATGTGCAGAAACATTCCTGTCTTTGAAAAGAAATAACCTTAATAATCAGAAACCAGCAGTTTATGAAACTAAATTAGGTTAAGTATGGAAAGAACTTGCACAACAGATCTATAGGTATTAAAAAGCATTTCTGTGATGAAGGACATATTTCAATTATTGTCAGGAAACACCATCAATACGTATTTCTCACCCAGAAAAAAAACCAACCCAAAAAGCAGTAACATACTATTTCTTTTGGTCCTCTGGGAAAAGGAAATTACAGTATCTAAACAGTTGATAACTTAGCTGGATCTAATCAAGCATTTCTTCTCTTAGGCAGGCAAGCTATAAGTAACCTCTGTGTAGTGGTTTGATTTTTGGACCCTTCTGAATAGCCAGGTTGTGGCTGGTAAGGAACTACATCTCCCAGTATTCCATGCGATTTTCTATGTAAATCAGGGTGTGTTGGGGGGGTCGGACACTCCTCTTCCGGCTCCCTCTCGTCTTCCGGCTGCCTCTTGTCTCCTGTTCCCGTGTGTGGGAAGGTCTGGTACTGTGTCGGTCTGTGTGTGTGTAGGAGTCAGGCCCAGTGAAGCCTTGTTGGACTCCGAGAGCGGCGTGAATGCCGAGTGATGATTTTGCTGTCTGGAAGAAGAGTAATGATTTTTTTTTCTCTTGTTAGCTTTTATTACTGTGTTTCTGGATTCTTATTTCCCTTTGTGGCAGGGGGAGGTCTTTCTTCTGGGGGTCTCTTATTCTCTGATTATGTATATATGGTATTTTAGTTGTATATTAGTGTTAATAGATGAGTATATAATCACTACAGCTTTGGCTTGCTTGTTTTCAGCATTTTCAGTCTCTCTTTCCTTCTACCTCCCCCTTGGGCTCGTACAGGGGGGTGGGGGTGGAAGGAAGGGGGGGCTGCAGATGCTGTGGGGGTTTTGGGAGGATTTTTGCCGAAACCATCACAGTAATTTTGGTGGAGAATGCGGGCAATGAACCCTTCACACTCTGA
This sequence comes from Piaya cayana, assembly GCA_013389865.1. Lineage (NCBI taxonomy): Eukaryota > Metazoa > Chordata > Aves > Cuculiformes > Coccyzidae > Piaya > Piaya cayana. The sequence continues at coordinate 183,428 of WAAB01012415.1, forward strand.
AACAGCGTGGTCTCTGCAAGTACGTTTTGCTGACTAAAATCCTCCAGCTCAATTGTTTTTATGCCTGAAGCAGCAACAGCTCACATATTTATATATTTTATATTTATAAGCTACAAGTGCTAGATTGACTGTTTAAAATGTACAGTTCAGGCCACTGATGCCTTCATCCTATAAATCCCTCTCAAAATATTTTACCTGATTACAGACCTCAATACTTTCATTTGTGGTGCAAGTATTTAAGCTGTCAACAGCTTATTTAGATATTAGCAGAGATAAAATGGGCATGCTACTGAGGTGCATAGAGTCAGCAGAGTAAAAGAAAGGTTCTCCATCATGTGTTTAATAAACAGATTAATAACAGAACTGGTTGCTTTACATTTATATTCACCTGGATTAATTCTGGTGGCACAGTGATGTTAAAATGCAGGAAAGCATGATGTTACACATTAAAAATTGGTACATCAGCTGAATGCCATTCAAGAGCTACATGTAAAAGTTAGTGAAAAATAACAGTATGTATGCTTTAAGTAGGCTATGCTGTGATGCTGACCTACACCTTCAGAAGTTTAGCTAGGAAACTTTTTTGCACCCCAATTAAAAAGACAGGCAGCCACCACATTTCAGACTTCCTTCAACAACAGAAACAAATACTACAAAAACCCCCAAATCCTTTGACTGCTTATTTCTCTCACTAGTTGCAGTGCAGACATGTAATTTTTACACACAAAATGGTGAAGAGCATAAAAATAAAAGACAGTAAGTAACTAAACTATCTGTATGAAAGTCTAAACCTACTACAAAAACCTAAATTGAATGACACATCTGTGTGCAATTTATAATTTTTTTTTATCTGTATTTAATACATTTTTAAAACATACAACCAGAGGTCTAGACAGGCCTTTTGCTACATATCCAACTTAATCTCCTCATATCTGTCAGCACATTTTACTTTTTAAACTTGAAAAATAAGGTGTTGCTCAATGTGCCAATTGCAAGCCATAAAAGCACTACATTTATACCTCTTGTAAGATCATACTTATAGTTTTTTCCAGAGGTTTTATTTCACTTATTGGACAGTCCTCAGGCTGACTCATCAAGCCTATAATCTCCAACAGACTGCAGTCACTTCTGTGCACAAACTTGTCTCTCATCTTGCATTGAGAATTAAAAGGTTTGAAACGTAGTTATTTTAGGTACATGCAATTAATGCATATTCTAGTACCTGTGGCAATTTTCCCAAGAAATTAAAATATTACTCAATTATTTGAGTGACAAAAATCAGGAGTCGGCTCTCTTTTCCCTCTACATCCACAAGGAAGGAAGCAGGCAAGCGACTTTCTGTGGTGGAGCAGCACTGACATCCAGTGGTTAGCAAACCAAATACCAAGTTATCATGAATGCTTTGTTTGAAGTTGAATTTTACAGCACTAGTTTCCCCATAAATTTTAGGCACCAGAAAAGGAATATAAAAGACCTGAATTCCCAGACTCCCCCTTCAGTTTTAAAAGATGGGATTCAAGCAGATACAGGCATACAGGCAAAAGCTGCAAGCTACTGAAAACTGAGATGGAGTAGATTCAAAGTACAAGAGTCTGTGACAGAGGTCTTAAATAAGTTTCAATCTCCAGCTTCACCTCCTGGGTGCTGTCCTGACCACATATGGTAGCACAGTGCCCTTTCAGGTATAGCCTGCAGGCCTGAGGTGCTGATATGCTCTGAACTGTACTAGTAAACAAACTCATTGCAAAAAAAATTACTTTGATTTATTATTGGTATAGCTGAGAGTATAGTATATTGCAGTGGATACGGCAATGAGAAGGCTGCATCCTTAAGCTAGTCTTGCCTCCATACACTTCACATAACTTTTCCTGACGCCTGTAAAGGGGCAAGAAGGAACAGGCACACATGGCAACACTTTCTGTGGGTAGTGCTGGAGAGAAGGGCAGTTCTGTTTCTTTCCTTTCCTTGGGGAACTCATGGGCGAGAGGAAGCAACACCTTCAGATCAGTCCATGAGTAAAAACTTCCTGTTCCTAAATCAGCACTGAGGGAAAACATAGACTGATTCATCAGTGGAGCAAGAAAAAAATCTTTTGAAAGATAACAGTGATCTAATGGAGAAACAATGAGTAATGTTTCTCCTGACTACTAGCCTGCATGCTTAAGATATGAATTAGTCCTACTCCCTCCCTCTCCAGTACTGGGAGGGAACAGCATTGTCAAGACATTGCATTGCACCAACGTCCCTATCCCTCAATCACAAAGTTGTGCACTCGCCACAGCAGGAGAGGAGCCCTTTTACAGGGGACCCCTCTGTACAGGAGATCTGGGCTGGAGCACATCTTGGCTTGAGGACATTTCTGCTCTTACAGCTTTGTACTCTGTTCATTGGTTTGCTCTAACATCTGTTCCTTGGCCCCACAAAAGTCATTGTGGGTACATGCTCCAAGGACTAGATGACCCTACAGCCTTCCTGTTAGCAATCACCTATGTTGCAGGCATAGGCTCAAATTTCCTCAGGCTAAAAAAAGACCAGGATAGAGGCTACTTCTCTGGAAGAGTACTCCAGGCATCAAGCAAAACTGCAAGAAGCAACAAGGAGAGCAGCTCAATGGCAATTTAAGGGTGTGCCCCAATCAGACAACTTAGAAGACAATCTGAGCCAACAGAAGTGCTTCTCATGTCATTCTGAATTCCTAACTTCTCTAGCATACCTGCACCTAAGCTCTAGCAAGAAGTATTTAGGTTGACTGATTCTCAATCCTGATATGATCTTCCTTGGGTCAGCTAGCACCTGTGCACATCAGTCCCCTCTATGGTTTTAAAAGGACTGTACTTGTGTGCTCAGAACCAAATGTAGCAGCACAGATTTCTTCAAGATAGCAGGCATCTACCATTACATTCCTGTAACTGCTTCAGCAGCTAGCTCCCAAGAAGTTCAAATCAACCGTTCCAAGATGAGAGCCCTGAATCAGTACAAAGCTGAAGGTCTAAATTTAGCATTTATTCTGAAATTGTAATTGACAATAAAACTGGAATCTCTCCTCTCCATTAATATAAAATTGTTCACAATTTAAAACTGTATTTTCAATTTTATTCCATGTTTAAAGTGGTATGAGATTCATAGTGACATCAGTTATCACCTGCTGGTAATTGTTTCACGGTGCATGCATTTTTCTCACTCTTAAAGAGGGTGTACCATTAGCAGAGCCCAAAAATAAGTTATGAGCTTTGTTTTCATTTGTAGCTTCCTCTTCCAGTAAGACCTGTTCTTATCATACAGGAGAGTGATTCAGCAGACAGCATGCTGTTTACATACTTCAATACTGAATTCAAGGCTGCTTGTTATGTTAAATCATGAATTTATTATGACTACTGCAGTAAGCTGTATCTATCCCCTAGGAAGATGGATAAGAGTTTCTTTCCGAAAATACCTTCAACAGTTTGCTCATCTGCACAGTTGACACAACTGAGGTCCTAGGTGAGCCCAGCTGCTTGATGTCTGCAAGTCACAAGGTTCATTGCTTAAGTGTAAGAGTAGGTAGAAACAGATTACAGAACTGGGCATTTATTTGTTAAGATACAACTGGGTAAACGTTTATACTGGATTTTTTACCTATGAAACCTTACAGGGTATTTTTATGCATCATCAACATCAATAGAAGATTTTACTAGTCAACTTACAAAACGGGTTCTGGAAGATATGTGAACAGACAACCCAAGAAGGGCAGTTTGATCAGCTGAGTTATTTTCTGGTTTTCCCCTCTGGCAGACAGCTGCAAAACCTCTACTATACACTACCTAACAGTTTAAACCCACACTGAAACAGCATTTTCTTTTTCTAATATTAACTACAAGCTTGGACTATTTCCATTCCTGAAGTAGCCTGCAAGGCTACGTGACTAAACTTTGTTAGTAGTGCCCCTGGGAGCACAAACTACATCTCTTATCATGCCTTTCAAAGTGCCACACTCCAATCTCAAGGCAAGGTTTGTACAAAGGCCCCCTATTAAGGTTAACAGGATAATTAAAGGAACAAACTTCATATTCTTTTTAAATCACAAATTCTTGCCCATAGGATCACTTGCCCACCACTGAAAAAGCTGAAACAATGAACACAACAGGGCAGCTAGGTGGTTAAAATAAATTCCCTTCCTTGGGGAAGGGGAACCAAAGCCGTTTTTCATTTAAAGTGGTGTATTATCTCCCCTCGGGTCTCAAGTCCTCCTGCAGCACAGTGACACAGCATGCACTACTGCAAGGAGGAGATGGGGCAAGCACATCATTCAGCAGCAGTGCAGGACATGACTGGAGGCTGGCTGCGCAAGAGCTGTTTGTTGCAGTGCACTTTCCACTCCCCTCTGGAGCAGCTAATGTCGTGTCCTCAGAAAACACTGATAAAAAGTTAGAACTTGCTGCATACAATTCTTGTCATTTCTTCACTGAGGTAGGTACTAGTTTAGGAAGCTAGGGCTTGATGCATTTGCTTATGAACAGCTCAGATAAGAATGGAAGAAGAATAGTTTTGGATATATCAAACACTGACAAATTTTATTTAATATAACAAACACAAAGCTAAAAATAAGTTTGAAGCATTGGGTTCAGATAGATATTTCTCATCAGATATTAAACCCTGAAGTTCCTGCCCATGCTCAGTTGCACTGAATTATACAATTCAATTTTATTCAAGTGCTCTACCACAGTGAGTTCTGTTTAACAGAACAAGACAGAGCACAAGAAATTGATTTATATTTTTAGCTTCACATTCAGATTACAATACATTTGACAGAATACTTCCTTCATTTGCCCCAGAATTCCTATAATGCAACATGGCACCTGGAGGGTTATACAAGCCACTGCAGAAAACAGACTTTTCTCTGCCCTCTCCTCTGAAGTTAAGGTTTAAGGCAGAATTTAAATACATTCCAGGTGTTGTGTATTTTTATAAGAGAAACTATTCAGAGCTCCATCTTCTCATCTTAGAAGCGCACACACAGGTAAGCAAATCCAACTACAGCTGATACTACTTCCTTGTGGAAACTTAAAACTTAACACTAGCAGCCAACCCTAAAGAGACATAGGATCCTTCTTCACTGTCGTTTTCACTTCTGACACCAGAAATGTTAACAAAAAATGCTTAGTTGTGCTTTAAGGTCAATGCCTGGAACAAAATTTTTGTTGATCACAAGTGAATGTTCTGACAATACATGGCTATTTACATTTTAAACACATTTTTTTCACTCCAGGAGGAGGGGAAAAAAAAAAATCACCTGATTGTCAACCCCAGCTCTAAGGCGCACCAAAATTTATGTGCATACTGTAACACTAGTTTTCTTGGTTACAGAACAGTTCCAGTGTACTATGTGGCACTTGAATAAAGGATTTTTCCCAAACTACCATGTGAAATGAAACCAAATCCCTAATGATCTATTTCCACTGACACAGATACCAACAGTAATTACAGAAATCTTTTTTTGTGTAACTGTATCAAAAATGTAATTTGTACAGCACTGTAATTGAGCAACTAATTACATTCCCGAAGAAAACAGGCTCCATTCCATTCAATATTTTGAGCTTTTATAGTCAATCTCCTTAGATAGGACGAGATTGACTGGAAAAAATACTTTAAGAGATCGTATTAAATACATGTTATCTGCCCAGAGTAAAAAGACCATCCGTTCCTAATTGGCAGCCAAGGTTCATCTGCCTTATTTCACACCCTGAGCAACTGTTTGTAACTAAAGGCTTCAGGATTTTTTTTACTTAGGTCCAGCATAAAAAAATGTTCTACATTTTTTGATAATTTTAACAGCACCTGAACCAATGAATGGGTCCAATCTGTCACCATCAAACTATGATAGGAAAAGTATCTTTAGCTCTGATTTACTAACACACAGTTCTGCCTGGGTGTATCCTTAAGTAAAGCTGGAAGTCTTGATTTTTTGAAAGAATTCCCTCCTCTGTTTATACTAAAAATAATGACACAATAAAACAAACGCCTTTTCTAAACTACATGTATGATTAAGAACAAGCCAATTGTCATTCCCGTTTGATTTGTTTTATAAAGTGTTATGAGCTGCAAAAACAGTTGTTCAAAAATACATTTCTATACAGAATATACATTGTACTCAAGCAAGAAAGAGTTATTTTTTCAATTTTTTTTCAACAAAAGTTTACTGCCAATTGTTCTCTTTGAACTAAAAAGATGACCCATGGCAAAAGATCCAATTCTTCAAGTATGAAATTGTATGGCCCTGAGGGCATGCCCTGTAAAATTCATTAGAAAGGAGAAGTCAAATCAGATAATCCACAGAAGAAAAAAACCACTTAAAACCATTTATTTTTCCATGATTGAAGTGACAGATGTGTGTGGGTGATGCAGCTGAATTTCTGGCTCACACTGGTGAGCAGACAGCAGCTATCTATTGTCATATTGAAAAAAAACCTCTAGTAAAAGATTAATTTGTCTCATGCAATAAACATTCACAGAGACTCATGATGCTTCGTCTCCCAGGCAAACTATACAGAATAAAATTCCTGCAATATTTGTCAAAAGAGGCTATCAAAAAAGTTTAACTTAAATAGACTTGTAAGACTAAAACCCTCTGGGTCAGTACGAAGAATCTGTAAGCAAGTTTTCCATAGGCTGTATAACAACAGCACATCAAGTCTAGGCAAGCATGCTGAGCACTGATTCTTGCTTATAGTCAACACAGTTAATCACCCTGGCATGAAATTTGATCAGCAGCATGAGCATCCCTGGCTTATGGGCTCTACAGTAATGTCAGTTAACAGGACAGATAGGGTGTTTCACAGAGCATCTCTTACAACATATATTTATGAGAATCCTTCTTGCCTTAAATTTCAACCCCAAGTGCAATGATCATGACTCAAACCCAGCACAACATACCAACGGAAACAGCAGATACAGATTGGGGTGTTCTACTGTGAAAACGAGTCCATTAAGTAAAAACTTGCACAGCTTCTTACTGTTTTTGAGAAAAAAGAAACTACAAAGAGACCACTAAAACTAATGTATCGTCCATACTTTTTTTTTTTTTCAGAAACACTTAATGCAGCAACCAGGTGCAGCTCCTGAAATGAACCACACACCAGACATACTCCTCTCAGAGCTCCACTCTTCCATTCTTCACTGTTCTGGTTCATCAGGCAGTTTTCTCTTCCTTTTTGACTCTTTCATAAAGAAACAATTATTTAAATGTTTCTACCGTCTGCCATGAGAAATTAATGATTTCAGTTGTTACAACTTGGCAAAAAAAAGGCCCAGGAACTGCTGCTTTGAGGACAATCTCCCCAAAGCACAGGAATAATGCATTCCCATGTGCAGTTAAGTAGAAGAGACGTAGCAGAAAGCCCTCCTGGCTGCACCAGGAACTCCTGATGGAGCTTCAGTGCAAAAAGAAACAGTAGAGAAGATAGGTGCATGGACTGGCTACTTAGAAGGAGTACAGGAATATTGCCTGAGCATATGACGAGAGGATTAAAGGCAGGCTCCAGTAGAGTTGAAATGTGTGAGATGGGAAGAACAATGAGAAAGGTTCATAGGCAAAAGGAAGACTACTACACCCTGCAACCATAGACTTCATTCAATTGGACTTCTAAAAGCAAAAATCACTCACCTAAGTCTCTATTCTAAAACTATTGAACTGGAGGGCTGATTTTGCAGCAGGTCTCCTCGGTTAGGCTTTTACCCACAGCTCCAAATGCCACAGCCTCTTTGGCTTGCACTGTGTCTGCTTTACCATGCCTATCTTCAGGAACACTATGGAAAGTAAAGCAGACTGGAAGAAACACAAATACAGGCCTAGCCCAAGGACTCATTCAAAATCTCATACCTTCAGTCATGTGGCTGCAAGGACAAGGACAATTTATTTCTTTATCTTTTTCCCAGATGGAACAGGGAGAAAATAGCTGGATTTATATAATTTCTAGGCAATGGCAAAACAAACAAAAAAAACAAACCAAAACCAACAACCCAATAGTACAGCTTCAGTAGACCAGTGTGTTTTGAATTCATTAGTACTTGGTGAAATTTTTGGAATTTATTTACTTTATCTAGGAAGGACTGTCTTCTCTAAAATAAACCAGAATCAGATTACTATAGTTTAAATGTGCCAAGGATCTTCTAGCATGAAGACAAGGGGAAGACATCCATGCAACCATGCAGAAGCACTGGTTGCCCGAGCAGGACTCAGACAGCACCTGTGAGGTGTATGACGGAACTGAAGCACCCTCAAGGACAGAAAATAAAAGCAGGAGACTACCACTGCCTCACAGGAAACAGCAAATATGAACTGTGCCACAGATGCTACCACTTCAGGCTTCATTAACAGGTGTTTCTGGGGGGCACATCAGAGAACCCACAAGAGAAGCAGCAAATTTGGAGTCCACAGCAAAATGTGGAGCTCAGCTGAAGCTACCTGTGTAGGACCTGTGCTTTAGTTGTAGCCACAATGCACTGAAGCTCTAATGCCAAAAGACAGGTGTGCTAGTAACACCTCCTTTTGAAAAGGGGAACTCTAAAGAAGTGAGTAGGCTTATTGAAAAGGATAAGATGCTTTCAGGTAGCATGGAGGTTTTTCAAAGGCACCATATTAGAACCTGAAAGTGTTTATCATTAATCATACAAAAAGGCAAGACCGGAACTAGAGAAAGCCAGAAAGACTGAAAACTAGATGCTGTTAGTAGTAAGACTGTAAACACACAGGATGGTGTCCACACAAAGGAAACGGAAATAAGCACTAATTCAGGAAAACTGAATGTCAACAATAAGATAGATTAAAAAAATTGATAAATACGTTACTGAGTTATAAAAGCTGTTATTGAAATATCTTTTTCAAACACCACAAGTAGGATGCCTGCTACAAAGCCTGTTGGGCTGACAATCAAAATGAAAAGAAACCACTTCAGAAGCAGGAAAGCTAACATAAGAATTTCTCTTGAACTCTTTAGCAGTGACCAGTGCCAGATAACCAGAGAAAAGAACACAACAGGGCACTTCCTAGTATATGCTCCTACCTTCAGCTACCTAAAGCTTAGGAACACTGTAATTGAGAGATAACAGATTTGCATTTACTGAATTTTTCTGCCAAGAAAAGCCTAATCACTTTTTTTAATCTTTCTTTTTTTTATAAACCTAGTACTTCCAAAAGAATGCAACATAAATTGCCAAACTATGGTATGAAACTATTGCTGACACCAGCCTTGTTAACAAACAGAGGAGGAAAACATGACACCAATTTTTATAAAAGAGCCCTGTAGAGCAAACCACTAAGTCTGACTTCTATGTTCAAAAGATGCTAATAATAAACAACAGACGTAATAAAATATAGACACAGCTTTTGTGGAAGAAAGCCACGTCACAGACACATTATCTTTTGAAAAAGTCAAAAACTATGTGGACATGGGTGATTCTATTAACAGAGTAACTTAATTTCCAAAGCCTTCAGCGAGGTTTTTTGGTTTCATTACAAGTAAAGTTCTTCATCAAAGTATGGCAGAGTATGATGGAAGATCCCTTAGATTAATAACTGCCAAAGTATAACAACTTACTGAGTATTCAATACATAAAATATTTGATATAAAGTTGTCCGAATGATTCCTTTTGTTCACATTGGTTTTTGTGCTGTCTTATTAGCTCGCTCAGAATATGAAATAATAAAACCTAACTTCGATTTGAGCTGCTGGCTTTTACCTCTGTGAAGACTGAATGCAAGTGTGCTTGAAGGAAACCATCCCTCCTCTTCCTCAAAGTATGTGAAGTATTTAATTCTTCTTTGGGAATTTCTATTTATAACCCTCCTTCAGAACAGAAGTAAAGACAAACTCTGAGACTGCGAAGAATACTTTAAGAAGCTCTAGGTATGGAACTATGCAGCAGATACATACACTCTCTGATGCCCTCCAGCTTGGGGAAATACAGAGGGCACAGAGTATTTGAGCTCTGCTGCTGAAGACAGCTCTGCTGTCTACTAGTCCAGGCAGAGGCAGTCCAATCCCACCTTCACATGACATGCTGCCATTTCTGCTTTCCTGTCCTTGTGGAGTGGGGAGTGAGAAGGGGAGTTCATTTCCGCCTCCCCCTCTCTCCAGGGGAGGCAGGGTTAAAGCAAGCTCTGTTAACATGAACTCCTGGGATCAGCTCCTCTTGCTCAGTTAATCACCTTCAGGAAAATGGCTTTTCTCAAAGCATTTCCTTAGTCCTTTTGCACCCTACAAAAGGGCTGCACGTGCTTCAGCAGAAGATGCGGTATCTAGAGAACAACCTCCTAGAAGAAAAAGCCAATCTACGCAGGTTACCCAGATTGCTTCTTCCCTTTTAGAAAAATTTCTTCACTGCTCATGCCCAACTGCTGACCATAGCAAAGAAAGCAAACTGAAGTGAACCCCAGGACAGCCAACATTTCCTCACCATCAGCAGTGGATGAGCACAGTCCTCTCCTCTGGGCACCAGCAAGTGGAAATCTTTAGAGAGTCACCAGAGGAACATGGCACGAAGGAAGGGAAATACCACACTCTGCACACTTCAGTTCCTTTCAATAAACATGCACCAGGTAGTAAATTCATGCAGCCGTACTTGCAAAGGCACGAGTCAGACTCACAGCTGGCCAATTCTCTCATACCTTGCAAAATGGAAAACCCCTCCCTATAAAAGGCCACAGCTGAACCTCAGTAACTCACCAGTGATACAGTCCGAGGTTGGCACCCAATCCAGGCACTGGAATAGCTCCATTGCTAGGGATGAGGGAGGAAGCAAAAACAGGCAAGTGCCTCATACCATACCTAAATTCATATACTATCCCTTCCAAATACCACCTCAATCCTCCCCCTCCAAATAAAAAGACACAAACAAAAAAGTATACCAATTAATCATTTTGTTCAGAGACCTGTCCTTAATTGATATTTAGCAAGGAAAATGGTACCAAATGCAGATTAGCTTGAGAGGAAATTTGGCTTCAGCACATAATGAAGATCAAAGAGTCTGTAAATTTGTTAGTAATCTTTGAGAAAATGTTAATAACTTTCCAGAATTTTCCCCACCAAAGCAGATGACCTCCTATCAAGTAAAAAATGCTTCTTTATGACAAAAGCAGTGAGAGACTGTTAGAAGGCTACTCTGTCAGCTCCAAACCTCAGACACCACTAGGGCAGATCTATACTTCTGCTAATGCAGGTAATTAAGCAGTGTTCTTCAAAGGCAACAATATTTCTTTGTTTCTGCTCTCCTTTTTTAAAGCATTGAGGTGAAACCAAAACTGAATAAACTAACTGCAGTATTGGAACACCTGCACAACATAATAAAGAAAAGCATTCTTTCTTAAAAACAAAGCTTAAGAAGTTACGGATTAAGAAAAGAAAATATGACCATGAAGACTGTGACTGGACCTGGAACATGCAATTACATGCAACTGGACACCAAAATGAACGACTTCAGAGATAAATCAATATAGAATAAGTATTTATGAAAAGAATAACTGAAACAGCATTAAGAATAATATGTAGAGAAGTTTGGCAGAGTACAGCACTCTTGCCTGTTAGGACAGAAGCCTTAAGCGATTTAACCTAATTAATATTATTTTAAGCACCAATTAAGATATATGGGAAGAAAATAATTAAATCTCATAAAAGAAGAACGAAAAGAAAGCAAAAGTTTGCTTACTCTTCTTGACGCAAGTCATTAACGCTCCGATCTAGTGAGATCATATCACTTGCCACCATATTAAACCCAAACTCTTTAATGCTGGCTTGAATGGATTCTTTGTAATCTTGTCCTAAAACATATGGCTTCGCTTCCTCTCCAGGGCCGTCAACAACTCCATGAGGCTCAGGCTCTTTGGGTTCAAAATTACCAAGGACTCCAGGTCGTAAAACAGGATCTCGATATACAAATGTCTGAGGCTTAAATGTGAGATACTGCCTCTGGATGATGTTTTGCTGTTTATCACCACCACCATGATGATTTAGTTCATTTTTGGCCTTGTTTTTCCTTCGAATGGATTCCAAGTCCACTTCCACACCTTCAACATGAGGCCAAGGTACCACAGGTTTGAACTTCTCATTTCCTAGTCCATGGTCTCCTTTGTTTGGCATAAGTCTGTTGGCTTCCTTGTCATCCTATGCACACAGAGAAACAGCAGGAGATCGTATTAACTTATGACTCCCCATTTATTTAAATCCAGTATCTTAACACACTGAGAGTTGCTACTAAATATATGTCAAACAAGAAGGGAAAAGCCTCCGTTAAGGGGTGGAATGGATGTTTTACAACAGAAGCTGTCTGCTGGAGAACATCACCAGCTGGTGTCCATGCTTACCTTGGTGATAGGCCCTGGAAATGGAGTGATGTCCAAAGCAGCCCAAAGACCAAATACTCACAGAGGACACGTTAACTTTAACACAGTCCAGGCTGCACACCAAACCAATGTGCAGGGAGGAAGGACAGAGCATATTAGGAAGGTGAGGGTGGTATGGTGGCAGATAACGATGCAATTCAGAGCATGGTGTCATTGGGGCCACTCTTGGACAGGGTGTTTCTGAGGCTATGTGTACCAGCTGCTGAGACCTCCACAGGGTCTTAGTGGATGCTAGATACAGCCTCAACATGCTCCTGTGCTGGGAAAGAGTGCCATGACTACGTGTAATCTGGCACGAACATCAGCAGCAGCCTCAAGCCACATCTAATCCCAATGCTTAATGCCCTCCCCTCCCTTCCTCCCACTAAGCATCACTGCAACAGCAGTGCTGTTTGTAGAGCTGTTAGATAACACAAAGGCACTGGTGACAGCAGGCAAAAATGAGGTGAGGCCCTGATCTGCTCTATGTCACATCTGAGGAAGCAACTGCCACAGGCACTGACACTGCATCCATGTTTAAACAACTTCACCATTTTAAAGCACTCCTCCTTGCCTCCCCACCCCGAGATCTCACAGAGAAGGGCTAGGATTTCAAACACTGCTCAGTGTGTTCAGTGATCACTGAGGCTGGTGGGGTTAGAACAAGGATGGGTGACTTTGGAAGAAACTGGACAGAAAGGCTCAGAAATCTCTGAGTAAGAAGTCTCTAGAGTACATGAGACACAACCATGAACACTCCCCACAACACATAGTCACTGCTATTTTCAGTACTGTCATCCAAGAGGACAACAGGGAAATATTGTTAAAACTTCAGATTTTCTGCTAAAATAATCTATTTGTAAACAGGACAGATATTAGATCACACCAAAATATGCAGAGAGCAATGAACACACTTTAGCAATGTATCACTACATATTCCTTAATACAGAATCCAACAAAAAATTGAGATCAGGAGAATGTCACCTATTTAAACCTACTGGAGGCATGAACAACCTCATAGTTAGATCAGGTTTCTCAGAGGCTTATCCAGTCACACCCCAAAAATCTCAGGTTTCTCCAGACAACCTGTTCCAGTTGCTTGACCAGTCTCACAGTGAAGTTATCCTTCCTCATACCTCAGTAGGAGTTTCTCACACTGCACTTTGTGATGATGGCCTTTTGTCCCTTCAGCATGCACACCCGGGAAGATTTTATTTCCATATTCTCTGTCACCTCACTTTTGAGGGTGAAAAGATGCAACTGGATTCCCATTAGTCTTTTCTTCAGCCAAACTCCTTTTCCGTGACTGTCCTGTGCTGCAGTTCTCCATTTGTCAACATCTCTTTTGTACTGGACATTGCAGAAGGGAAGACAAGAGTCCTCCAGACAGAGGCTTGATAATACTACGTATTGGGAAACAAACCACATTCTTTTGCTTGGTGGCTAAGCTCTTCCTGGTACAAACCATTATGCAGCTTGCCTTTACTGCTGCAAGGGCATGCAAGGGTACAACACTGACTCATGCACTTTTTTAGCTAAATCACACAGTACTTACTACTACATTACAGCATTTTTCTCACATACCATTCTTCATAATAAAAATTTAGAAATTAAGACAAATACAGTATAAAATAGCTCTAGGTTAACACAATAACAATGAGAGTAAGACTGGTTGCAATTAAAAAAATAAAGAACTTAAGAAGAACTTGTACTCAAGAAAGTTTCTGATCTCCTTGCTTGTTCTAGTTTAAGCAGGGTCCAAAATGCAGAACCGTTACCTTATTCTGTCCTTCCATCATCATATTTCTGAAAAACTCAAAAGCTAGCATGAGAAAGGGAATGATACGGGTATGTGAAAAGGCACATTTTGCAAGGAGGTGGAAGGCAGCCATGGATTTACACAAAGCCCTGAAGGGACTTAGGAAAAGAGCATCATCTCACACTTACCCAGGAAATCAAAAGGAAGGCTTTGCCACTTGTTGCCAACTCACATCTAATTTCTGCTCTGAGTGCAGAGGCAGGTAAAAAAGCCAACAAAATGGTGGGCATCATCAGGAAGGATGCTTAAAGAAATCATTTTGTTGCATAAATTTTGAGGCATTTAAGTCTTTAGTAATATTTCATTCTGATCTCCACATCTGAAAAGGAGTTACAGCAAGCACAGGATAGGGCAACCGGAATGAAGGAGGTGGTAGACAGGTGTCTTAAGATGAAAGGCCAGAAAAGCTGGCCTGTCACCTTAAGACTGAAGTTCAGAGATGTGATGGCTGAGGAGTGTACAACTGAGTCTAGAAAATCATGAAAGTGACAGACAAATTGAATGGGAAATCACTGTTTACTCTTAAGTATGAGAGCTGGAAACATTTGACAAAATTGACAGGGGAACAACCCAAAACTGCTTTTTACACAGTGATCTCCTGGAATATACTCCACAGGAGGTCATGGAGAGAGACAGCATCCACAGCAGAACAAGGGATGAGACAATGTGATGGATGACAGGTCTGTAAGTGGACTGTAAAAGGACTGGGACTAAAAACTCAAATTCAACAGTTGTGGATTCCTCCTCCCTAAGGGAAGGGAGCATAGAAAGCAGCCAGGTTTACATGCTGCCACTCCAGACACCATCCTGGACCACTAGTTTCAATCATGCAGGAATTTATGTCCTTGGTCTGTATGAAATTAAATATACTTCCATTCCACTACCCTCACCTGTAAAACAGTTACGAGCTTCCACTTAGCCAGTTCCCTAATTGAAACATAACATTTCTCAAAGTAATTTGTTTACTTTTCTGTTGTCAGAACTATGACTTATCTTGTATTACATTCAGCATCATTATAACTGTTATGCACAATTTGCATCATGATGCATTTATCTGCTGTTCCTTTCTAGACACTAAACATATTCCATTTTTACAGGCCTAGGAAAACAATGCATAAACCACGAAAACTATATACAAACATAGACACATTCATTCACCTCTTTCCTCCAATTTCTACGTACCTAAGACAAAGCTGATGGAAGCCATTTGTTGTGACCTGTGCAGGCAGGTCAGCATCGTACAGCTGCTCAATCTTCTCCCCACTCTGGTCACAAACCCAACACACAGCATCAAATTAGGTGCTGTGAATAAAATCAACTCTGTCTCAATCTTTTATGGGCATTAAAAAAAAAAAAATCTAGCAGTGTTTAACTGCAAACCACAGCTCCTTTAGTTTATATGTTTCTCCAGAGATAAAAGAGACAAAGATTTTTCCAAATACTGTCCAGGAAAAAAAAGCAAAGGCAAACCACAATCAAAGAACTATTTTGGTCATCATATAAGCCACAATGCCTCACTTAGGAACTTCTAGATCTTTTATTCTTTTTCATGTACTATGAATTATGACTTCCTCCTCCCTTTAAAAAAATAATTTAATATTAAAAAAAATCCAGTGTGCCAGCTGTTTCGTTCAGCTAAAAATTTAGTAACAAACTTATAAAAGATTCAGACACCAATTCCAGTCAAACTGGAAAGCATGTATATTAGAAAAACCCAACAAACCACAAACCCACAAAAACCTTTCTAAAGTGGAAAAAACATGAGTCTTAAAATTATTGGAAAAACTCTGAAAGAGACAAATCAATGACAACAAGGTGGTGAAGAGAGGTTGATGAAGAAGTGATCACAGCATACATCTAAACACTACTTTAATATACTGTCCAAAAATGAGAGAAGAAAAAAAACTCCATGAATTCTCTCGCGTCTGAAGACAAACATCAACAAAACCTCATTATACCTTCGTAAAGGACACACAGTAAGCTGTTTACACACAGTAATATAGAAAAATGTCTTCTAAAGATCTTTGTATTTTTCTATAGAGCTAAATCTAGGATTTCCTGCCAGCCTTTCTAGTTCCAGTTCAGTGCATGCTTCTTTATTTTTTAAACGTTCTTGTCCCTCTTCGGGAGATTATGTATGAATCACTGCAATGGGTGTTTTGGAAAAAGTTACGTGATATAAAAGCAGTCAACTGCTGACTTGTATAAAACAAGGAGATATTTGGTGTAATTTTTTTGCAAATTAGGTTCTTCCTCTATGCAAAAGGGAGGAATACAATGAAAGATAGAGGGAACATAACTAGTATCCCGCTGGAAACATGTTTCTAAATTATACAAAGTAATAGGAAAAACTGGGAGAGGTCTTCACGGAGTCACAATATTGGTCAAGTTTTAGGAGGGCTGGAGTTGTTGCTGGCAGTAAAATTGCAAGTTCAAAAGTTGCATAATCTGTTTTTTTTTTCAGTCAATCAGTACAAGACTTGCAACTCCCTAAAACTCCTCATGAAATAATGTCTGAAGTGCAAAAAAGCAGAATTGCTTAATTTTTAAATGGAACAGTATCATATTTTAAAAAGTTCGTAATAACTATAAAATCAACTTGTTCATCTAGACAAAGGTGATGCACAAAAAATGAAAAGATGAATCCAGTAGGGACTGACTGCATTTATATCATTACTCAAGGACATAAAAAGAAATTTTAAAAAAACCTTTACACTCTTAGAAAATACACGTTCAGCTGATTAAAGACAT
Source organism: Piaya cayana (assembly GCA_013389865.1). NCBI lineage: Eukaryota > Metazoa > Chordata > Aves > Cuculiformes > Coccyzidae > Piaya > Piaya cayana. The sequence goes on from WAAB01012415.1 coordinate 200,350, forward strand.
ACTGAGTATTGCAAGTCTGGTGTTCCTAAAGAAAAACTATAAAAACTGATACAGTTAAGTATTTTAGTCACCCTAGGAGACCAATCCCCCGTCTACTTTCTTCAGCTCAGCTTTTACCTTTCTTCAATCTTGGCTGCATTTATACCACTGCACTTAACCATGAAAGGCATATACAATATAGTTGTTCTACTATAAGGAAGGGTCCAAGAATTTTCAACTGAAGATGAATTAATAACTCTCAGAGCCTCCCTGATGTGAGTTCCTCTTCTATGCAAAAGAAGAAACGTTCTGCATAGAACCTCTGTCACAAGTAATTTATTATGTTTGTAAAGATTTCAATATATTGAAAATATTTTACTTTGTTTACATCAACTTAATGCAGCTACACTCCTAGTTTCTTGAAGAAAAAAAGGTCACTTGAGCAAAATTACACGGAGTCAAGCATTTTCAGTTATTTGAGCAAACAGGAGGCAGTTATTTTAATTTATTCTGTTAACTTGTTTGAAAAAAAAAGAAATAAAAGGAAAAGAAAAAAGGACTATAAGATAGGTTCACAGATTTCCTTACTGAACAGAGTCATGCTGGGGAGATACTATTAATAAAATAATGCCTGTTCTCAGCCAAGCTTCTAGCACAATTATGTTCTACCTGCTAGTAAGAGAAAGAAAAAAACACAACACTTAGCAAATTTTGGTTTGCTTTGAGTCATTATGTGTGGGTCTCACTTCGCAAGTTACAGTTCAGGGCGTAGATGGAAAAAATATAATGACACACTGAATTACTTAGTCCTGCAACTCTTTTTGCACCACACAGTAGAAAACGACTCCACAACACTCTTATGACCAAAAACTTGGAAGACTTTTCAGCATACAGGATCAAACACAGACAAAAGGGAAAAATGACACATCCAACAAAGTATTAGAGAATAGATTTCACTCTAGGTATTCACTCGAATAAATAAAATAAGTTACGATTCCTACGACATAGTTCGCTGAGTGTCCAAAGCAATCATAGGAGATTGCACTCTTTCCACTTTCATCATCAGTGCTAAGTTCTGCCCAAGCAATCAGAAGTTCTAGCTACTGCAGGACCAACAACAGAGAAGAAAGCAAAACTAAAAGAACACACCAATGGAAAACCACAGCTTCTCAAACAAGGACAAAGAGCTGGGGTACTACTGCCATCGCTTCAGAAATTAAATAAAAAAAGCTCTTTCATAATCAGTACAATTTTACCATACCATACCATGGTGGCATCTCCAAACAGTAAGCAATCCTATGAGACAATGACTCATCACTCTACTTTGTGGAGTGTTGTACACAAGACTTGGTCAGAAGCCACTTATAAAGCACAAACAAAACCCCAAATACTTAAAAAAGAATTTTGATGATCTAAACTGCTGCCAGGAGGAGAAGGAACTGGGAGTGTTGGTCGATAGCCAGCTGAACATGAGCCAGCAGTGAGCCCAGGTGGCCAAGAAGGCCAATGGCATCTTGGCTTGTATCAGAAACGGTGTGACCAGCAGGTCCAGGGAGGTTATTCTCCCTCTGTACTCAGCACTGGTGAGACTGCACCTCAAATCCTGTGCTCAGTTCTGGGCTCCTCACCACAAGAAGGACGTTGAGGCTCTGGAGTGTATCCAGAGAAGAGCAACAAAGCTGGTGAAGGGGCTGGAGAAGAAGTCTTATGAGGAATGGCTGAGAGAGTTAGGGTTGTTTAGCCTGGAGAAGAGGAGGTTGAGGGGAGACCTTATTGCTCCTCCAACTACCTGAAGGGAGGTTGTAGAGAGGAGGGAGCTGGCCTCTTCGCCCAAGTGACAGGGGACAGGACAAGAGGAAATGGCCTCAAGCTCCGCCAGGGGAGGTTCAGGCTCCCTGAATTTTTTTTCAGAAAAAATTCTTCACTGAAAGGGTCATTAGGCAATGGAACCATGGGCACAGGGAGGTGGTTGATTCGCCTTCCCTGGAGGTGTTTAAGGTGCGGGTGGATGAGGTACTGAGGGGCATGGTTTAGAGATTGGTGGGAATGGTTGGACTCGATGATCTGGTGGGTCTCTTCCAACCTGGTGATTCTATGATTCTATGATAAATAAGGAAGTGTTACATTATATGCGTAATTTTTATATATACATTCTACTAATGAAAATACATATATAACTCTGAAGTATAAATGAGATGTAAGGGCCACAATCAGCTTTAAGAAAGAGATGTCCAGCAGTGGTTTTATACTACTGTGTGTTACAATCCCATCTACATCTAAAGAATGATAAACAAAATATTGTTGGGTTTTTTTAATTTAAAAAAAGGATGGAAACTTCTCCTTTCACTTTCTTCCTGATTTCACTGGATTTTTCAAACTGATTGATACATGATGCATTACTTATTTCCATGCAGAATATTTTACCCAGCTTTCTTTTTCTTGTCCCCTTTCTCTCAGTTCTCAAGAAGCTCCTTGAGAGAAAACTAGCTTGCCAGGGACAGATGCCTGTAACAAAATTGCTGGTCAGCAGCACTGATGGAAAAACATTTTTCCACTCTTTTATCTCCTACCTGATAACGCAGAAAAGGACAATAACTAGTAATTACATTTCTACAGTTACATGAGTCCTTGTTCATTTTTAAAAGATAATCAGCAGACTACAGCCATTAATATTGACTCAGGCCACTGAAAAAAATAATAATTAAGTAGCAATATATTTGAGCAATATCTTTACCAGAATTAGTTAAAGCAAAACAACTTAGAAGAGTAACATCAACAATTTTCTTCTATCTTACAGTTGACATTCCTGAGGTTTGAGAGCTTATGGAAAAGCAACTGGTGTGTTCAAAAATGAAAAGGACACATAATAAAGGAGAGGAACTGTTTGTAAAAATGTGAATTTGGCAAAAGCTGAATGCTCTGCTATTACAAAGGAGTTTGACACAATTTAGTATTCAGGTTCCATAAGACTCATAAGAAGTTACATGAGTCTGTACAACTGATTAAAAAGAAATATGGTAAAACCAACTTCTTCTTACCTGCTAACAACTTGAAAATATTCATTATTACTGGAGGTCTTCTCTGCTGGTGTTTGAACCTGTGAGCGCAAGAAAGCTACTGAGGAAGATAATGCTCAGTTTCTCAACTTTGCTTTGATTTTTAAATGGTTGCTGTTGCTGTAAAGAGCTCCCTGGGCAAAAAGATCAGCCAGCTCTTCCTCTCTCCTTCAACATTTGTGAAGATACTGTCTGTTTTGTCACTGCAGAAGCACTCATCTATGACAGTGACTTCAAGCTACTACTTGCATACTGCCATGCTTTGCAGTCATCACCTCACAAAGGTCACTGTATACAAAGTTGTATTAAGCTATGAAAGGCCTCAGATAACAAATCATATGGAGATAGTCTCCACCTCTTGTCCTTCCCCCCCCCCCTTTTTTTTTTGTGGTGTATCTGTAAAGGTAAGGAACTGATATTCAAATTTTGAACAATGCAAGAATAGTTATTTTCAGCTGAAATAATGCGATTGCCCAGCTATTTGTCTAACAGAGAACACCATAAATCCCGACTCTTACTTGTTTACCTGCAGAGTATCTTGTTTAAAGATATATATCCACATTTAGTTAAGTCAGTATGACACCATCTGAGCAGCCCATTTGAATGAAATGGTTCTGTTGCAATATTATATTCCCCTTATGAGTGAAATATGTCTGACCCAATAATGCTGCTGTAATACTCTTAGGCCTTGCTGTGTAGAGACCACAAACTCCTGCAGAACAATGCAGTCCTACCTCAAGCACTGTTTTGGCTTGAACTGCTTTACCTCCTGCCTTGCTCCTACACCCCCTTCTCCCACGTCCCTGATCACCCACAACCTCCTTCTGCACCTGTTCCTTCTCTTGGAGGAGCTTGGATATTCTGTAAATGTCACAGTCACATTCACATGCATCTGGTCCTGATTGAGCCCCTTCCTTTTCCTACCAAAGTTCAGCTACCTTTATCAAAAGTAGATTATGAAGGAGACCCAGCCAGAGTTTTTCGTGCCATGCCCAGTCTCTTATAGGGGATACCACTGTCCACTCAAAACTTGCCAACGCCTCTGTCTCTCTTGCCTTCAGTCAGATTTAAGAGTACAAAAAGGACAATGAGAACAGCCTATTCCTGATCTACCTTACACGGTGCCTCTTTAGGAAAGAGGTGCAGTAAATTCTCGAATTCCTGTGTGACGGGCAGTTTCACAATTAGGCTCTGCCTGACTGAAGGAAAGTAAAAATAAAGACATTGAGTACTTCAGAACAAATTACTGTCTAAAGGAGTGGTCTTTTATTGTCCTTGTTTTTACTGGCACTCAATGTTTGGGGAATATCAAACCAGCTGTTAAACTTTACAGCTTGCCATCCTTGCTGCCTGAGATTCAACTCTTACTCAAGATTTTAAACATCCCTTTCTTCCATCCCTAGCACTGTCATAGTTCATTGTTCCATACTGCCCCTGTACGTCAACAGTCATGCTGCAGTAAAGAAGTCTTGCCAGAGATTCACTTCACTCAAAGTCTCAAATTAAGAGATGCCCAAGAACTTTGTGGAGGTAACCACGAGCAATGCACCTCTTTGTAGTTCTGAAGAGTACTGAGTTATCTGTAATAGCAAATAAGATTTACAGTAGAAAGACTTAGATAAATACCTGAATAAGAAGATACTACAGAAATCTCTGCTTAAATTTGTAACTTAAGGCTTTTAAACTCAGAATAGCAAGAATCCATTACAAGTTCATTACAACTAGAATAATCAACTTTTCCAGCAGAAGAAATCCAAAGTGTTTAATGGAACAGAACATAAATAAAAGTGCATAAAAGTGTTTCCTGATACATTGTTTCCTTTCACTGTTTTTGCTTCTTGTTATTTAAATGGCTTTCTCTGTTGCAAAGTGCAATTTCTCTGGTCCCCAAGAAACCAGAGACTGCAAGAGACATACTTTCCTTGCCTACCAAGTAGGGTGTCTGTACTTGTCCTAGCCTTCTTTTCTTAGTGGAACGAATTCTCAAATAGAGAAAAGACAAATACTGTACATCATACAGGATAAATAATTTCAAATTAAGTACTTAAGACTGGCCTAATCAACCACCAAGTGACTCAAAGGCTGTGCTTCAATTCTTAAGAGTCTACCATCAACTGCACTTCAAATGCCCATGACCTTCACTCTTTCTCAGCATAACAGACAAATTTCTATATACTGCAGACATTAGCCTGTAGTTAGCATGGTATTTCAACTGCAACCTTCTGTACAGCATCATCCACAATAGTTCAGAGACTGCAGTGACTCAGACCTCCAAGCCAGCAAAGAAGCACCTGTTTGGCATGTTTCTTCTTGAATGCACCATATGGATTTCAATACCATAGATGAGACTACACACAAATTTAAATAAAATACAATAACAACTAACCCCCCCAAAGTTGTGCTGGTTGACTCACTTAATGCTAAATTCAGACATTTGAAAATTTTTATTTTCATTTAGTTGTTAAGAACACTGTTACGATCACATGGCACCAAGTCCTGAGGCACAGTAATTCTACTGTGGTACTTGGAGAGAGAAAAACTGCTCCAGGTAAGCAAAACCCACCAGACACTAATCCTATCTTTCCAAAGCAAAGTCTAATTTCTTGCCTAGTCTTGAGAGCAGAAATTCTAAGGACCCAATCACTTTCAGTTTTCCTTTTCTTCCTAAAGCAACTCTCCACTTGGAGTCTGAGGAGATGTCAAGCTGCATCTACTCACAGGATGAACAATGCTTATTGCCTAGAAAGTTAAACCTTGTTTTCTCTTAATGAAAATAATTCTTCCTCAATTTCTCAACCTGGAGACAATCCATGGGGTACACGGCTGCACAAGAGGTTCAGCAAGATGACCTGTTCCTTAAGCAAATGTGCTAGCTGCCTAAGCACCACAGGAGGAGCAACAAAGTAGATAATGTGATGCATTTCTTAAGGAAAAGTAACAAGCTGGCTTCTAGGGACAATGCCAACCCCTGAAAAATGTTTAAGCAGATGAAGACTGTGGGAAGTGTCCAAATGCTCAGAATCCTGGCTGGCTCTAATCAGTATTATAGCTCATTTCTGTAAACATTTGTTGTTATGTATTTTGTTCAAATGCAACCTTCTGTTCTCCTTTTAACTGCTTTCAACTTTCCAGCTTTGTTTATAATAATTGTTTATAATAATTGAGATGGTGCCATTGCTTATCCTATTTTGAAGGGGCAGAAGGCAGAGGCAAAGTTTTTTCCAACTCTTTCTTCTACTTACAAGTTGAATATCAGGAAATCCCTTTCGACAAGTGGATTGCAGAAATGTATGGTAGAAAATGCAAGATGTTTTTTTCCTGCCTCCCTCTTCTGCATGATTAGGAGGACTACACTTCCACATTGCTAGCATTCAATTAGATTTTGAAAACAGTGCTGAAGGGCTTATATAACACATCTAGAAAACAGTCAAATATTCAACAAAAAAGGAAAATATAACTTTGCTCTTCAACTTGCACATACAGGATTCAGACTCAAGTATTAAATGCTTTACTCCTCCTTTCCTATGCTTTTCCCAAGAGACATGCGTGGACTATATAATACAGAACAATTCACAACTGTAATATACATTTTCCTCATGCAGCTTAATAAACTGAAACCCCTTTTTTTAAGATAAAAATGGACTTTCCAGTCAGGACCAGCAAACCAGAGTGAAGACAGAGGCATTTATTATCCCAAGTTTACAATAGTTAATCAGAAGCATACTTGGTCTACAATAAATTGCTTCATGATAATTTGACTAACCAAGGCACTGCTGCCCTATAAAGTTTTTTTTTCCCAGGAAACAAGAAAAATGGAGATCATACCATAATTAGTTAATTGTCCAAAATTTTCCCTAGAAAGATTTTATAAATGCTTGATGGGAAAAAAATCAGTAGTAAGAACAAAATGAACAATTGCTTTAGACATCCTGTCCATCAGAGTTGACTGTATGATGCAAACGGATCTCCAGATATCAGGTCTTTACGACTCCTGGATTATTTCTTCAGTTCCTTAGAAAAAAAACCCAACACACAAATAATTGATTTTTCATTTGAACTTTACTATCGTTCTCTGTATGGCCAATCAAAGACTAGTAGAAGAGCAGATATTCTGTTAGTAAAGTAGATTAGTAAAACAGTATTCACATAGGTAGGAAATGGGACTCGGTTTCCTTAAATTACCTCCTTCCCTTGCAGATCTCTAAAACTATCCAACATTGATAATTAACAAAAAATAAGAGAAAAATGTCTTGAATGCCTGAAAATAAATATAGTCTGCATTGATGTCTTGTGAATTTGCTATACGTTGATCCATGCAGTTTAACTATTTCTATAATAGTATTACCCGACTGTCACACACATTTTCAAGTGCTTGGCAAGCAACCCCAACAGTGTTTTCAGTCAAATGGATATCAAAGATAGAAAACAGAATAAATTATTTCACTTCAGTATTGCCATAATCCATGATATTATAATTTCCATCACTAGGACCCTTTCCCTGTTATTTTCTCATTTCACTCCTGCACCCTGTGCTCTTTGCCTGCACTGCTTTGTCTTTCATGCCCAGGAGCTAGTCTCATTGAGATCTACACTTACACTCAAAGCATTACTACAGTTGCTAAGAGCTTCATCCTGCAGCCCTTAAACATTCAGCAATAACAAGCCATCTCTTTCCCCTCCCAAAAACCTCTTTTGTCTTCCCCCTGCCCTGAAAGTTGTGCCCTCCAATGTGAAAGGCTTAAAACATTATAGAAGAGTTTTAGTACAAGATTTGTTCTCATCACTGCATTTCAGCATTAAATGAAGCTTGTGACCCTTCTAGTTGAATCATTGCTCCTTCTACACTCTGTCTTGCTCCAGAAATATCCCACATTTTATGCATATGTTTGAGCAAGATCTTAAAAACAGACTCACATTTATTCATGTGGACATCAGAGAGCCTTAAAGACTTCTAACATGTCCTCTGACCAGCTTAATGTTCTTCCATAAAGGAGGGACTGTTCTCCTTTTCCTATGTAGTAGTGTTACACAGCAGACTATAAGGGTGCAAGGCTTTTCATTTTACTAAGACCAACCCCTTTTTAGGAATGTTCTCTGCAGACTGAAGACAGTCATCTTCTCAATCATCTGAGACAGAAGGATATTTTAAAATCATGCTTTTATTTTATATATGCCAGTGAGTAAATTCTATTCACAGTACAATAAATCCAGGCATGATGGACATGCTTGATCAAGGAATGCAGGTTTCCGTGCCATATTGTCTGCCTTAATTTTTAAAGACACATATGTCAATCTCATTTCATATCTTTTGCTATTGAGAAGTGAGCTGTTTGATTAGATTTCTGATTTATCTTGAAATATTGTTAGCATTCTCAAGTTTTACAACAACTTATTTCTGCCTATTTTTAAAAAATGGCATCTCACAATTTTATCAACCCTAACATTTTGAAAGCTTTTTTCCAAACAAACAGTGAGCTGAAGCCAAAAGCTGCATTATATGAAAGTTATGCACATACCCTAAAACTTGTTTCTACAATTTTCACCTGAACTGCCAAAAGATTTGAGAAGTTCAGAGTACTTAACTAATTACCTTGTGTACTCTTTGACTAGATAAGTGAGAGGCACCCGGTCTAACCACAGGCTACCCCTCCATCCAGACAGCATAAGAAAGAGGCATTTAGCTGAAGCACTATACTCTTCTTTTAACAAGTGTTCACACTTGTAAACATACTTGTTGTGAAATAAGACTTGGTAGTTCAGACCCTTCATGTAAATAACCAGAATGGAATTTTGATTGAAAATGGATCTCAAAACAACAGCAAGCCCTTCCTCTGGTTATACTCTCCCCAACAATGCTGTTCCCAGCTAGAGCTACTTCCACAAGCACTAAGTATGCACGCTCCTGGTAGGCTTCAAATGGATCTGCTAGTAACTGCACTTCTGAAAACTGTGCCCTTTGCTTACTGCATCTAACACAGAAAAGATATTTGCAAAGCATATGTATGATCTATTCAGTTCATTAAATGTGTGTTTAAATCAGAATGCTGTTCAACAGTCACATATACACTACCCTTCTACTTGAACTTCTAACAAAGGCAGTTTTGTTAAAGACTGTCAAAAAACTAATCTCAAAAGCCCTCTGTAGTCCCCAAGAGTCTGTTGTCTCTAACAGGGCAAAATCTGGCCAGCAGCTGCAGAGGGAAGAGTCGGTAAGGTCACTGATACTTATGTCCAGCTGGGGAGAGACAGTGTCTCCCACGAGGAAGAACTGCAGGATAAAGATGTCAGTATTTCAGTATTCTATATGAAGAAGCAGGTATGTGCATGACCCATCAAATATGAGAGAAGGATGAACTGACATATGTACCAGGATGGGACTGTAAACCATATAGATTTATTTATTGTACATCTAAACAGACTCAGCAAAACAAGCCCAAAAACCAGCAACAAAGATATTCAAATCACAATATGAAAGGAGTAACACCTACCGTCATTTTGCTACCTTTCAATAACCCGCAACACTATTACATTGAAAAAGGTAAGAAAAAGCAATACAGAAGAGCCTTTTCTGTAAGAGACAATACATTGTCAAACAAGACATGATTACCACTAACACGAATCAGTCACCTTTCGGGATGAGGTGCTTTCTTTTTTAAAAGTTCTTGCACACAAGTGACAACAACATTGAAGCTATGTGCTCTGTTTAGAACTATCATATGCAAGTTACTCAAATCAATATTTTCTCAATACATTATTTATTACACTAAGTAGACTTGAACACATTAAGACAGAGAAAATCAGGTTGAGTCACATTCCCACTAAACAGTTCCAGTAAACTAAATTACACATTTTTTTTCCTCAAATTACTATTAAAGGGTTTTACTCTTTAACTGTCACGGTAAACTAAAAATAGCAGGGACAGCAATGAGGAGCTGTCAGTGACTTTCTTCATGAATTTGATGTAATATCTAACTGTACATAACAAAACCCTTGTGCTCCGAGAACAGTCAAGCACTGGGTCAAACTAGGCAGAGAGTATGTGTCTTCTCCCTCCCTGGGGATTTTCAAGGCCCAAGTGCATAAAGCCCCAGTCTGTGTGACGCTGCCTTGAATAGGAAGTTGGACTAGGGGCCTCCTGAGGTCCCTTCAAGCTTGAATTATCCTATATCTGACATTAAAAAATTTCTATAGCTTTTCCAACCTCACTAAAGCTGGAATTAACTCTTCAGCTTACTTCAATTAAAAAAACAAAATCTCAAAAATACTATCAGCTTTCCACATTTAATAATTTCAGCAGAACATGAACAGCAGAAACTCTGTGCACCTCTCCAGCAAGGAGCAGCTGAAAGCCACAACAGAATAAAAGTCACTTCAGACACTGCACCCTTAGCAAGTTTGCA
>WAAB01012416.1:0-33197 GCA_013389865.1 Piaya cayana
TATTTGTATTTCTCTGTCTGGCTCCATATGTTCTAATTCCATGAAGGAAAACTAACTGGTCCCAAGTTCTGTGAAATGCAGTACTGCACCCAACCCTTTAAAAAATACTTGAAAATTTGTCCTTTTGTATCACACAGTACAACAAAAGCGCATGCCAGAAAAAAACATCTGTGTTACTTTAGCTAGGCTGCCTTCCTAGATTAGGTAAAATAATTCAAATGTAGCTGTGTTACACTGCAATGGACAGTATATCCATAGCCTACCCAAATACAATTAGGTATCTTTGTATACCAAACCTATTATCTTGGGGTAAAATCAAGAACATACAAGAACAGAAACACAGATCAAAGAAATTGACATAACTGAATTAAGTGAGAAATACACAGAATCGCTAGGTTGGAAAAGATCTCCAGGATCATGGAGTCCAACCATTCCTATCAACCACTAAACCATGTCCCTGAGCACTTCATCCATCTGTCTTTTAAATACTTCCAGGGATGGTGACTCAACCACTTCCCTGGGCAGCCTGTTCCAGTGCCCAATGACCCTTTCTGTGAATTTTTTTTTTTCCTGATGTCCAGGCTGAACCTCCTCTGGTGGAGTTTAAAGTCATTAATTCAAAAGGTTGAATTCAGCTTTCCTGCTAATAGAACCACTAACAGAAATGGCATTAGAACTCAAAACACATCTCTAAGTTATGTATTTTCTGCATGCAATTCCATACCTTCTCTTTAAAAGTAGATATTAAGTTGCATATTTTGACCTCCTTTAGATAATATTCTTTGCTGAGCAGTATGGCCAGCAAAATAATTATTTCTTCTCAATTTCTTAAACCTGTAGTATTTATTTTGTTAAGCATTGTGCAAATCTTACCAGTATCAAATATATGATAGTCTGTTATGAAGTCTAGCATTGTATTTTTGTTAAGTTATATGATTCTTACAAGAATCTTAAAGGATAATTTAGAAGTGTGGCTGCCATTTTGCAATCAAGTCTGCATAACTTCAAATCTCTTGTCAAGGTGGTTAGAAGGAATAACCCAAACATGTTCTGTGTTTCTTTGGGTTTAAAGAGTTTAAAATGAAAGCTGAAAAAATATTTACCCAGGACATAGGTTATATAAACTTAGTGCATGCAGCTTCTATATTCTTGTCAAAAATATTTTTTTCATTCCTGTACATAAATTAATTTTATTACATCTATGGTAGTATAAGTGTTCAGCAGATATTTATGCCATACCACCTGCATCCCTAATTAGAATAAAGCAAGAAAGCAGTGTGAAAAGAAAATAAGGAAGATCATAATGAAAATGCACTTATTGGCTCCTGACACAAAGAAAAATTCTCTTTGCATAAAAAACCAAATTAATTTTGGAAAGCAGGAACACTAACAAAAACTCTTATCTTCTTTCACATGTTACATTTCTATTGTACAAAAATGAAACTAAAATATACTAAGGAAATATAGCAGTTTGAATTTAAAGCTAAAAAACCATTGTAAAAGAATTAACTTCTTTTTACTTTTTCCTGGTTTCTTCATATTATCCTAGATGTCCAGGAAAATATTTCAAATACATCTTTCCTTCTATCACATCCCATAAGAAATGTAACTTATACCTCTCCAACACAACAACATGATAGAAGTTCTTGTAACCAAATTTTAATTCCATTTTGCTATTTGTGTTCTATTTATTTCAGATAAATTAACATACATTTTAAATCAAATGCAAATTGCACTCATAAATGAATCCTTTTGTCAATTCTAAACAAAAGTATCTGCACTCCACAAGAGCTGCTCACTTTTCATAATCAGTTCACAGGACTGGGTCCTAAGGATAATAACATAAAACAGAGACACACTAAAAGAAAAGAAAGAAAAATGCTAAGCATTCCTGGAGGTGTATTATGATCATTCATAAAATAATTATTTCTAAAATTGACATGCTTTATTATCATATTATTAAACTAACACACTGTTTATGTGAATATATGTTACTATGTATAATAGCATAATAAAAATTGAAACTGGATAGATAGCTCTGATGAAATGAGTATTGCTTCAGTGGTGCATGCCAGCTTACAGAATGCTAATGCCAACTGAAGTAACATTTTTTGGTTCAATGATTTAGGCTATCAACATCCTGGAAGCCATATCAAGAAGAAAACTTGTCTGTTTTCAGTGTTTAAAATACTATGGGTTATGGAAGTATTTACACAATGTGCTAACTACTAGATACAAGAAAATCTGCCCCTATTTTTTCTCTTGCGTTTTCCTTTCTAAATCCTTTATTATAGAAATATTCCTCACATTTGAATTGTGCAATTCTAATGTACATTATTGAAAGTTTTGTTGCAAGTAAAGTATAATGTAGACACCTTGTTTTTTGTTGGTGGTGAGTTTGGGGTACTTTTGCTTAGTGTTTCAGTTATTTTTTTCCCTTTTTATCTTTTCGAGGGAGAGGGGGTGGTGGTTAACATATATATTAAAGTATTCATTTTGATGTTCTGTTTTTTTGAGGAGATACAGGTATCTTGTACTCATCATTTGTAAGAAGTTCTGAGGAATATCCACAGAAACATAGTACATGATTACTTGCAAGCTAAGTTACACGAACAGGCAACAGATTTGATTCAGCAAACATATGCTTTTGTGAGTGGAACTCTTCTTAGCTCAAGTGTAGTGTACATTGTACCTGAACAACTTCAATCCTCAACAAAGAACCTAAGGTTTCATACCCTGTTTTGCATATATGGCATTGATTTCAGCAGTCTTGTTTGTGTTTGCTTTAAATTAATCATTTGAACTCCTCATACAGCTAGAAAATTAGGCACCAAGATTCAACAAAGAGACCAAAGAAGAAACACTAAAGCAAGGAACGGATGTGTAATCCACTTTTTCCAAAAGATAGGAATTCTTTTGTCTTTTCCAGGCAATATTTAATTACAAATCAGCAATACTGCCCTCCCCCAAACAAGCCCAATTTAAAATACATCTAGTATAATACTAAGGACATGGACAAGAGGATTCAGGCTTTTCTGCAGAATACAGAAAGAGGACTTCTTGGTAAATTGGATAAAATATGGGCTACCTTTTAAAAAGATAATGTTCTCTCACACTGTGTCTCCTGTGAGGCCTGTTTATTTTTAGGTGAATATTGAGAACACAGTTTTAATTTTAAGGCATACTATGTGTGTTTATGAAAGTAGAAGATCCTGATCACTTCCAACTAGAATTGGTCTGTGTAGACAACACTATTTTTATTTTTGCAGCTCGAAGTCACATATTATTTAGCCTATTTTCACTCTCTGCATAGTCATGACGTAATTTATATATATCAAGTTGGGCCGTGCAAATGCAAAGCAAACAAAAAAATCATTTATATCAGTAGGAGCATTCATTAAGTTTTATAAACTTTGATGATTAAAATACTCAGCATGCTAAGAGGGGGTTTTTGAGTTTCTAAGAAGCCTCTGTAAAGTTTTATGCAACTTGGCATAAAAACAAAAAAAAGAAGAATAATTTTGGATTCTATTATGAACACAGATAGGTAGAATGGGGGAGAATTAGGCACCTGAATTCTCTACCTATAAAATTAGGAAAATATGTGTTTGATATTTCAAAAGAATGTCATGAAAGTAACTGTGTAATGATATTTGAAGTCTTTCAGAGAGGTGTGGACCAGACTCAAAGGAATTGCCTTTCCCTTTCCTTTTCCCTCTTCTGCTTTTTCTTCTATGTTCCTACAGGCATTTTGTTCCTTCAGTATGGCCAAATCAGTCTTTGGGAACAAAGGAATATAGTCCACTTGACAAAAACTGTAAGTAGGATGATATGAGTCTTTAACTCCTTACATATCTTTACTTTGGTGTTATAAATTGACAACCCTTGCAGCATGTGCTCATATGTTATATGACAATAACAAATTAAGAATATTCAGCAATTATTATACATTTAAAATATACCCTTGAATCTATTAAAGACTAATGTATACATATCTCAAATGAAAATTGTCCCTAGGAATGCAATATGTAAGCCTTTAGTCCCGTCTTGCAGTAAAGAGATAAATTGGAAGTCAAAAGAACAACTCAAGACACTATGTGTTACTGATACTTTCAGGAATTATATATGACTCATATTATCAGTCACATTATATATGACTGATAAAAAGTATTTAAAAAATCATAGAAATCACACATTTATTAGATTAGATGATGTTTTGCATATACTGTTGATACTGTACTTTAATCATGACCATAGCATAAAATTACTTGATTTAAAAATAGAGACCTGATGAAGAGCAGGTTGAAAGAGGAGGCAAAAATATGAAATGCAACATTTATTGATCACAAGCCTGCTCACAGTTTAGAGTAAAAGAAATCAGAAGAAACTAATTGACTAATTTGACCTTGGTATCATGTCCTTCTAAGAGCTGTTACACTACCCATTACAATTTTATCTAAGTTATTTTGCTTCTTAATATCTGAAATTTTGGGATAAATGTAAAAAAAAAAAAAGATTAAAGTGTTCATCACTGTCAAATCTTCACTGTCAGAGGATCAAGGAACTAAATGATCGGTGGCAGGCAATTGAGTAACTTTTCTCCATAAAGAAGCACATTTTCTTCAAATTTATCTACTGATACAGAATTATCAAGTCATCTTTTCTCCGTTTCAGTAAGCTGTAAGTGAATTATCTTTAAAACTTTCATTAGAATATTTATTTCCAACCTTTTGACTAATTTCTGTACTTCTGTTGAAATGGACACTAGAATGGAAAAAATACAAATAGCAGTTTTACATAGTCTAGACAACATCCTTCCCCTTAGACTAATGCCTGCATTTTTAAAACAAATTTAAGGATCATTTCCATGCTAGTTTGCTTTGGAATTGTAGTAAGATGATCTCCAAAGCCTTATATTGCTGTTTTCCAAATCCATTTTAATATTATTATCTTCCACATTCATTGTTTCAAGTCATATAATTTCAGTCTTTTTAAAGCACATTGGAGGACAATGTTTGCAAATGCCATAGTAGTTTAACTGTGAATATTGAGCAGTCACTGTCAATTTTTGGGTAGCTCTTCACATATCTACAAGAAAGTATGTAGGCTAAAACTCATTAAATAGTAATATAAAGCTTAAAAAAATCATATAATGTGGTCATTTTGGGCTACTTCTTACAGTCAAGATGATGAGTTGTCACTAGAAAGTGTTTCATTTGACCTTCGTTAAACACATACTACAGAAATAAGAATTGCCCTCTGGAGTTCCCTGATCCTCTCTAGTGACTGGAAAAGGAGACTGGGCTAACTAGTTCAGTCATAGATAGTTAACAGTTTTCAGATGATCAAGAAAGGAACTGGTATCTCAACTTGAGATCTTACTCCTGAAAAATTAGATGCTATGAATTTCACATTTTTTTAAGTGAATTATTTGATTTATTTGTGGCAAAAAAGAGCAGAGTTTAACATAAGAAAATGCTTATAAAAACAAATATGTATTTTATATTCTAGTTTCTATTTGATTCATACTATCTATTTCTGTTGAATTATAAATTGCATGATCCTAGTGCAATATCAGGTGCATACTGCCTGCTATGCAAGAAAAAATTTATATAGTGGAACCACCCAGGATAAATGTGCTTAAATTTATGCAAAACTATCTTAGCTTCAGCTGCCATGGACTTTCAGCTTCCTGTATTAATTAATTATGTGGATTTTATATGTGTGATGTTTGTGTTCCATCTTCATCATGATAGACCTAGATATGTAACCTGACATTTAAAGCAAACCCTTAACTCCTTGCTTAGTGCATCTTATTAATATAACTGCCTCAAACATTTTGCTTCTTTTAACTCATTGCTGAAATACATGTGGATTGTTTGTTTGGTTTTTTCTTCATTTTTACCTCCAGCTACATCTTTTACTTAATAAAACCAAGCAGATATCATAATACTTCTTAGAACCAATTATTTAGTTTTTCAGAAAATTTCAACCTGCTCTTTGATAATTTTGTAGAAGTTATAAATTCATATACATGAGCTATCACTAGGAGTAAAAGCCAAACAGATGTTAAGCTAAACAACACTTCCATTGGTTTAAGAAGAAATTATATGTATGCAAAACTGGATTTGCCCTTTGTTTTTCTTAGGAGATTGCATCTCATTACTGAAACAGGCACACCATAACAATGAAAATAATTGCTTTAAATTAATAGTTTCCATTGCAAAAAAAAACACCTTTATTATGATTTTTTTTTAAATGCATGTTATAAAAAAATGAATTTATAGATGAACTATAATTTGGAATATACAACTGGGCTTATAAAATTATCATTGGATGTATTCAATGGCATATTAACAGTCAAAATAAAAAATATAAATTGATTTATATTACCAGACAAATATATTTTTGTGAGAAATTTATTAAAATCATTTTACAATGCCATACCTACACATTTTGTTATTATGCAAATAATATCTAAATCTTTTTCTAAACAGCCAGAACAAATAAATCCGGTGTAATTTCTAAAAAACAGAGAGTTTTTTTTCTCTAGAAAACAAAGAAAACATAAAAACAAATCATAAAAGTGTTTTTTCCTATTCAAGGGCAAGTAAGAATAATGTTTAGTCAGATATACAGGGAAAAATCTTGTTATACAGATGATAATACATTTTAAACATTAAATAAGGAAATAACTAGTGCTTAACACATTGTTGAAAAGAAATATACAGAAATTTGTAATACAGGAGCAAAGAGACAGTGAATTAAATTGAAAAGGAACAAATATTAAGCTGGTGAAAGTGAATATATCTTTACACAATACATAATTAGCTTGTAATTGTCATTGCCACAAGTTATCTCTAATACAAGAGCCTAGCTGGATTGATAAAAGGATTAGAGACTTACATAGATAATGATAACTCTCACAGCCACTTTGAGAAGCAAAAAAATTATAATAATTTCAGCACGTACTCTAATCACTAGCTGGAAAAGCTGGTGAAATTTCTGCATTGTGAATATTATTTTGTAATTGTTGATTAATGAGCTTTTTGTAACATTTCTGTAATCAGAAATAATAATTTTTTCAAAGACAGGTGGTTCCTAATCTGTTCTTTTATTGTCCTCTTTGCTGGGAGACTGAAAGTGGTGTTGTTAATGGTTTCTTCCTCCTCTACCTCATTATTTGATCTACTTAGGTTTATGACCATGGATTTTCTTGCTAAAGTCTGCTTTCACATTTCTTTCTTCTCTGTAATTCAATTTTACTGTTGTCTTTGTTATCTGACTTGTTTTACTGAAAAATACAGGGTTGCATTTCTTTATTTATTCTGCTACATAATTTCTTCTAAATTTGCAGGCAATTCAATAACTGAATAAAATGACTCCCTACCAATTCCACTAAAGTTTAACTTAAGCAAATTAAAATAATGTTTTCCTGTTTACCAGACCACTGTTATGCCAGTTAAATAAATACATGAAAAACCTCAACCTTAAGTCATTTATTTCTTCCATCTATCCTCTCACTCAAGGTTTCACTAAAATGAGCTATGGTACTCTGGATTAGCAAGAATTCTAGAATAAATTTTTCTAATTTGTGTAAGTAAGGCTCTCTGGAGATCATCTGGTCAACACATTGCTGAAAATTCAGGGTGCAAACTGTCTTAGCCAGCTGAATCTGAAAAATCTATATAAAGATGGAGATTTCACAGTACCTCAGGCTGACCTGCTTATTTACGTAGATACCATCCCCGTGGAGACCTTTTTTTCCTATATTTGTGGCAAGAATTCTGGCTGTTGCAGTTTGTGTCCACCAGCTCTTGTTTTGCTTTGCACTTCAGAAGAAAAGTGCCTCTTCCTCTAGGTGAAGAAAGAAACTACATCCTCCCTCTACTGTCTTCTCCTACCAGAACTAAACCAACTTCTTTTGCCTCCACTCATTTGTCATTTTTTCCACACAGAGTAGTAAGGTACTGAAGAATAAATAGGTAACTTATTTCAGATGTTTCAATCACTTGCTTCAAAGCTTGACAGTACTTTTTAGATGAAAAAAAAAGCATAGTTTTATTTCCTGATGCATCCAAATGGCACATGAAATGGAAGTACTGAACTGTTGAAGAAACTGTCTGACTATGGATGGAAAAATGAATACAGAAATGCTAGGACTAGTTTTAAATAATCCACCTAATAAATTGAACTTCATGTTACTGATACTTAACTGTATCCATTATCTGAGCTACATCTTTTAAAGCTACTTCAGAAATCTACATCCTGTGCTGAAACTTGCAGTATCGTAGCTTAAGTTATTTTTAGAGGTGCTCCAGCCAACAGTATACATCTGTTGACCTTATAACTGCATGTCATCCTTCTGTTGAGAATCATGAGATGAACTTTCCAAGGTCCAAAACACAGAGCTCTATAAATAGTGAAATAATACAAATTCCTTCTAATACTATAGCTGCTCAGAATCACAGCAAAAATAGAGGAAGATGATCGAAGGAGGAAAAAGAGACCAGAGTTTCAATTTCATCAAAACTTGTGTCTTTTAAGGAAAGAGCTTGAAAATGACCTTATTTCATCAACGGTGACTGAAGTTCACATCCTGGCAATAGAACAATCTTGGAAGTAGAATCACGTAAAGTAAATTAATTGACTTATAAAAATAATGTGTTTTACACAAGAGAAAATGATATAGAAAACCTCACAGTAAATAAGTGAATTTTAATATTCTTAAAGATGACTTTTAAACTAAATTTTGTTAAATTAATTTCAATAAATTTTTGAGGGAAAACACAACACATTTAATTAACTCTTTGTCAATTCTCTTTTTACATTTGTAGTATAATAAAAGAAATTATCTTGTCCTTTTCCATGTTAAAAATTCTGTTCTGTTTTGTAGTTACAGAATCAGATGGCAAATGGTTGTCTATGGAGAATCATTCATAATGGCAGATCCTACTGAGTTTTTTTAAGCCATAATATGATGGCATCAATGGCATCAAATGCTTCATACTAATATTTTGTGAAAATATCTTCTTAAAACAGGAGAATATTTTTCAGAAAATTGTCATTTTACTCCTGACATAACAATCCTGAACTTCAAGTGATAGATAAAAAAAAAATTACTTCAAAAGCTGAGCCAAGGAACTGAAATTAATAATTCTGCTACATATTAAAAATCACAGACTTGACAGAAGCAGTCTTTTTATGGATTACTGCAATTTTTCATGTTGTCCCTTCCTGCTATCCAAGTGCTAATGACTCTTTCCCTCTGTTCCACAGGGACTAACTCTCCAATCATTTAAAGTGTTCTGACGTAGTAATATAATCACATCATAAAGAGAATAACTGTGTTTAATGCATTTTAGGGTAATTTTCCTATTTCTTGTCTCATATGCCTGAAAGTTTGCTCTTTCACATCTCTATTATGTGGTGTGAAAACCTTGCTCTTTGAACCTTGCCCTTCACTTCTTTTAGGGTCAGAAGATGGTGAATCCTGAATCTCTTTATGATCAGAGATCTAGACAACATCAGACTGAATGACATTTTGGCAGTAATTTTCTCTTTCCAGTGACTAAATACCTGAAAGTAATCTTCAGTTTTATACCCCAAAAAAGTGTTGTGAAAGGAGTAAGGCTCAAGTTAGTTGTCCAGCTATGTTTTTGTAATTATAATAATTCCCCTCTTTTTTAATTAAAAGCTACTTGTCCTCAAAGGAGGATACTGAAACTATGCCACTGAGGTGAACATCTGGAACAGATCACCTTGTAAATACAATTCAATGCTCTGTAAAAGGAATAGCAGATATGATTCATTACACTGACATTTCAGGTAAAGGAAGAGAAATAAACTTGCAACAGGGTGTTTGTACCTCTCCTATCTAATAACTTACAAAACCTGACTGTGATTAGGATGCCAGTCCTGATGAAATCATAACCTATGTGGGCACTATACTGGAAGAAACGCAGCCCTGAACTGTTTTATACCTAAAAGTTATGTAGGTCTTAATTACAAAGAGGATTGAAGAGAATTACAATCCATTGAGACTGGGTAATATGACACCAGATCTTTTTCCAAGTTGTGTTGCTTTTGGAAAGAAATACATTATCTCTACAGCACCATTTCTCCATTAGTAATAAAGGAATTAGCCTTACATGTCAGTTTTGGCTGGGATAGAATTAATATTGTTCATAGTAGATAGTATGGGACTTTGTTTTGGATGATATCACAGGGATATCCTTGTTACTGCAGAGAAGAGCTTACACAGCTTCAAGGCTTTTTCTGCTTTCCGCACCACCCCATCAGTGAGTAACTGAACACCTCCCTGATGATGGAAGTACTTCTTTTGCACCTTAATTAACACCTTAATAGGGAGGATTTGTGTTAGTTTAGTCTTAAATAATACAATGCATTAAAGAAGTACTATAACGATTAATTCTGATCTCTCTTGCTGTAGTTTTTAGGAAGTTTTACTTTTTTTGTATTTTTAAAGACTATCCCAATAAGTCTTGTAAGTCAATAGGTAGGTTTCTCTTTTTTACCTACTTCTCTTTTCTACCTACTTTCTACTTTGAAACAACTTATCCTGCTGCAGATTTGTCTTTCGGTTAGCATGCTTAATTTTTCAAATGTTTTCTGCATTTGAGATAGAATCCAGCCTATGTCTTACTGATTCAGAAAAAAAGGATATCTGTAAAAGAAGAAGTGCATTCTGGAATGCAGACAACACTGTTCAGCGAATATAACAATAATTTTTTCCAGTTTTAGTTCCACCTCAGATGTTATAACTTCCATGTTCATACTTCCATATTCAACTTCTACATTCCTTTCAATAGTACCTCTGCCTTTCACCCAGCTTCACAATTTAGTTCTGACCTGTCCGATTTCAGCAGCTAAAACCAAGCAGCTGGTCTCCCAATTCCCATCCCCCAAGCTCCCAGGGAAATGGGAAAGGAAAATGAGAGGAAGAAGACTTGTGGGTTGGAAATGAAAACTACAATTTTAATGAAATAATAACAATAATAATAATAACAATAACAATAATGTGATAAAATACATGAAATCATGCCCCTACCCGTCAATGACTATATATCACCAGAAATGCTGCAGAACAGACACAAGGGAAAGGGTCCTGGGCTAGGAGGGAGTTGAGCTCTGGAGGTGGATTCAAGAATGCACAGATCAGGGATCAGGGGCAAACAGCTAGACAAAGCCTTTACTGGATGTCAGCCATCAAAGAAGAGAGAGAGACCTTTGTGATCTCTCAGTTTTGTACCAAATTTGATGTACATGGTATGGAATACTCTGTTGGTCAGTTTGGGGTCACCTGTTCTGTTCATCCTTCCCTGAAGGTGCAGCCTTTTTTTGCCAGCTCAAGGATGGCCTTGGTTACTATAGGAAAAAGTATAAGTCTTGGCCTTTTTGCAAACTAATGCTCAGTGTTATCATTTCAATACAGTAAGACTGAAAAATATTAAGTTAATTTCAAAAAATGAAATTACTTAGGTGAGGTTTAGCTAAAGTCAGAAAATTGATTTCTACTTTAGCTTAAACCACAGTATCCAGACAGAATGTTTTATCAATGTGGTGGAGGTTTTTTGTTATTGTTTTTTTTAAAAAATAATTGAGTATGCTATTAAAAGATTTTACTTTACTGGCTTTAAATCTATCTTTCCTAACTATTTCAAGTACAACAGCTCTTCTATTTTATTTAGTTTTTCCTGTAATATCTTTTGTCACTGTGTCTAATTGTAGTCTCAGGACTGCATCTTGCAACCTTGCTCCTGAAAGTTCTTTGTATGAGCTTGAGAAACAAGCACGTCATTTCTTCCTAGCACGAAGCCTGTATTGACAAAGACCTGTCTTTTGTCATTTTTTTTGGTAGATATGTCAAGTTAACTTTGCCCTTTATGCCTTATTCTCTCTTTTAGCAGATGATCCTGCCTAGTGTTTTCTCTCATGACTAACTCTATATCATAGAATCATAGAATTATAGAATTATAGAATCATAAAATCATAGAATCATAGAATGGCTTGGGTTGGAAGGGACTTCAAAGGACACATAGTTCCAACCCCTCTGTCATGGGTAGGGACACTTCCAACTATATCAGGCTGTTCAAGGCCCCATCCAGCCTTGCCTTGAACACTTCCAGGGATGGGGAATCCACAACTTCCCTGGGCAACTTGTTCCAGTGTCTCACCATCCTCATCATGAAGAATTTCTTTCTAATATCTAGTCTAAATCTCCCCCTTTCAAATTTATAGCCACTCCCCCTAGTCCTATCTTTACATGCCTTTGTAAAAAGTCCCTCCTCGGGTTTCTTGTAGGCCCTTTTCAGGTACTGGAAGGCTGTTGTAAGGTCAGAGCCTACTCTTCTCCAGGCTGAACAGCTCAAACTCTCTCAGCTTGTCCTCATAGCAGAGGTGTTCCAGCCCTTTGATCACCTTCGTAGCCCTCCTTTGGACCTGTTCCAACAGTTCCATTTCCTTCTTATGTTGAGGTCAAGGATGTTGTTCTTAATACCATCCTTATTTGTCTTACAGGTTTGGTCCTTCTTTACTTTCTATTGTCACAGGTTTTCATTATGGGCTTTCTATATTAGGGGTTCCTATAGAAAATATCTATAACCACTTCTTTAATGCACTCTGTTGATTTCAATTAGATCTATCATGTCACTATTTTTACCTTACTGTGCAGAAAAATTTTTAGTGCCTTATCATGTTTTCCAGAGAGCAAGGGTGCCTCAAAGTCTCACAGTATGTGTCAATTTTCAGAAAGTTTCACATCTGATCCAAGACTTTCCCTTCCTTCAGACAATTTGAGGGTAAAATATCAGTTCCTCTCTTAAGTGTATGTCTTTATTTTGTGATAAATCTTACTGATTTATTGTCTTTAAAACTACTAATAGTCATTCTTATATATGATAACTTGTATGCTGTAAGTTGTGATTACATTTTTCAAAGAAAAGAGAAATTGCATTCTTTCTTTTGTTGTTCATTTTTTATTGCTTTTTGTAGCAAGACTCTTGTCCGTAGGTTCCATATTTCAAGTCTTTCATATTACAGAATTAGCACAGAGATGATGAAAAAGAAATTCACTAATACACTCTAAAGTGTAAATGATGTGTTTAATCTAAAATATATTTTAATAGAAATGTGTGAAAAATTACCAATAAAAATTTATGGTTTAGAACTTTATGTTATTAAGTTTATTTTGTAACGTTGTTGAAAACATGAACAACTTGTTCTGAGATACTTTCAGTGCGTACTTCTACAACAGCAGTGTGATGCCTGTACATTCATAATAAATGGAAGGTATGTCTTTTGTATGCATTATGAAACAATATGCAGACAAGGTTGGATGTAGTTATGTCAGATTGTTTGCATCCTATGGGAATGAAGTGAGGAACAAAGTTAAGGAACATCTGCCATTTAACACATCAGACTCACAAGGGTCAGAGGAACTGACAATCATTAAAGAAAGAGTGTTTTACCATTTATAAGGATTTGAATACTCATTTCTTCGACGTTCATAACTCATACAAAACAAGTAGACAAAATAAGCTACAGTCTTACTGAATATTGCTGATGTTTCTATTGTACACAGTAAAGTAGCTCACTTAAAAGTTACTATTTTTGTGGATCTGGTGTTTGAGATTAAGTCAATGACAATGCTTTCCTTAATTATGACAAATACATCATAGTCCAATATCTGACAGAAAAAAAGGATGTGTAGTATGATTTTCTCTCTCAAAAATAGTCATAAGAACAGTGACTTAAGTCAGAAATGCAGTCCTGAGTTGCTAAATGTTAACCACAGATAGAAAGTACAGTGCTAGGATAATGATAATTTCTATAAGAAATAGGATAAATAGAATTCAAACATGGAATACAATAAAAGTAGTTGCAAACCTAAAAATATGTGGAAATCAGTGTACACTATGACCAAAGAAAATCACAAACAACCCCCCAAAATCCCACAGAAAATAGTGGAACTTATCTGACAAGAATGTATCTTTAACAAATAAACCATTGTCCAACACATCTGCAGGTTTAAGGCTATTGTTTTCTTTAAAAAAACAACCAAAACCAAACCAGCAAGGCAATACTAAACTTCAGGCAGAGTTAAGAACAAGAGCATTAAAGGAATCAAAGTGGATTTTATCAGTATTTTTCACTCTGTAAGGTAAATAACATTAGTTACATTCATTTCACATCACATTACACCTACAGTATTTTTCAGTCTCTGTAGACATGATGATTTTGTATTATATCTTTCAGTACAGGGAAAGTAAATCTAACTAAATGAGACTCTTCAGTTTCAATATTTAACATGACCCGTATACAAAACTTCAGTGTACATAGAGATTAAATTTTATGCTTTGTGGTAATTATCAACAATACCGCTACTATAGACATGTAGCTACCAAGACCATTTTATATGTTTGTCACAGGCTATCTGCATTCTATCAATGGATGCAAAAAGCTTATCAGATTTTCTTGTGGTTCTTATCTCCCTAACCTCTACAGTAATGGGGAAAACCTTATTTATTTTTCATTAGATTAATTGGACACAAAGTCATTGCAATTTAATCCTTGTCAACATTAAAAGTATAAATTTTAACCATATTTTATTAGCTTCAAGTCTAAATCTTCATTTTCCCGAAATTATAAAAGAAAGATTGATAAAGATGTAAAAATATTTTATTTCTATTATCAGACAAATTATGTGAAAGTAGTAGGAAATGTTGAGCTATTGAATGCAAACCCCCAAAACATTCTGTGAAAATAAGAAATTATGAGAAGAAAATGTTACAGAGAGGAAATAAAACTGAGAAGTTAATTGCTTTGAAACTATGTTAGGTAGAAACATTAAAGAAGATTACTGAATACTATATTACTTTGGTATCTCATAACATTACAGGAAATATAAGTCCCCTTGTCTTTTGTGGAGAAAATTGCTAAATAAATATACTTTCTGCCTCATTACAATGTTTGTTTTAAATAACTGAAACATGTTATTGTTGTTGTTGTTGTTATTATTATTATTACTATTATGGTGTAGCAAGCATTCCGATTACTATCTTAACCAAGAGAAAAGGCTAAAAACATATTGGACTAGAATTACCAGACAGAAGAATGAAGTGTTTTAGGACAATGATTTGTGGAACAAATCCAGTCAGCCACTAATACCTGGAAGAACTCATCCAAGAAACAACTTTTATAATATTGTATGTAAGAAAATTACTGCAATGGTTTGCGTTGAAACAGTTTAACACTTTTGAGGGAGAACAATCTTACCCAACTTTCAAGATGTTGGATTAAATTTTAGTAACTGTAGTAACTAAAATCCTTTGAAAATCATGCATCATTTTTCCCACTTCATTTACAGCTTGAATTATGAACTTATATCAAAAATAAATGCTCAATACAGGAAATAAAAGGGCACTTGCTAAATAATGCATGTTGAGGGAAAAAAATGTTGGAATTTGGTTCCACAAAAAGTTCCAGTTTTCAAAGCAGCCACAATTGAACCGTAGGGATCTGTAAAAGTTGATACAGAGTACACTATGGATCAGCAAGAAAGCTAAGCTTCCTCAACAATGAAATCCATTACCATAGCTTAAAAATATTTAGGGCTAGCACTGCAAAAAGTTTCAGCTCTATCCACTAAAAAATTCCTCTTTGAATGCCTCTGAGGATAGAATCACAGAATGGTACAACCATTGAGGTTGGAAAAACAAAAGTTCATCACATCCACTCTAGAAGTTTGATTAAATTACATGTCTAATTTCAAAATTTTAACATAGACAGAATCTTACTCTGCAGTCTTTCTATGATAATAACCTCTTTCCAGTTAAGACCACATAGACCCTTACTTTCTGACCACTGTGAATTTGAATTTTATTTCTAATTAGATACCTCTATTAAGGTTTAATAAAGTCTACAGTCTAAAAATCTACTGGTTTATCAAACTGGCTTCACAAATGCATACTCAATACAAAGTGACTAACCTCTGTGGTTTTATGTCCCAGCTTCATCAAGTCATATTTCACCTGTGGCCCCATCTTTTGCTCTCAGAGATGTACTTGTGCTGCTTATACCTGTTAGGTCCATTTGCTTTACTTTGTGACCCACAGTCCTGTTCCCTTGCAGGATGTTAAGCTCTGGTTTCTATAATTTTGTCTATACCTTATCTTTTATTTTTGTTTCACACTTACTCAGACAGGTCATGCCTTTAATATCGAGTCATGTGCTGGGGACACTCTGATGGTAGGTCGCTGCTTGTTGCTTAGTGGTTGCTCTTATCCAAAAAAGCAGGAAATCTGAGTTATTATGGAGCCAAAACATCTTAATATATAGTTCAAGCTTCTGGGCAATAGCCAAGTATAAAAACCCTAGTCTTTAAGTATGTATTAATTATATATCTTGGAATAATGAATTATAAAAACTTTAAATATCATCTTTTGTTTCATACATAGAGAAAAAAATACCAGAGAATGTGTAATGAATATGCAGTTTTGGAAAGTGCAGTATGAATCATATGCTTGTATGAAGCAAATCATGTGCTTTAATGCCTAGATTCTACAGAGACTATACTATGGAAATATTGAAGAGAGATGAAAATGCAGAGAGATGCATTTTGAAGAGAGATGAAAATGTTGAACAAAACATAAAAACAATGGTGTCAGGATGAATGTGCCATTTTATGTGCTTTATGTGATGTCTTTTATAGAATAAAATGTCTCTTATAAAATGCAAAAGATTTAACATGAGTAATTTTAATTATTCTCCCCACTAAGGATCCTTTCAGAATTATTCAGGATGCTACCATAATGTTTCTCAGAAGACAGAACATATTCCTTTTTGTGGGGGACCTAGAGTTTTCCCAGTGTTGCTCATGGCTACATTGCTTTTGTAATCATTCGAATTTCAGTGGCACCTGTTTTCAGGGGAGTTGAATTAACTTTTTCTTCCATGTNATACATGTGCATGTTTATGTGTTGGTTATGTAGTACTGAAGGCAGTATTGAACTCTCTTAATAATAGCTCTCTTTGTGCACCTTCAGTTTTAAAGTTTACCTTTAACCTTGTGTTTGCAAGCAGCTGTGGAACAAATTCCAAATAATTTAAATGTCTAACGTCTCATTTTAGAGGCATTCAGAGACGCATGAAATGATAATACATAGCTCTGTCAGTGATCTGATGAGTGATCAAAAGTAAATTGCTTTGCCACTCTGTGTCTAGATTTTTTATTTTTATAATAGAATTCATGATTCCTCTGTCATTCACAATGTTCTTTGAGCTCTGTGGAGCAAGTATGATTCTGAGCAACTTTTATTAACTGCAAAAGAAGAAACCATAAATGTAGCAAGCAATGTGAGGGCTACTGGACATGATTTGCATGCACATTCTTTTTTTTGCATTTTTTATTTTTAGAATTGTGACAAAAGACAATAATCTCATAAACATGACCTGAAATACCATCACAAAAGGGAGTGTGGTACATTCATCTTTGTTTATCTCATTACTAGTATGTTTATTTGGCAAAGTTTAATTGATTTGTGATATTCATGATCACAATATAAAACAAAGATTCAAATTAGTTTTAACTTAAAGCAAGAGGCTAAGAATAGGATTATCAATAAAGTAAACAATTTGGAAGACAAGATTGAAATCCTACCATCTACCAATGAAGCTAAGATTTTCTACTGCATAATTTCATGAAACTGAGGATAGAGATGGAGTCAGTGTCAGAGTTGTATTTCTGAACTAATGTAGCATTAACTTCACATCTATATTCTTTTCATTAACAACCGTCACCTTTGCAGCAGAAATATCTTTAAATGGGAAAAAAATAGGTTCTGAACAGTAAGAATTGATTAGATAGTAATTTCTGTGCTACAAACAGTATTTTTTTACTTGTGTGAAGAACATACATTTGAGTACAGCATACAGTATCATGTTTAGCCTTCACAAGAGGAGGCTGAGGGTAGACCTCTACAGCTACCTGAAAGGAGATTGTAGAGAGGAGGGTAATGGCCTCTTCTTCCAAGTGACAGGGGACAAGACAAGAGGGAATGGCCTCAAGATCCACCAGGGGAGATTTAGGCTGGACATCAGGAGGAAGTTTTTCACAGAAAGGGCCATCGGGCATTGGAACAGGTTGTCCAGGGAGGTGGTCGATTCACCTTCTCTGGAGGTGTTTAAGGCACGGGTGGACAAGGTACTGAGGGGCATGGTTTGGTGACTGGTGGGAATGGTTGGACTCAATGATCCAGTGGGTCCTTTCCAACCTAGTAACACTATGATTCTATGATTTAAAATGTAGCATATCTGGACTGACTGTAAAATACATTTTCAAGTGTTTTGTAAATTATCTGTGAAATTTACCAAATTTTTCAAACTGTGCAAAGACTGTAGAAAGGAAAAGCAAAATAGTAAAATCTCTCTCTGCTGTTGATACTTTCAGAGACTACACCATTACCTCTGTCACAGGACAACCACCACCACACAGTTAAGCGAGACTTAGAATAACAGAATCATAGAGTCATTAGGTTGGAAAAGACCTTGGAGGTCAACTCCAACCATACCTGCCTACTACTAAATCATGTCCCCAGGTACCTCATCTACCCATCTACATCTCCAGGGATAGTGACTCAACCACCTCCCTAGGAAGCCTGTTCCTGTGCTTGATAACCCTTTCTGTGAGGAAATTTCTCCTAATGTTCATTCTAAACTTTCCCTGTTGCAGCTTGACACCTTTCTCTTTTGTCTTATCACATATCACTTGAGAGAAGAGACCAACATCCACCTCTCCGCAACCCCCAGTTCCCTTGGTCACTCCTCATAAGACTTGTTCACGAGCCCCTTCACCAGTTTTGTTGCTCTTCTCATGACACACTCCAGGACCTCAATGTCATTTCTATAGTGACGGGATCGAAACTGAACACAGGATTTGGGGTGTGGCCTCACCAGAGCAGAGTACAGGGGGAGAATCACTTCCCTGGTCCCGATGGCCACACTGGTTTTCATTCAAACCAAGATGCTATTAGCTTTCTTGGCCACCTGAACACACTGTTGGCTCATGTTCAGTTGTCTGTTGACAAGCACCCCAGACCTTTCTCTACGTGGCAGCTTTCAAGCCATTCTTCCCCAAGCCTGTAGCACTGTATGGGGGTTAATGTGTCCCAAGCACAGAACTCAACACTTGGTCGTGTAAATCATCATCGCATTGGCCTCAGTCCATCAATCCAGCCTGTCCATATCCCTCTGTAGAGGCTCCCTACCCTCCGACAGATCAATACTTCCTCCCAGTCTAGTATCATCCACTAACTTCCTGAATGTGCATTCAACCCTTCACCTAGGTCGTTAATAAAGATATTGAACAGGTCTGGATCCTGTACAAAGTCCTAGGGAACACCGCTTGCTACCAGCCTCCAGCTGGGTTTAACTCCATTTACCACCACTCTTTGGGCCTGGTCATCCAGCTGGTTTTTAACCCAGCAGAGGGTTTACCTGTCCAGGCCAGTGGTAGCTTGTTTCTTGAGTAGGATACTGTGAGATTCTGTGTCAAAGTCTACTAAAGTCCAGGTACACTGTATCCACAGCCTTTCCTTTATCCATCAAGCAGGTCACTTTTTCATAGAAGGAGATCAGGTTAGTTTGGCAGTATTTGCCTCATAAACGCATGCTGAGTGGGCCAGATCACCCAGTTGTCCTGTGTGCGCTGTGAAATGGCATCCAAGATGACTTGCTACATGACCTTCTCTGGCGCTGAGGTCAGTCTGACAGGTCTGTAGTTTCCCCTCTTGTCAATGGGTGTAACATCTGCCAGCCTTCAGTCCAATGGAACTTCCACGGTCAGTCAGGACTGCTGGTAGAAGACGGAAAGTGGTTTGGCAAGCATCTCCACCAACTCCCTGAATACTCTCAGGTGAATCCCATCCAGTGCCACAGACTTATGAATATTTAATTTGCCTAGCAAGTTTCTAACCACTTCCTCTTGCATCAAGGGAGCTTTGTTCTNACGTGGCAGCTTTCAAGCCATTCTTCCCCAAGCCTGTAGCACTGTATGGGTGTTAATGTGTCCCAAGCACAGGACTCAGCACTTGGTCGTGTAAATCATCATCGCATTGGCCTCAGCCCATCAATCCAGCCTGTCCATATCTCTCTGTAGAGGCTCCCTACCCTCCAACAGATCAATACTTCCTCCCAGTCTAGTGTCATCCACTAACTTCCTGAATGTGCATTCAACCCTTCACCTAGGTCGTTAATAAAGATATTGAACAGGTCTGGATCCTGTACAAAGTCCTAGGGAACACCGCTTGCTACCAGCCTCCAGCTGGGTTTAACTCCATTTACCACCACTCTTTGGGCCTGGTCATCCAGCTGGTTTTTAACCCAGCAGAGGGTTTACCTGTCCAGGCCAGTGGTAGCTTGTTTCTTGAGTAGGATACTGTGAGATTCTGTGTCAAAGTCTACTAAAGTCCAGGTACACTGTATCCACAGCCTTTCCTTTATCCATCAAGCAGGTCACTTTTTCATAGAAGGAGATCAGGTTAGTTTGGCAGTATTTGCCTCATAAACGCATGCTGAGTGGGCCAGATCACCCAGTTGTCCTGTGTGCGCTGTGAAATGGCATCCAAGATGACTTGCTACATGACCTTCTCTGGCGCTGAGGTCAGTCTGACAGGTCTGTAGTTTCCCCTCTTGTCAATGGGTGTAACATCTGCCAGCCTTCAGTCCAATGGAACTTCCACGGTCAGTCAGGACTGCTGGTAGAAGACGGAAAGTGGTTTGGCAAGCATCTCCACCAACTCCCTGAATACTCTCAGGTGAATCCCATCCAGTGCCACAGACTTATGAATATTTAATTTGCCTAGCAAGTTTCTAACCACTTCCTCTTGCATCAAGGGAGCTTTGTTCTGCTCCTCCTCCCTGTCTATTGGCTTGTGAGGTTGAGTATCCAGGGAAAATCTCACCTCACTATTAAAGACTGAGGCAAAGAAGGCATTAAGCACCTCAGCCTTATCCTCATCCTTTGTCACTATTGTTTCCCCTGCATCCACTAAAGGATGGAGTTTCTCCTTAGTCCTTCTTTTGTTATTGATGTATTTGTAGAAGGATTTTTTATTATCTTTCACAGAATGGGCCAATCTAAGTTCTAATTGGTCTTAAGCCCTTCTGATTTTCTCTCTACAAGACCTCACTTCATCTTTGTAGTCCTCATGAGTTGCTTGCCCCTTCTTCCAGTATTCATATATTCATTCCTCTTTTTCCTTATCTCTATCCAGAGTTCTTTACTCAGCCAGGTTGATTTTCTTCCCTGACAGCTCATTTTCCAGTACACTGGCTATATCTACTGAGCACTTACCTTACTGGAAGTCCAATGCTGATCAGAAGCCTGAACCCAAGGTTAAACTGCTATGTCTAACATCCAAGCTGCCAGATAGGACTTGGGTAGAGTCATAATGCTGTAATGGCTGTCAGGTCCTCGTGGGCTGGGTGTCAGTAGGTCCTCTTCTGAATCTGTCAAAGCAGGACCTGGCAGCTGGGATCTGTCTCACTATCCAGGAGAGCCCCTGCACCCAAGCCTCAATCACTGGGCACTTCCCTGATGGTAGGGACAGGCCAAGGCTGGGCTGGAATTTGGAAACCATAGCTGGACAGGACAGGGCTGTGAGAAGCTTCAGACTGCTTCCACTGAACCGTCTCCGGGGCAGGGGCTGATGTTCCAGGAGTCTGGAATGAGGTCTTAGCTGTTTGCAGGGAAAAGGGAAGGACCCAGAATAAGGGTCAGCTGCCAAGAAGGCTGCTGCTGATCTCAGGACCCTGAAAGAGAGCTTGCTTAGCTAGCATGTGTTGTGTTCCTTCAAGGTCACATTCACAACTGGAACAGGCACCTTTATCAGTGTGTAAGTACTCTTTGCTAAAAATGAAATTATTATTCACTTAACTACTATATCTGTCCTGCTTATTCATTAAATCTTCAATGTTATGTAACTGAGAGGTATAATTCTGTTCTTCTGTCTCTTTAGAAATTCCTTCTCTGAAAGTCTCAGCCTAAAGCAGATCCTGTCAGAAGAGAGAACAGTTTCCACACTAACCTAACATGAACTTTATATGTAGACTATTCGGTCTACTTCAGCTTATAGGCATCTAACCTGTGACATCTATAGAACTATTTTGTTGACTGAGAAGAAGGTAGATGTGTATACTACTTGCCCACTGAACTGAAAGCCAAACAGAGAAGGTTCATAAGCTTTGTAAGTTAGTTATCTAAGAATAAGTGAGTCACTGTTGCCTTTTGCTGTACTGAAAAATGAGAGCCATATCATTAAGAGATTAAATTATTTTTCATTATCAGCCTTTAGAAATTACTACTGCTACTCTTTCAGAGGCCTTAAGTACCCTGCATGGCCCCCCACTGCCACTTCAGAACGGTCCAGGTCAGTGCTAAGCCTAGTGCCTTATCTGTCAGTCCTGGCAGAAGTCTGAGATACACTAGAGTGTCTTAAATAGGTTTAGACATTTATGTTCACATTACTGAATAGCTCCCAGTGGTGTCTGGAAAGCTACTTAGCTGACCAAATGTTGATGTCTATTTTAGGCTGAGTTGAACAGGCCTTTATGCCTGGATTTATTTGCTCACAGTGAGATGCTTAGTGCCATTTTTAGATGCCCTGGTGTATCTACGTGGAACTGGCATATATGAAAAGAAAATGCCTTGAGCTCTTCTGGAGTGGCAGCTGGTGGTCAGATTAGATACTTTAAGGCATCTCAAATGGCACTAGATCCTTACGATAAGACAACCAAATCAATCTGCTGGTTCACACTGTGTACCAAAATTGTCATTACATTTGATTCTTCTGGATCACTGTTTTCCTAAACAAAGGAACTTTCTTGGTATGAGGTCAAGTAAAAGAAAGAAATGTTCTGTGAAAAGAAAATCCCACACTAGTGGGTTAGATAAGGAAAGAAACTGCAAAATAATTTGTTGTGGAACTTTAAAAGCTTTTTAAAACAAATACTTTATATCAACAAATAAAAGACTAAATGAGCAAGAATGACTAGTAAAAATAAATTTCTAATGCAAGATATTACTTAAAAAAGTGGAGTAAATTCTTTAGCCATTGATACCTTCATAGAGAGACAAGTCTTCCTTCTGAAAGACAGATTTGTATCTAACTGGACTTCACTGAATTAAAAGATGAAAATACTGTAAAGAGTTCCATGACCTTTACACCAACAAAGTGAAACTATGTAATCGTAAGTGATTTCTTCTGCCCATAAAGCCCTGTGTTAATCTGGACAGAAAGTTATACTGCAGAAGCCTGTATCTTTAATAGAAATTCTAATCTCTGAAAAATTGGATTGTTCCCCTGGAAAAAGAATAGTATTTTTCCTGGGGCAAGTCTTACAATGGAAAATGTTTAATTTCACTTCCTACTGAAGATGCATTTTTTTTTCAGAGAATAGGATCAGTCTGGTTCTTATTGTGATGATACTCCTTAAAGTGCCAGCAGTACTATAATTTTAAAATTTCTAAAGCCTGTGTAGATTGTCTATGTAACAGCTTTAAACTGACACAACTCTTTTTACACAAATTGGTGTAGAGCAAATGATCAAATACAAATTCCTTTTTTTTCTCCCTGGAAATGTTCTCTGGCTGGACATTTATAATTTCTTTTAAACATGGACAATTTTCTGCAGCTTAATCTGAGAATCTGATTAAGTGACAGAGATTTCTGAGTGTCATGAAACCTCTCTTGGATACAAACATAATGGATCAGACTCTGAGGTGAAAGAAGACCTATATTAATACCTAGACTGATTCATCCATTCTAGATTTTAAGTACTTAAAAATATGTCTTTATCTCTAATTATTATGTGAACAAAAAAGAAAAAGTAATTAAAAGGTATGAAAAATGTACTTATCTTGACAATCCAAACAGGTCTGTTAATCTTTATACAGTCATTTACAACGTTGGTAAAAGCGCTGAAGGAAGTGCCTATGAGGCTCAAGGAGGCTGCACTCCCAGAAGTGAAAACCTAGTTGATGACTGTAAATGTAATATTTAGCTGAGATGCACTATCTTTAATGCAAATGTGTAAAATTAACATTCAACCTTAATTTAAGGGTGCAAACAAAAACAAGAACTGTCTTTTATACACTAATAAACCAAAATCAAAATACCCCAAAGTGTTTTCCAGCACCTTGGGTGGGTGCATCTTTTTTTGTCACCAACTGAAAAGGCAAACTGTAGTGTTTATTGCTCAGATGGTTTTCTTGAACAGATATT
Source organism: Piaya cayana (assembly GCA_013389865.1). Lineage (NCBI taxonomy): Eukaryota > Metazoa > Chordata > Aves > Cuculiformes > Coccyzidae > Piaya > Piaya cayana. The sequence goes on from WAAB01012416.1 coordinate 24,303, forward strand.
ATCAGACTTGGTCCAAGTATTTTCATTATCACCCAGCATTACACCACAGTCACACGTTGAAGTCTGCTGTAGTGTTAGATTGTTGTACATTGAAATGCACTACATAGCCAAGTCTAGCTGTGAATTTGGAATGATATTGTATGGCAATACTAAGTTTCAGGTCTACAGAGCAGTTGTGCTCGCAGCATTCCTGTACAGTTGGGAGACATGTTTCACCTTCTGTTATCTTGTCAGTAGATTTGTTCATTTCTACTTACTGATTTTGTTCTACTTGAGGTTTCATTATCATAACCAGATTCAGCTACTAAATGCCATAAATTCTTTTAACATTGATCAGTCTCTACTGGACTTGCTCAAGTTTCTCTCTGCCTTTTCTTACTGTGTGACTAAACCTGGGTGCAGTATTTCTAATTAAGGTTAATTAATGCTGAGTAAAGCAGAATAATTGTTGGTAGGGTATCAAGAACCCCAAAAGGAGCTCAAAACCTTTTTCAATTAAGCTGCTATCTACTGAAGCAATCACAAGTCTCTACCAATATGGGGCTGGAATATGGAGGTGCAAGACTTTGCATTTGCTTTTCATCTATTTTCTCTTTCCATGGACTTGCTTAGATCCCTCTGGATAGCAACAGCACCCTCATGTGTATTGACTACACACACACACAAACCCAGAGAGTTTATAGTCATCCACAAACTTGGTTAGGGTGTTGCTTGTCTCTTTCTTCTCCAGGTCGTTGGAAAGGAGAGGACCCAAGACAGATCCCTGAAAATCTCTACCTGTAAATGGCCTCCAAGTAGACTACAAAAGTTAACCACTGTTTCATTCAAGATCTAAATCACTTTTTGTTTTTCTCTCTTTTCACAGACTTTGGAAAGGTTCTAGAGGTAGAAAGGTTCATATAGAAGTTTCCGTAATTAAATGTCGAATTCTGTATGAGACTAATTGTGGCAGATGTGAACTTTTAAAGTCTCTTTTTATTTAATGACCCTTAGCAGGATAAGTATGCAGGATGTATATACTTTTTGTCACTATTTCCAAACATTTCCAAAGGTAAGAACAAAATAAATTAAATCTCAAATCATACAGCAGTTGGGTATCTGTCTTTCTTATGGATCCAGTATTCTCAATTCACTGTTGATAAAAAGTAGTGTTCAATAATGGAGCTGTCATGAATTCTTTCATATTTTACATTCATATGTGTGTGCTGCCAAAATGATTAGGTTTATGGCAAACTGCCTTTGCCAAAATCTTGAACACATGCATATTCACTTCTACACTTCCCACATTGATATCTTACGTACCAGCTTGTTAGAACTTTATCTAACCATCTTTATATTAATTAATTGCTTCAGATGCTTTATCTCATACTTACTTATCTATTGCCTTTGTAGAACAACATACTGGCCTATCTGAGGTAAGTTATCTCATAAATAACTAATTAGTTAATCATAGATTCATAGAATCATTAGGTTGGAAAAGACCTTTGAGATCACCAAACACAACTGTTCCTGTACACTACTAAATCATGTCCCCAAGCACTTCATCTACCCACCATTTAAATACCTCTGGGGGTGGTGACTCAATCACCTCCCTGGGAAGCCCATACCAGTGCTTATAATGCTTTCTGTGAAGAATTTTTTCCTAATGTCCAATCTGGACCTCCTCTGGTGCAGTTTGAGGCCATTCCCTCTTGTCCTTGCATCTATCACCTGGGCAAAGAGACCAGCACTGACCTCTCTATAACTTCCTTTTAGGCAGTTGTAGACAGTTACAAGGTCTCCCCCCAGCCTCGTCTTCTCTTGTTTAAACAACCCCAGTTCCCTCAGACATTCCTCACAAAACCTCTCCAACCCCTTCCAGCACCTTTATTGCTCTTCTGTGGACACGCTCCAGTATCTCAATGTGTTTCTTATAGTAAAAGGCTCAAAATTGAGCACAATATTCAAGGTGCGGCCACTCCAATGCGAAATACAGGGGTAGAATCACTTTCCCACTGGCCATGTTGTTTCTGAAACAGGCCAAGAGGCTATTGGCCTTCTTGGCCACCTGGGCACACTGTTGACTCACATATTCAATCAGTCGTCAACCAGCACCCCCAAGTCCTTTCTTTACCAAGCAGCTTTCTCAGATTCTTCCCCAAGCCTGTTGCATTGCATGGGGTTATTGTATCCCGAGTGCAGTACTCCACACTTGGCCTAGTTAAAACTCATCGTATTTATGCAGCCTGCTCAGACCCCTTTGTAGAACTTCCCTACCCTCAAGCATATCGACACTTCCTCCTAGCTATCATCCATAAATTTACTAAGGGTGCATTCAAACCCTTCATCCATTTCATTTATAAAGATATTGAAGAGAACTGGACTCAACACTGAGCCCTGGGGAACCTCACTTGTGACCAGCCTGCAGCTGGTTTTAACTCCACTTACCACTACACTTTGTGCCTGGCCATCACACCAGTTTTTACCCAGCAGAGGCTATGCCTGTCCAGGCCAGATGTAGCCAGTTTCTCAAACTGAATAATGTGAGAAAAGGTGTCAAAGGCTTTACTGAAGTCCATAGAATTATTAGTGGCATGAAAAAAAGGAAAGAATTGAGAACAAATATTCATAATTTCTCATAAGAGAAAAAATGAGGCACAGATTACAAAATCTTGGGTTGAAATGAGACAGGGCAGTATTTTACGCAAAACAATACACATATAGGTAAACCTAAGTTATTCTATGGAACTCATTGATTAAAATGTTTTGGAAACCAAAAGGTTTTTTGCATTCAGACAGCAAGTATAAAGTGCATGATTTTGGAGGGCAAAACATTAATCACCATTAAGAACAAACAAGTCATTTTTGTCTTGGGATGTCTTTGTGTCACTCATCACTAGGAGGAAAACCAAGGACATATGTAAGTATTTTCTCATACTTTTTCCACAAGCAGCATCTGGCTACTGAAAGCGAGAGAATAGTGAATGAAGTGGAACTCTGATATGACTATTCTCACAATGCAATTTCTTGACAGTCATTTTTACACCATTTCTGTTTTTCTGCTTTACTGAATTGTATGTATCAATTTACATTCATTGACACAAATCTGTTATGCCTTCCTGTTGCTCTGCTTACACTAGCTACCCTGACAAAAGAACCTCATAAGCTGCATAGATGCTAGCTCTTGGTTACATTTGTATAGTAAATAATTATATTTCCTCATGAAGTTTGTAATTTTGTGTAACTTTTACACTTTCATTTTTTCAATAATTTCCTGAGTATACATAAAGCTAGGTTCTGTACAAATCAGGGCTACTCAGTGATAAGAAATTTGTTAAGAAATTTAAGATGTGCAAAGATTAAAACTAATACCACAGACATAAATGCTTTGTGTTGGATTTTTTAGGGGGTGTTGCTTTTAGGGAGTGGTGATGTTATTTGTTTTTTTGAGTATTTTCCCCTAATGAAAATAATATGCACACCCATAATTCTACTAGAATTTTAGACTGCTTGTCTTTTCTAGATGTACATATTCCATTTGCAAGTATTAAGAAAATTCATCTTCATTCTTAAAATCTGCTGACTAATAACATTGAATCTATTAACCTTCTAGTAAGGCAAGTACAGCTTGCATTGAATAATTAAATTATTTCTATTAAGATGTTACATTGTAATGAGAATCTGCTGTAAGATGCAGTCTATCTCATCCTGTTCTGCTCTTGAAGACCAGAACTCTGCATTCCAAAGAAAGTCGTGATGTTTTTAGTTTGCACATATTTGCCACAGTCTTGCAAAGGGACAGATGTTTTCTGTGCCCTTGATGATGCTAATGAGACCTGATTTTTTCCAGTTGGTTTGCATAAGTTTAATTAATCAGGATGTAGGAAAGGATTATATGATGATATCAGAGGTCCAACATTAAAAAAAAAAAATCCTGAGAATCTGCCTGTAACGCTTCTTATTTAATGAATTAATAAAATCAGCTATGATCATCTTCAAAATAGTTTCCTTCTAAGCTGACACACAGCTGCATACAGTGCTGCCAAGGTTCAAAGCAACTCCACAGATTATTTTCTGAAAGGCTGTTGAGTATATCTGTTGTTTTTGCTTTCATATCTTCTACTGGCAAAATCTGGTTCCTTTAAATAACAACTTGATCTCTGACATCTCTTCACCATAAGCCTCATTCAATAACTGAAAAGTTTCCATTACAGATTTCTTCAGTCTCCCAAGAAATTTGATGTTAACTTGCTGTTCACTTTTCTACGCTGACATTTTCCAACCAAGGGTAAGAAAACATCTGTATTTGAACAAGCAAACACTCCTATCGAGTGAAGTAGTCGAGTCTTGTCTCACTGCAACAGGTTAGAACATGTTCTATAATCATCTCTTTGTCTCTCCTCTCCCACTCTTGGTTTGCAAGCTATAGGCTTACTCTCAGGGGGCTTTTGGGGGTTTTTTTGGTTTTGTTTTTGTTTTGTCAGACATTGTACAATGATATGGTGTGAATCACAGAAGTGCTACTGGGACACTTCACTTCCATTCTGTTACTATGGATTAAGGCTGCCAGAAGCCCCTTTAATGTTTCAATTTACTTTGGACATTGGTGCATATAGAAAACCAGGACTTCAGCTACGTTGTGCTTAGATGGATTTCCTGGCTCCTTGCTTACAAGGAAGTCAAGCAGCTAAAAATTTCCAAAGGAAGATGGTCTAATTCTCTATTTGTGCCATGAATTGCTGACATGCAAGGGGTAAGGGCCAGCAGTAGAAGCTGAACGGAATATTAACTTCCCCTGTCCATTAACATTGTGTGATACATATTCCATGTCATATGACAGGTGATCTACCTCCTTGCTAATCGTTACTGCACCTGAACTGAAACTTACAGTGAACACGTCTGGTCTTGGTGACTTGGATTCTCATAATCAAAACCTCTGCAGATTCAAGACCAGCCTTCCGTTTCATGACTTGTTCTTTTTCACTATGTTTGGAGATTCTGAGTTGACTTTACTTTTGCTTAAATTTATTTTTACATGATTGTAGGTCAACAGTGCATTTAGTGGAATTCAAAAGACATCAAAATGTGCTGATGAAAGATGCTTAGCACGTTGTTTCTTTTATTTTTCAACGTGTTCTGAAAATGAAATAAAACCACTGAAATAGATGTAAAGTTATGTTTTGAATGCTTCCACTAACTTGATAGTGGGAACACTAAGCATATTAATGTGTTTACAATTATATTTTAGAACTGCTTAAAGCCTTCAACTCTTTGATGGAAAGATGTAGGTTTAGCTTGGATATGCTGTCATTCTTCTGGTATTTCAAAGAAAATTCAAGCCAGTGAATACACTAATGTATCCCACGGGGCTAAGTTAAAAATATTTTTTTCCTGTCTCTACTCTGAGACTGAAGTGTTTCTATATTTATTTCAATTTTATTTAACATAGTTTTTTATAATGCAAAATAAAATTTTGCAGTTTACCTGTATGTACTACTCTGAAATAAACTAAAAAGGTACTATTAGAAATCTATTCCTCCATGTCATCAAAATATAGATTTTTTTAATACCAAAACTATAAATTAAATAACAAGTCTATGAATATGTGATATTTTTTCTTGAGATTCTGAATTCCAGAGTCAAGTAAACAAAGCACATTTCCAAGACAAATGTACCAAGACTTAGTATAATAACAATAAAATTGACCTTACAAAGAAAAGAAACTAACACATATACAAATGTATGTATATGTGTGTATACACATATGCGTGTATTTATAATTTAAGTAAGTTCCCAATGTTGTAAGTGACCCTGTGACTCCAGTGCTTTTCCCATAACTTCTGAAAATTGAGAGTTGGCAATACAGTAATATCTGCCTACATAAGTATTACTTCACGACAGAAATCAAAATGTGGTTTAGGAAGTTTTATGATTTAGTCTAAAAAAGAAGCCAACCTGTGAATTGACATATTCCTGCACATTTTCTGCAAAAATTTGCAGCAGTATTAAGAAGTGTTTTCTTTTGTTCATGTAACAAAAATTTCAATCTCATAATTTTATTTTTTGAAAGAAAAAAATAACATCTAAGTTAAAGATTATTAAAAACATAATAACTATTATAGCTAAGAGATTTCTAATATATCCAGAACTAATTCATCAGGACATATATCAAAGTAATTAATATCAGATGCTCAGTATTGCTGAGCTATTTCTCTAAAGAAAGAAAACTCAAAATGAAACTCTAAATCAAATTAAGCTGAAACAATTTGTTGTGAAATAGTTTAAATCTTGTGAAACATAAAGGACTATTATGTTTCTGTATGTTCATATTCCAAATATGTACCTCACTACAGTCTAGAAAGATACATTTGTAACTACTTTTTTCCCTTCTGTTGATGGCTTTTACATTTTTTTAATTGATGTCTCTTCTTTATAATTTTGCCTACACAATCACTTCTTTCCCATAAGTGGACTACTTACACTTCCGCCTCCTGATCACCAGCTGTGCTTCACTGGTAGCTATTGTTGCAAGTCCAAAGCAGAGCAACTCAAAAAACGTTCAGCTGACAAAACTATGCTGTGCTGAAGCAGTAGGCTACAATCTGCATTTCTCTCCTGAGCTCATTTTTTAACTGATATATTGTATAACTGAACAATTCTACCCTATACTTGTGGAGCTTATTCTCTTTTCCTTAATCATTTCCAAACAGCTCTTTTTTTTCCTTTGCTATTATCTCCACAAGACTGCAAATTCTACAGAGCTGCAGGTGACTTTTAACAGAAGTGAGGAATGGATACAATGGATAATTTAAAGCAAGATAGACCTCAGCAGAAAGGAAAAGTTGCCTGCAGAGTGAATGTATCCAAATTCTAATGATGTTTTCTCTATTGCAGTTTCTGTCCTTCACTGTTTTGAAAAAATGTAGTTATCCTCCTGTAGTTAATTTCATTTACCATTTCTGAACTCACTGCCAGATTTCCAGATCACTGGAATTATCATCTTAACATCTGCCTTTTTCTTCCTTTATATCATTGCAGATAGGATTAAAGTTTTCATCTGTTACATATCTTTGTTTTTCTCTCTGCCTCTAACAGTTCGGTAAGCAGCTTCACACCATCCTGTTTTTCATTTGCATTTGATGCCAAGTCCCTTTCTACTGATTATCTCAGCTGGAATGCCAGAGAGCCAGGGAGGAAGGGAAGGGTTTAGCAGTTATGTCCTGCAAAGGAAATCATCTGTTATTCAAAAGCAGTATGTGGTGTTCAGTTCTCAGAATTGCATACAGAACAGTGCTTTTTCTCTTACCCTCTGACCTTGAACATACCAAAGGAAATAGAAAGCTGAGAGGCTAGTATATCAAAAAGGCTAACTCTCAAGTATAGAGATTTAAATGTAACAGTGATTTTAGAAGGGTTTATTTTGGATCCATGTTCTTTATTTTAAAATGTAAACTCTCTTCAAGCAGTTATGAACCCTGAGTTGGCTCAGGTGTGAAAATTACAAAAACATAAATCCTGTTATTCTACATAATGTCACAATATCTTTTATGTAACAGAGTTCTACCACAGAAAGATTTCATTTAATAAAAAATATCACACCCTATAAAGAGGCCCTTTAGAAATCCACAATGCCAATATAATTTGAGACTTTTAGGAAAGGTTTGTATTTTTCACTTGTTTTCAGGTATGACTAAAGAACAGCTCTTTTTTTGGTCATGTTAAACATATTTCCTCATAAAGACAGTTTGACTTCCAATATTGGTGTAGAGATGGAATTCAGTAATGCTAGATACTGAGGAAATAGGAATGATATTTGTAGTACCAATCAGTTATGTGCACGCCTTTTTCTGTTCCACAATATAGCTAAACATATACATTCTATCCAGGAATATTATACATGCCATTAACTGGGCATGCATCCCCTTCTCTAGGTACTTCTAAATATACTACAGAAAGCTGTGAAGTAAAAGAGCAGCTGAGGTGCTGACATATTTAGCCACTTGTACAGTGTACATGGAACAGGCCTTAGAGGTATCACTTGGGTCAGGATTTATTATGAAATCATCCCAAAGATAGGAATCTTAAAGTAATTAACTCATTTCTTCATAATCATTAAAGATTATGAACTCTTAGGGAAAAATGCATCACTGTCCCTTAAGAGAGTAAATTTTTCCAATATGTTAACACTTCTTCCCTTCTGCATTGGGTCTGGTTGAGAGGGAGTTTGTTTTTCTCATGCCAATCCTCTGTACTGTGCTTTGTATTGGTAGCGAGAAAGGTGTTTTGGCTACTGCTGAGGGTTACTTACATAGAATCAAGGCTGTGTTGCTCCAACATCGCTCTCACCAGTAGACTGTGGGTGGGAAAGATATTGAGAGGGCAATTGGTTGGACGTTGTCTGCTGACTGGAAGTAGAGAATAACTCTTTTATTTTTATTTCCTTCAGTGAATGGTCTTTGCTTTTGTTTTATTAGACTACCTTCGTCTTGATCTATGAGTTCTTTCCAATCTTATTTTGTCTTCTCTATCCTGCTGAGGAGGAAGAAAGGGACTGGGTCAGAACTTGATGTCCAGCCACGGTCATAGAAACATAGAATCATAGAATCACCAGGTTGGAAGAGAACCACCAGATCATCGAGTCCCACCGTTCCTATCAAACACTAAAACATGCCCCTCAGGACCCCGTCCACCAATGCCTTAAACACCTCCAAGGAAGGTGAATCAACCAACTCCTTGGGCAGCCTGTTCCAGTGCCCAATGACCCTTTCTATGAAAAACTTTTTCCTAGTGTCTAGCCTAAATCTCCCCTGGTGGATCTTGAGGCCATTCCCCCTCATCCTGTCCCCTGTCACTTGGGAGAAGAGGCCAGCACCCTCCTCTCTACAACCTCCCCTCAGAGAGTTATAGAGAGCAATG
>WAAB01012416.1:34086-77005 GCA_013389865.1 Piaya cayana
TTCTGCATCTAATAGGGACTGTATGGTCTCCCTAGTTCTCCTTTTATTATTTATATATTTATAGAAAGATTTTTGTTATCTTTCACAGGCTTAGCCAATCTGATTTCTAGTTGAGCCTTAGCCCCTCTGATTTTTTCTCTACACAACCTCACTTCCCTCCTGTAGGCAACCCAAGAGGCCTGTCCCCTCTTCCAGAGCCCATAAATATTCCTCTTCTTCCTGATGGCACTCAAGATCTCTCTGTTCAACCAAGCTGTTTTTTTCCCCTATGGCTTTTTTTCTGGAACACAGGGATGGCTTTCTCCTGAGCTGCCAGGAACTCCTTTTTGAAGAGTTCCCAGCCCTCATGGGCTCCCTTTGCCTTAAGTACTGTCTCCCATGAGACTTTGCCAACCAGCCATCTGAAGACTTCAAGGTCTGCCCTCTGGAAATTTAATGCTACTGTCCTTCTAACCACCCTCTTCACTTCACCTAGAACAGAAAACCTTATCATCTTGTGATCACTTAGTCCTAGGTGTCCACCTACTGCCACATCCCCCACAAGGCCTTCTCTGTTCACAAATAGCAGGTCCAGGAGGGCACCTTCCCTTGTTGGTTCTTTTACCAACCCACTACACCTGCCAGTGTGGATAGGCTTCTGTATGAGCAAGAAGGGAAAGGAGAATAATTTGGAAGGTATTTGGGATTAATGTGCACTTAGGTTATAATATGCATAAGACGTGGCTAGGGAAGAACCAGCTATGGGATACTGGATGCTGGTAGTTACTTGCATTTTTATGGAAATTTGAATATCAATTTCAAAACTGACTGGCTAAAAAAAAGTGTAGCAGAACAACTGTGATAACATTTTGAGGAAGATTTATGGTCTAGAGAAGATTTATGGTTGAAATTAATATATATTTAAATATTTAAAGGTTTAAATGCAGGATAACCACATTGGATAAAGAAACATGTTTCACTGCAGCCTCCGTGGATTTGTACAGGCAGCTCCATTCTTTTAGGAATTGAACTGCATGTTTTACATGAAGCTAGTAGGACTACAGGAAATTGTGGGTAAACAACCAGCTGTGTAGATACGTGAAAGCATTGAAGCATCGTCTATAAACTGTATTTTGCATCATTATCTTTTCTCTCTCCTTTCTTGTGTAAGGAAAGAATCCACACTGAAAATTCAGAACTCAAGATTCATTACAATTTCCTCACTAAAATGTGAAGCTGATATTTTCAAGTCAATGAAGATGTTTTGACTTTCAGAGAGCAATTCAGTTGCTTGCTCACATGTCTGGTTCAATTTACTATATCTCAAAACTCTTAGTCATTTACCTTGTGTAGCAAAACCCAAGATTTATGTCTATGTAATGTGGCAATTGGAGAGAAGTCAGGATACTCATGAGTGTCTAAAATGTCTCTTTATACCACAGTTCAGGCACCTGCATCCCACCCTCAGGTCAAGTCAGACCCAAGGGACTATTGGATCAAACATCATAGACTAAATCCTATTTGGGGAGTCTATAATAGGTAATAAAGTATCCCAAAAAAAAAGAAACAGATATATCAAAAAGACTTAGAATTTTTTTCCTCTTTGTGACTATGTAGGTTTTAGAAATATAAATTTTTAGACCACATACTAACACATATTCTCTAACCATAAGAAACAAAATTAATGCCATAGAGTTGGAAAGACATGAACTCCAAAACTTCATCTGTACCTCAGGGTACAAGTTCAACATTAATCATTCTTATAAGAGATTGTTGGTTTTTAATGCAATTGCATTTGATTATTCTAATAGGTAGCCACACATATTTTTCTGTGACTTCCATGGGACTTGTACATTTAATGGGATTATCTTGCTCATTTAATTCATGATCCTACATTTTGCATTGGATAGCCTTCTGTAATAGATGAATTTAAGAATTTTGGGAAAGCCTGAGGATCAAGACTGAAAATTCAGGTTAAATCCCCTAAAACAAAATTTCTACCTCTACAATTCATGGAAACTAATACTTATGAGAGAGTTTAAAGCATAAAATAAATGACATGTATTACTTACAGGCATCAACAAATTAAAATTCTCCTGTTAGATGAAGGCATTGGCAGTTCCATCCTTTTCACTGTCTAACAATCAAATCATATTTGGGGTTTTGTTTGAAGTAGCGTTGGATCTGCATCAGTGGACAAATGGGAATATTCAAGCTTTGTTACTGACTGGAAATAAAATAAATCTTAACTCTTATTGAGAAGCCACACTCTTCTGTCTTAGTGCTCCAGATTCTATAGTTACTCATAAAGAAAAAATTTGAATATTAGACATCATGTTCTATATTGCAAAATTTAAATAATTTATTCAAGTTATCAAAACTGAGATCATTAATTTTCCCAAAAAATGCTGGAAAAAAGCTTAAGCTTTGAAGAAAAGGACTGAATTTCTTAAAAGCTTCATAGTTTATGACAACATGACAGTGTAGCTGAAAATGGACAGAAAAAAAGAAACTGAATTCTGTTTACTCTGTTCCTAGTCTTAAACATAAATCACACAGAAACATTTCATTCATTTTGACAATATTTCAGTATTTTATTCTGACATTATTGAAATGATATTGATAAACATGACTTGCATCAAAATACAGAGTTTAAAACTGGACAAATAATATAAAACGTATTTACTTAAATTAATTTGAAAGTAAAATAAATTTTAAGTGAATGTTTTATTCTTATTGTTCATGTCCAAGATCATTTGAATGAACTCCAATTACAATAAACACTACAAAAGGAAATCAAACCATAGCTATTCATGCAAATATGTTCTCTTAGATATTCATAGTACAAAAGCACAGAAGTTGGCAGGCTTAGGATTCAGTAAACAAACAACAAATATGACACTACTTGACAACAATGACAATTTGTACATTACATTGGAAAATATTTTAATTATTTCTACAACTGTTAACTATTAACACAGATACAACAAAATGCACAATACTACCAGATTCAACAATATAAAGATGATCTGAGGGCTTAATCTTATTCTTCAAGCAGTTTATCTAAGTAAATCTTAATAATGGGGACAGAACCACAAAACATACAAAAATAATTTTTAAAAAAGGCGAGATTTTCACTCAAAATGGACTTAATTTCTCCCACCTCCAACATAACAGTAGATATCAAATAATATTTGCCTAGTCTGTTTACACTTATTCCCTTTCAGGTTTTTTTTTTCATTGAATCCACATCTCTTGTTCTATTAAAATTCACCTTCTATTGATCCAAAGACTGTTTATCTCCCTCTAAAAAAATCTCTGCAGATCTTCTTTCTATAAAAGGAAATTAATGTCTATAAATGTACAGATACACAGTAAAACAATGCATTCTATATTGTCTATAATGCTGTACAAAGACGCACAGAAGGAGTATTTAAAAAAAAGGAGGATAAAATAGAGTTAACTTACATAGGGTAATGCTCACATTGGTAATCAAATATTTTAAACAGTAAAATCAGTAGCTGTCAATATGGTTACCAGAGTCCATGTTGCACGATTTGATGAGAGATTCCAAACTTTGGCTAAATCCTCATAATCTACCTGAATCTTGGTCTTGACTACATGGCCAGTCCAGGATATGCATGGCCAATTTTTGTTAACCTATACTGTGTATAAAACACATGCTACGTTATCTATGTACAAAAAACAATTCTACATGAACATTCCTCCATCTGTACAAACAATTTCTATGGACTATTTAAGATTATCGGTACATAGTTTAATAAATTCTACGTCAAGAACTGACATGGGAAGATTTTAGTTCTCCATCCAAAATGTTATTTTACACATGTAAGTATAGAAACAGTGTCACTACTTGGCCTAAACACCATAGGAACTGTCTAGAGGAGTCACCTGGGCTGTCTGAAGTATCCAGCTGAAGAGCTAATGTAACATTAGCCTAGTGCATTGTTGTAAAGATGGTAGAATTAGCAACACTAGACAATGTTCTCATTTAAACTTGGTCCATTGTTTAAATCTATATGTCTCATCTATGAGATACTAACTTTACTCCTTGGACCACCTAAGGGATTGGGCTAAAAGAACTTCCTTTGCACATGTTAGTCTCCTCTCTCAATTAACAATTGGCAGGACAAGAGAAAATGGACTTAAGTTGCACCATGGGAGGTTTAAACTGGATATTAAGAAAAATTTCCTTGCTGAAAGAGCGATGAAGCTTTGGAAGAGGTGGAGTCACATCCCTGGAGGTGTTCAGAATTCAGGTAGATGTGGTAGTTCAGCACATGAATAGCAGGCATGGTGGTGTTGGGCTGACAGTTGAGCTTGGTGATCTTAGAGGTCTTTTCCAACATTAATGATTCTATGATTCTATGACTTTCATCTTTGTAACACAGTTATAAATTTCATACACCTTGGCATAACATATTCTATGCAATTCTGTGTAATTCTATGTAATAATAATAAAAATAAAATGCATGAAGAAAAATTCCAATGAGAACTGTTTGAATGATCAAAAATCTCCCACTGCTATTGACAAAGTAGTACTCAGTATTTAAGGCAAATAAAGTTATTGTGAAGTGAATAAAATGGATCTTGCTGGGACTGAAATTGTATCATTCCTATATTCTATATTGTAATTTTGACAAGATTTGAGATGAATCTTATTGCTTGACTTCTCTAATACTACTGTATTTTCAAGATCTCTGAAAAAGGCTCATTTGTTATTTAAGACAGATTAATATCTCAAATATTATTTAAAGGTAGCTGCGTAATGTAGAGATAGTAATAAATGGTATTATTCTTTTAGAGTCAAGAAAGAAAATCATGTACATATGTAAAGATATTCCAAATCTAAACATCTCAAGATTTTTTTTTTCTGAGCGGGTCTTTTTCTGTAGACTTAATAGAGATTTGAACATGGGTTTAATTAACATGTCAGAATGTCATTTGCATATTAGTAGAATGCAAACCATATGGACTGCTCTGCTGTAATTTTTTTAAGATTCTTTGACAAGGCAATTCAATTCCATTATCATATTAATAGGTAAGTGATAAAGTGGGAAAAAGAGAAGAGGTTTAATTCAGCTCCCCGTTAGTTTTACAAGAAACAAATTTTCAATTTCTGTAAAAATATGGTGCTACTTATTTATGCATGCATGAATTTTTCCGTGTCTGCATAATAAACATCCTATTATCTGCAAACTAGGTGTTGTAGATTCTTTTGCATTTAAAAGTTACTTTATTGTAGAAATATTAAAGAAAATTATTGACTGTTCTTGCAGGACAAAATGCAGCAGTTAATAGTATTATAAAGAAATACAGACGAGGAGGAAATTTTTTGTAATCAAGTCAATCCCTGCAAGAGAAAACTCGCTTGCATTCTTCATACTGAAACAATAACTTCTTTTTCTCTAATGCTTTTACTGACTTTCACCAGAAACTTACATCTCTAAAGATTATAATTTCAAATATGAATTTATGCATTTTATATCAGTTTCTATTTGTGTCATCACTGTTCTTAAGAACAAATAGATTTTCCCCCATTTATGTTACCCCATGAATGTTTATAAAAAATAATCATATTTATCTCAATCATTGTTCTGTTAACTAAGTCAAGGGCTTATTCCCTTTTCTCATAAAATAGACTCATTTGCTAGCCCTCTTAAATTCCAGTTTCAGTTTATTTTCATTGTGTATAGATGATCAGAGAGCCTAACTTGTTCCAGCTTTGTTTCACCAGTAAATTGGGAAATTACTTGTGTAGTCTGTTGTTACTGAAAATATCTCTCTAATCTGTGTTAGGATTTTCTTTTTCAGTAATTGCATCATGTGTGGATCTCCCCGTCATATTATGTACACTGAAAGTGACTACCTTTCTTTTCTTATCAGTTGTCTCCAGCTGACATTTTCTGGCTTACAACAGAAGTTCCTGGGACCTTGCATTTGTACTATTTTCATCTTATTTCTATTATCAGATTGTTTAAGGTCATAAAGTTCTTTTTATATGAAATCCACATGTTGTCTTACAAATTTTAACAGTAAATATTCAAGTGCAAGATACATGGTCACATGAAGTTTAAGTGAGATGAAGAAATACACCTTATATTCAAATCCAAGAATTGAACATCAGTGTAATTAAAACCTGAATAGTATAAACAAAGAATTATTAGTAAAGTTTTACAAGGCTGCTAGTGCCTCTACTTAATATTATCCAGTTATTCCACTTCAGTTCCTATAATGCTATACAGAGACTTTCTAATATTTACACGTTTTTGGCATTACTCTGACCTCTACACCACCCCTGTGTGTTCTAATTCTTCAGAAAGAAAGTGAAGGGAGGTTGCAGAGTCTTCAGCATCCCAAGTTCTTTTCTGAGAGTAGCGTGTTGTTAACTGTAATGGTTTCTTCCTTCTTACACAAGGTCTGCTTGAGGTTATTTCTACATTTGTTAACATGGTCTGCTTGTTTGTTGTTTCTATAGGGTTTATATCCAAAGGTACTGTACTTTATGCAGGTTGAAGATGTGTTCTGTGTTTTCTTTGTTGTAATTAAAACCTATTTTACCCAGCTCCAAAGACTATGTTCCTTCGTTGTCCAATAATTGACCATCTGTGATTTGTGCTTGTCTACTTTGGGTTTTTTGTTATGCTTATACTTTTGGCATACCTGTATTTTTCACAGGTTTCCCTTTTTTGTCACATCATCCTTTAAAATTTATCATAGTCTTTAGAAGGCATTCAATACATTTGGTTGAACAGAATGTGTTTTTTATCATGAAGCAAACTGCCTGATTGATTGTGTTAAAGGGTAAGGCAGCATCTCAGAAAATAAAAAGATTGACTGAGGAACGCAGTCTCATCTTTTTCTTAGTTAAAACAGAAAAAAGGGAAATAATATATTTTTCTACAAAGAATAGAATACTCTATTACATAAATATATTAATATTGTGGGTCTAAGCTCTGGTAGTTTTTTAAATTTTTTTTTAATTCATCTACATACCTTTTGACCTGTTGCCTCAAAGCACCTGTCAACAGTGTTTGTCAACCTTCCTTTTCTCACTGTCTGATTCTCATATATGGTCATAGTATAATCTATAGAAATTAATGCTTTTCTAAAAAAACCTTTTTTCCTATGTATTTTCTTCCTTGTCTTGGGGATTACAATTGCATATATCATGATACGTAGTAACATTTGCTACTTAGCTATGCAAATATGTGATATTTTTCACTCATACTTTCATCTTTTTCACTCCTATATATCTCCTGTATAGTGGGTTTTTAATGGTCATTGTGTGCTTTGCGCTGGTAACTAAGGAACATTCTGTATCTTGACTTCATTGCTTACCACTCCCCCTGGGTCATGCATAGGTAATGAAGTCACTAAATGGCCATAAAGTAATCCTTCTCAGAAGCAGCAGGTTACACTAAAGCAGCATTTCATACATTTCTTGTCACTTAAATATTCTTTGTCAGACCTATAGGAGGCTTTTGTTTACATGAAATGCTCCTATAGCAGTCTTAAAACCACATGGCAGTATGTTAGTCAATAATTGTCCAAAATTAAGGGGTCTGATTATTAGAATAAAAATTAATTTTTATTTAATATACTGGAAAATAGTATAGGGTAAATCCACAACCAACACTGAAAGTTCTTATAAGACACAAAGAATAGCCAGGCATCCAGCTCTTATTGAAAGTAAATGGGAACTGGTAGCACAAAAAATTTTATACCTTTGAAAATCTCTTTCATAAAATAGTTTGCCTCCAGTGATCAATCTTCACAAGTTTTAGTGTAAAGGAACTATTTTTATCTTAATGAAATATGGATATAATACTTTGCCTTGGTGATTCCTTGCAAGCTGACAATCTTGAGTAATGTTCCTCGATCCTTCTCATCCATTATTACAAGATCTAATACAAATTCTTGAGAGATATTACAGAATCAGATAGAAGGAACAGAATCCTCAGTTGCCTCATGTAGTTCTTTTTTTTTTTATTCCTGAGCAAAGGAAGTGCATACACTGGCAGATGAAGACAATATATACGTTCTTTCACTTTGAATCAATTTTCTGCAGATGCAAATAATCACACTATGTCAGACACTGCAGAATTAGAAACATTATGTTACAAAGTTATCTTTAATGTATGAAAATGGATTTAAAAGTTGCTTCAAAAATCAGTTTGTATTTTACTAGAATCTGCAGCCACAGTTACATGGTGAATAAATATCTTATAGTAAGTCTGCAGACTCACAATGGAAATTGTATATGAAGGGTCTTTTTCCTCTTGTATTAAGTACAGTAAAAATAATATAGTGGGAAAAAATCTCTGAGTCATGGATGAGTGATAAAAATTTACTGGTTCCTAATATACAAAGCAAGCTGCTCAAGAGCACTAAATCCATATGAATCTTGTTTTATATATATACATATATATATATATATTAGCAGTAAATCCACTGTTGATAGAGGGCCAGTACACATTTATGCAAGTTAATAACACCTAGGACTATTTCAATTGCCTAACATGAGTCAAATATTCAACCTGTTCCTTATTTTTCTGAAAAAAAAGAAAAAAAACATGATGGTACTCATCACCTCTTCATTGAAGAGACTCTTTATGATAGCTATCAAAATGGGCATGACTGGTTTTATTTGTTCCTGAATTCAAGGACATAAAACTACACTTCCATTATGATTAATTAATTTTTAGTCTGAAAGTTATTCAGGAGATAGGTATTTTCATGATTCCTTCTGCCAAAACTACTCCACTATACATAAGCTAATTAAATACTAACTTGTTTTTTGAGCATATGTAAACCTGATTTTATAAACTGGTGGTTAGTGTTCTCTTCTAAAATGAAAGAGATGTGTAAATATATAACCTCTTCTAATTCGAATTAGCTTTTTATTATTTTATGTAAGTCTTTGAGGGGGAGAGAAATAAATATATTTAGGGGTAGGATTCATGTCTTCCAATTTCAAGGTACCTACAGTACTCAGGTGAGTCAGAACTAGCCTCCACTCCTGGTTATCAAAGTCTTTGGCTCTGAGTCCTCTATTATATCTGTCAACTTGATGTGGCAACTTGTATTGCCCCAGAGTATCTGAAATGGCAGAGGCCCCCAAAGTTAAAGTAAGTAAACCAAGCCTCTAATCAATACTGCCAACTGAGCTTCCTGAATTATTTGTCTCACCATAAAATATACTTGGTCAGCTGAACAGTTTTCATTAACCATATTGCCTGTGGGCTCTGTTTTATTGTCCTACCATAAGTGTCAAGGGCTAATTAATTAATTAAATGATCAAGTGTATATACAGCATCTCCTTGACGCTGGCAGTTATAACACAGGTTCTATGGAAATCTTCACTACTCCTATTCAGTTTATGTAGTAGGTTTTTGTAGTGGGAGGGTTGCACAAGTAGTTTCTATGTGACGTCAGAAGTTGCCCCCCTATCTATCAAACCCGGTTCCAGCTGATTCCAAGAAGGGTGCGCAATGGTCAAAGCTGAATAGGAGTAGTGAAGTTTTCCATAGAGCCTGTGTTATAACTGCCAGCGTCAAGGAGATGCTGTATATACACTTGATCATTTAATCAGTCAGCGACATTGGTAGTGTCTTGGTGATAATATGTTTAAGAAGGGATAAAAATAATGCACAACAGCATCTGGGAGAGAGGAGTGAAAAAAACCCCAAACCAAACCAAAAAACCAACCAAACGAAAAAACATGCAACAAAAAGAGCTCAACAGACGATAAGGTCAGTGAAGCAGGAGATGCTCCAGGCNCCTTCTATTCAGTTTATGTAGTAGGTTTTTGTAGTGGGAGGGTTGCACACGTAGTTTCTATGTGACGTCAGAAGTTGCCCCCCTATCTAGCAAACCCAGTTCCAGCTGATTCCAAGACAGGTGCGCACTGGTCAAAACTGAATAAATCAGCGACATTGGCAGTGTCTTGGTGATAATATGTTTAAGAAGGGATAAAAATAATGCACAACAGCATCTGGGAGAGAGGAGTGAAAAAAAACCAAACCAAAATACAAAACCAACCAAATGAAAAAACATGCAACAAAAAGAGCTCAACAGACGATAAGGTCAGTGAAGCAGGAGATGCTCCAGGCTCTGAGATTCCCCTGCAGCCTATGTAGAAGACCACAGTGACATAGGTTGTTCCCTTGCAGCCCATGGTGGACCTCACAACAGAGCAGATTAATGTGTCCTGAAGGAAGCTGCAGCCTATGGAGAGCTCATGCTGGAGTAGACTCCTGGCACTAACTGCAGCCCATGGAGAGTAGCCAATGCAGGGGTAGATTTTGATGCAAGGACCTCTGGATCCTGGGAAAGCAATGCTGGACTAGTTCATGAAGGACTGTATCTTGCGGATGAGACCCCACACTGCAACTGGGGAAGAGCATGAAAAGGAAGGAATGGCAAGAGACAACATGTGATGAACTGTCTGCAACCCCATTCCTCATCTCCTTGCACTACTCAAGGTGGAGGAGGTAGAAAAGTACAGTGTGAAGTTGAATCCAGAATGAAGGGCATGATAGGGGGGAAACTGATTTTTTAGATTTGTTCTTATTTTCTCATTATCTTACTCTATTATTGATTGGCAGTAAATTAATCTCACAAAAGTCACATCTGTTTTGCCTATGATGATAATTGCTGAGTGATCTCCCTGTCTTTATTTTAACCCATAAGTTTTTGTTGTATTTTTCTCCCTGCCCTGTTGAGGATGTGAAGTGGTGGATATCTGTTAGCCAGAGCATGTTAAGCCAGCAGCCTCCTTTACACTGGCAGGTAGATAACAAGATTCACAGTCCATGATACGTCAAATGATATTAAATTCCTATTTGAGATACTCAAACTAAGCCCTAAATATCTAGCATAGACCATATTAAAAAGTACACAATTTTTGAAGTAATGAGAAGGTAGTTAACCAGCTGAAACAAGATACCCCTCTGTGTCTGGGCATGTTATAGTAACCAGACACTGAGAACACCACTAAAACCTCCTGAGAACCTCTAAATGGAGGGGACTTCTTATGGCTGTGTTGTCATGTAATCAAGTAATAAAAATTGCCACTGTTAGTAACAGGCAACAGCTTGTACTGCTTTCGCAAGGCCTCAGGACTAAGGCTTGTCAGACTTTCCTTGTCTAAACATTTTTTTTTTAATGCCTAGAACTTCGCTTTTACATGGTTTATCCATGACAGAGTGTTTAGCAATGGCTAATCTGTTTTATTTTTCTTATGTTTGTATGGCAGAACTACAGTTTTGTATTTAATAAGAGAAACAAACCACTATTCTGTGCAGAAAGAGTCTCTTATAACTCTAGTATAGTGATCTAATACAGAGAAATACAGGTATGTTGTGATAGCAAAACCCTGAAATGCGGAAATACAAAATGCTTTAAAGAAGAGTGGAGTCAAGAGATGGTTATGCCATGACTGACATTGGATATATCAAGCAGCTCACAGTCAGTTAAATAAACATGTATCTAGAGTTGCAAAAACGAAACACATTTCAGCAATAATCAAGAGAAAAAAAGAGTTGCTGTCTATATTACTATTGAAACTTTTCTGTGTATTAGTCCTAATTTCTTATTTTCAATTTATTTCATGGCTCTGCGGTAGTTCAATCTGAAGCAATAATTATTTGGATGATCTACTAAGATTTCAATTGTACAAAAATATCTTCTTGGATTTTTTTTTTTGCATTTGCCCACAAGATTTTCAGTGTAAATTGCTGGTTTGTGAAACAAAAGCACTGGTGACTCATGGACTGGCAGCTAGAAGACAAGAAAATATCCTAGGCTGTCACAACTGGGTTTAAGTGGTCATATTTGTGAGTAAATGAGTCAAGGCCCTTTGACTTTACTTCTAGACATATAGCTAAGGTGTGTGCTGTTTTCAGATGCTCATGACTCATGCTATGTTATCAATGTCAAGAAAAAAAACTATAATAACATTAGTTTTAAATAGTAATAGTGCTAATTTATTTCTGCTGTCTTATTTTATACAAAGTAGTCAGAACTACTAAAGCTACCAGTAATGTAATTCCCATTTGCATGATTTGGAGAAAGCATGTCAATTATGGAAATCAGTTAACAATTTATGATAAATTCCTCCCCGTGGTATCCCTGTAAATTGACTAACACTAAATACATATTCCAATTGATTAGATCTTATGATGCAGGTACTTGGCAATGGTGGAAAACTACATATATCAGGGAAGGTGTTTGTAGAAATAATATTCATAAATTCATACATATATATGTACACACATATATGTATAAAATTTTGTTTCTGCTTTCTCAGTCTTGCATCATCTCCTAACCTTAACCTCCTTTGCATGTCAGTACCTGAGTCAAACTGCAAAGAGGTATTAATGGATTCACTGGAAGGACCTACCAGCCCTTTAAAAGTTGTAGGTTTGACTGCAGGCAATCATGGATTATGATTGTGGTAGAAGATTGCAAAATAGATGTATGATATAACCAAGTGGAAAAAACAATCATATGTATTCTACAGAAGTTTATATTTAATTCCCTTTTTACAAGTGGAAACAGTTATATGAAAACAATCGGGTCTTACAGTTTTGTGGACTGTCCAATTCCAGGACTTCAAGAAAGCCTCAAAATTTTATACCTTCAAATGTGAAAACTATCTAATAAGAAAAAGAAGAACTCTCAAATATTCTTCCTCAAGGAGGTTACATGCAATAATTTTCTTTTGAAATTACTGATATATTTCTTTAAAAAAAACTCACCAGGAAAACACCACTTAAAACCAGAATGAAATTCAAAGGAAGAGGAAATCAATGAGGGAATGCAGTACTCTGTATGCAAATAACCCACTCAAACATCTCTATGAATATCTCCTAGTGTACACGTAAACAGTAGGGGATTTTTAGCAATGCTCTTTTTTGGAAGATTTCTAAAAATCCACCTCTCCCATCTCAACATTTTCACATATCATAAACTTTCAAAGTATTTCTGTTAATTTTGGCATGGGGAGAATATAGTAAGTCTGTACAGTATTCATTTTCTAATCAGCCTGAAGAGACAGGCTTATTGTAGTACTTTGTGAACTATTTATGGGATCACAAAACCCAAGACAATAATAATGATTAATTTTTAACTGGCAGCATAAAACTGTTCAATACAACAAATTTTATGTTAGTCTAGATGCAAAAGTACTGCAATCTAATGTGGAATGCATTGCAATAATTGTGTCTGATTTTAAGATGTCTTTATCATAAAGCTAACACTGGAAATCTTTCTGAAGTGTTTTTCATGCACTAAATTCTTTGTCTCTCTCAAAATGGAAATGAAGCAGAATTGAATAATATCAATTGTTTTTGAAAGGTACAAAATACAATGAGAAATAAAACTGAGATATTTATAAAGTTGCCATGGTGCAGAAATGTATGAAATATTTCTTGTTTTGTGTTTAGTGCATTAGATTGCCCTTCAAAGTCAACTTGTGTGCTTTTGTCTCTGTCCTGCCTTTCTCTTTCTTCTTTTTTTTATTTTTTTTTTAACTCTATGTTTCTGGACTACTTATTTATATTAGAATTGATTTTGCAGTGCGTCCTGATATTATATTTTGAGGGTATATTAATTTCAGCATATTTGCTGCACTTAGGGTTTAATCTTCCTCAGCATTAACCTTACCAGTTGCCATAATTTCAGTACTTCAAGAGATGTGTAGTAATGGAATCTAGGATGTAAAAGTAGTGTTCAGTTAACTCTCACATGGAGAAAGTGAAAGTTTATTTTTAAAAAGCATAAATCATATTGTTTTAAAACTGATTATGTGCATTTATTCTGATTTGTGCATAGAATCTAAATCTAGAAAGAAGGTTTTAGAAAATATTTTTTTCATTGTTGAAGAGGGACATCCAGAAAACTTATTTATGTCGCAGGAAGTTTCTGAGGTGAAAGTATGACATTTTTATGTCTAGAAAGGCTATATAAAGTTATTTTTAGTTCCTTTTATGGCTTCCTCTGAGTCCTGTATAGCATGACTGAAGATAACTAAGGGAGCCTGGATTTTCAAGTGGAAGGATACAAAATTAGTCCCAATACTGTTTTTTAATTCTCTAACATAATTATTATGATTCAACATTTGAATTGCAGTAATGTGTAGAGTTCCCAGTCAGGGATTAGGCTAGGCATGCTGAACATATTTGAAGAAAAGACAGGTTTGTTTTTTATTCCAATGGGCAAAAAAATATTTTGCTCTCATTTAAGATGAACAACATAAATAATTTTAAATTTAGCATTGTGTTAATAATGTTGTCGTTCAGATTCATAGAGGTAATTTTTTGGTATCTAATTGAGAAACATAGCTTCCAGCTAAAATAGGAAGCTGCATTCGGTTACTTCCATTTTCCCTGTGGTCTGTCTTTGCTATGGTGTGTTTCATCACATTGCAGATGGAGCAGTAGAAAATCATGCTTGAGATCTCATATTACCTTTCAAAATATATCATTAGGCATTAATTATGCAGCAAGCTGTAGCTGTTGTTCCTAAAACATGGATAAATTTGCCTTCAGGTGCAGGAGAGTAGTAGGTGTGAAGTCAGGGCCTATTTCTTGTGCCAGGTAAACACAAACAAAAGTTTGGATTACTGTGTATAATATAAGGTAAAGGAGAAATAAATCTAAATGTTTTCTTAATCTATAGAACATTCATTTATCTACTAAGAACAAGATCAAGCAATGACACATAAGTGAGTAAAGTGGAAATATACATGTAGTCATTCTGGTATTGTGTAACTATGTGGTGCTGTGATGCATTGACCTTCGCTAGCTGCCAAACACTAACCGAGACAAGCACTCCTCCTCCACAACAGGAGATAGGGACAAAATAATATAAAAACATCTTGTGGGGGAGATCACTTACCAATTATACTCATAGGCAAAATAAATTTGATTTGTAGAAAAATGATACAATTTATTACCAAATAAAATATATTTGGTTGGTAAGAAACAGAAACAATAACATTTTTTCTTGCAAATCTGCTTCTTTGTCTTAGTCCCAACTTTTTTCTCCCAAGAGTAGAGCTCAACTTCATTCTGTTGGAGTACAGGAAGATGGTGAGTGGGGGTGATACAATGATTTCATAGAATCATAGAATCATAGAACAACCAGGTTGGAAGAGACCCACGGGATCATGGAGTCCAACCAATTTCATAACAGATCCTCTCTGCCACTCCTTGCTCCTCACACATTTCCCATGCTGTGATGTGGATCCTCTCTGTGCACTGCAGTCATTCAGGGTAAGTCTGCTCCAGCATGGACTCTCCTCAGGATCTCTTTGGGGAATTTACACCTACTCTGGCATGATATCCTCTGTGGACTCAGTGTGGATATTTGCTCTGGTGTGGTCCTCCATGAGCTTCAGGGGAACAACCTGCTTCACTGTGGTCATCTACAAAGGTTGCAAGGGAATATCTGCTCCAGAGCCTGAAGCACCTCCTCACCTCCTTCTCCTCTAACTTTGGGTTCTTTCTCACTTTTTTTTCCCTTGCTCTTCTGTGTGACATTTTACCTTTTCTTCAATATGGTTTCCCAGAGGTGCCACCAGCATCACTGATGTACTCAGCTATGCCCTGCAGTGGGCCCATTGGAATCAACTATGTTCAGTACTGAACAACTCTGACCTTTACTCACAAATCTTGCCATTTATACTTAATGCAGGTGCGTAAGATGCACTGTCAATTTATTCCTGTTACCAGTAAAAATAGTAACTACCAATAAACCAATATCTTCCTGAAGGATTATTCTGTCAGTCTTAACTAGATATTGTATTTCCCTCACCCAGTCATGCTCTCTGCTCAGTCATCTGTTTACTTGGTCTTTGACTTCAATTTTCTCCATCCTACATCCCTTTCTCATGGAAATACATCTTTATTTTGACAGGGAAAGGAAGGGAATGTAGATTCTCAACAAGGAGAGAAAAATTCTACATAATAATAAGAAATTAAATATGCTAAGGATTTTTCTTGAGCACTGAATTTTGACTGTTGTATTGGTGTAGCAGCAAGCTGTTGTTGTTTATGGGAAAATATATTCAGGAAGGGGCAAAATGTTGCACAACTATTTGAATAAAGAGGGGGAAAAAACCACCCTAGTAACACCAAGGTCAATAAGAAGGAGAGGAAGAGGTACTCTGGGCATGGGAGCAAAAATTCCCCTGTAGCCCATGGAGAAGACCACAGTGGAATCCAAGACTGCATCATTTTTATTTTTCCAAATTAGTGTTGTGTATGAATTGAATAGAGGCACACTGATTTTAGCTGAAGGAGAAATCCCTACCTGAGATTTAAGATACAAATGAAGTTCTGACAACTTGAAGTAGTTAATGGTCTACCCTATGGATTGTACTTCAGTAGCTTTATAGTCAGTATCTGGTCTAAAGCTGAAGTCAGTGCAAGGGTTCAAGCTGCTATATATTGTTTTGGACTAGATCCTCCTAATTAGAATTGTGTTCAGAAATTCCTATTTATGATTGTTCCTGAAACAGACTATCATAAACATCATCTGTCTTATTTACAATATAGTGATTTAATATTATGACCATATGTTTATTACTCTGAGCAACTACCATTTATATCAGTAATTTTCGTTATGTTTTTATTTTTGCATCATTTTCAGTTGTTCCATTTAAAGCTTATTAATTTCATCATTATATGATGTTTTTAAAAAACCCAAACCTTTTATATCTCTCTTCTCTCCTCTGTCCTCTCACTCTGCCTCAAGTGGCAACACTAAAGATTTTTCTTACTCTTACACTTATTGGTCTTTCCCCTCTGCTTTTTCCCCAACACCCACCAGCACTTCATACCTTTTCCTCAATACTTTGAACTTATTCTTTGATCCTTTTGCTAAAGTATCTTGACTGCCTTTCTAGTTTTCTACTTTTTTCTACTTTCTCACCTCATTTGTAGTTGTATCGTGCCTTATCACTTGTCCCATCTTATAGTTCTCTCTTCTCATTTTCCTTTTCTTTTTCCAAATCATTCATTGAGCGTGCCAAGAACCGGTGACATGAAAGCATTTAGGCTAAAGTGTACTGTATTTTAGGAAGCTTTCTTTCAGACTTCTGCTTTTCTGATAATTAATATGTAACTCTTTCCATCTGCCTTCTCAGTTCTATTTCATCTCTGAATTTTGTATTTGTGTGCACTTGAGTGAAAAGTAATTTAGGCCTCTATCTTCCCTTTTCATAACAAAAGCAGAGAGAGGGAAGGATAATGCTACATCTTTCTGAGATCTTCATATTCACTTTCAGCAAAAGGATGCAGTTTATTAACTCGAAAGAACCTATGGATCCATAATGAAAATTATAGACTCTCTTTGCAGTATAAGCCCCCTTCTACTTAGAGTGTTGTTCAAGAAGCACACGTTCAGTAAAAACCCTACAAATTTCTCTGTTCTTGTGTTCATTTGTTCACTTTCAGGTAGTTGGGGGGGGATTTTGAATGTTTATTTCTATGTACAAGTATGCCTTTAAGAGGGATAAGTTGAGAGAAATCCATAAGGGAGAACAGGGAGAAAGACAAAGTTAAGCCATCCTAATATGGAGCCTGTTCAGTAGTACATAGGTTGCAACATACTCCCCACACAAATTTACAATATTTGATTATCTGTAATGTGCTACAAGCCACTTATACCAACTATAATCAAATATATACTGTCCAAATTGAAGATAGGAATGGAGTTTTGCAGCTTAAAGTAGTTAATGACCTTCAGCCACTATACAGAAATTTAGAAAATAGTAAGAAAGATGTAGAAAAAACAGCCTTCAAAATACAAACAATTCCTTTCAATCAGCATTTAAAACAACTTTTTATTGAAACTTTCTAATAAATATTTAAAAGTTCTTTATTTGTTTTCATTTCTTGCCAAAAATATCTAATTTCCAGTTAAAATAGCAATCGTTAATCCAAAGAATGAAAAAGCTATAAATTACTTGACAAAGCTTTATGCCTTTCTGGGTATCAATTTTATGGGAATGCATTTTTTTTTTTAAATAAACTAGGTAGTTATTCTTATGTAAACAAAAGAATTTAAAGTAATTACATAGGATCTAACCAATCCCACAAAACTAACCTAAACCCCCCAAAGGGCTACGGGTTTCATGCTTTTCTGTCTTTTCTCCATGTCACAATGCTAAACAGAAGTAAACCCATTACATTAAGAAAGGCAGTATTCTGAATGAGGTTTATATTCTCTTTACCTAAATTAATATGAATTAAGCTGTGCATAGTGCTAGAAAAGACTTGTTACTTGATTCCTTTTGGTATATAGAATAATTAATGAAATCATAAGTTACAAAACCACTTACAGAAAGTACAAGTAACCAAATTAGATGTGGGTTAA
Source organism: Piaya cayana (assembly GCA_013389865.1). NCBI lineage: Eukaryota > Metazoa > Chordata > Aves > Cuculiformes > Coccyzidae > Piaya > Piaya cayana. The sequence continues at coordinate 52,474 of WAAB01012416.1, forward strand.
TCAAATGTGGTAGAACCCCATGTTACCTCACCAGAAACATCAGAGTAATAGCAATAATATTACAATAAGATATTAAAAAGCAGCAGGGGTTATGTCCCATTGACTTTACCAATATTTGAATGCACTTCTCTCCTAAATTTCGTGCTTTACTGTAAGGGTTGTTTGTCCTTGAAAGCATTCTTTCTGAATATAAAGGAAGCTTAAGTCCTTACCTAGTCAACCCTAGACTTGAAAACTGTCCAAATTTCCTGTAGCACACCTGAGAACGTATCTCCTGACTAGCAATATTTTGCCTCTGGAATATTCCTGGGAAACTTGTGGGGGGAAGAACAGTTTATACGCCACATGGGTTACCCAAAATTTGAATTACTTATAGACTCCTCTATTACACCTGAATAACTGGATTTGGGGATACTTTAATTCAGAATTACAGAATCACAGAATCACACAGAATCACAGAATCACCGGGTTGGAAGAGACCCACTGGATCATCGAGTCCAACCACTCCCACAAAACACTAAACCATGTCCCTCAGGACCCCGTCCACCCGTAACTTAAACACCTCCAGGGGAGGCGAATCAACCACCTCCCTGGGCAGCATATTCCAGTGCCTAATGACCCTTTCCGTAAAAAACTTCTTCCTAATCTCCAACCTAAACCTCCCCTGGCGGAGCTTGAGGCCATTCCCCCTTGTCCTGTCCCCTGACACCTGGGAGAAGAGGCCAGCTCCCTCCTCTCTACAACCTCCCTTCAGGTATTTGTAGAGAGCAATGAGGTCTCCCCTCAGCCTCCTCTTCTCCAGGCTAAACAGCCCCAGCTCTCTCAGCCGCTCCTCATAAGGCCTGTTCTCCAGCCCCTTCACCAGTTTCGTTGCTCTTCTCTGGACACTCTCCAGAGCGTCAACATCCTTCTTGTGCTGAGGGGCCCAGAACTGCACACAGTATTCAAGGAGCGGTCTCACCAGTGCCGAGTACAGAGGGAGAATAACCTCCCTGGACCTGCTGGTCACACCGTTTCTGATACAAGCCAGGATGCCATTGGCCTTCTTGGCCACCTGGGCACACTGCTGGCTCATGTTCAGCCGGCTGTCGACCAACACCCCCAGGTCCCTCTCCTCCTGGCAGCTCTCCAAACAGACCTCACCCAGTCTGTAGCTCTGCATAGGGTTGTTGTGCCCCAGGTGCAGGACTCGGCATTTGGCTGTGTTAAACCTCATGCCATTGGACTCTGCCCAGCGGTCCAGTCTGTCCAGATCCCTTTGCAGGGCCTTCCTACCCTCCAGCAGATCGACACTTGCACCCAGCTTAGTGTCATCTGCAAACTTACTTCTTCCAGGTCATTGATGAAGACATTGAACAGGGCTGGACCCAGCACTGACCCCTGGGGGACCCCACTTGTGACTGGCCTCCAGCTGGATTAATTGTCCTAAGAAATATTCTGATCACCTTGCCTTACCACAAGACATTAGTTCCCACATGTCACCATTCACAGCATGTCTCTTAAAAGCCTCTGGCATGGGCAAGGTATTCTGCTTTGATTTGATATTGCTTTCAGTCTGTGCACAGACCAGCTTGTTCCCCGAGTACATGGTAGAAAACATAGTTCAGACCATTCAAAGTATTTTCACAGTGTTGGGATTGCAGTGTCAGCTTGGAGGACCCTGTTCAATCCTTCCTGATTGTTTCTGACCCATTTCTTATTACCATCACCTCAATACCTGCCCCAGATCTGTCTGCACGCTGGCAATAAAGGCAAGTATAAGGTAATTCTACAGATGTTTTGGAACAATATTTTTAGTGTCATTTTTCCTCTCATAAAATAATTTTTTATTATCCAGAACTGTTTCTTTTCAGGCACTCCCAATTTGCAATTAGCAATCAAACGTTTGCCTGGAGGTTGCAAGGAGGAAAAAAAAGAAGAAAGCTGCCTGACTGTTATCTGCAGCACCACCTACTCCTCTAACCACTCTTACTTTCTTAACAGGCAGTTAAAATCCCTCCAGGGAGGAAACAGAAAAGACTGATTGCTCAGAGATCCAGACCCTTGTTTGCAATATAGGTGTTGTGCCTGAGGATGGTTCATAAACTGGTGTATTCTGGGCAAATTCATTTCAGGTATTTGCCTCACCAAGGTAGTCCTCTAGAGTAATCTGAGAAGTCAGAATAAATGGGAACAATGATAAAGGCTGCTTTGGGAATAAGTTTTTTTTTTTTTTGGTTTAGGTAGACTACTACTGGTTTCGCTAAATATTTTAGGACTTTTTAATGGAGATAACTCTTAAAAGTTTTTCTTTTTTTGTATTTAGTAATACTTTAATTCATCCTGTTATATTAATTTTTTGACAAAAAGAAAGCACGCTGATCAAATAAATTAATAGTTTCTAGGAAAAAAAGTTCTGGTGTCTTGATTTGGTTTGATTCAGAATCTTTAAGTGTCAAAAATTGTTTCTGTTGAAAATTAATTAAAAAACTTAAATGATATGCCAACAGATTACTATTCTTAAGTGTACTACTAATTTATCCTTAGTTTAGTTTCTACATACTGTTCAAATCTTGACATATCTCCCTATAAATTTAGTATCACTGTTGATTTTAGCATTTTGTTTTGAATATTATCATATGCAACTTTCTCTGCTGCTTCAGAAATGAATAGTGTCTCTCTTTTTTGGTAACTGTATGATCATGGCACTTTCCTTTTCTATCTGAGATAGCATCTTACCTATTTCTAGGTATTTTGCTACAGGCCAAAGAGAACATGTAACTTTGATACAGTCCTGATTTTTTTTTTAAGTCTGCTTAGCATTTAAGTAACATAATTTTCCAAATTATCTAATTACTGCCTTATTCATAAATTGTCATACAAAATAATTAATCTTAGTGATTGCCCTTTTTTTCTGTGTTATATTGACTTACCTTTTCATAGTCATGCTGGCTGCTAAAGCTGATCCTCTGGTCTACCTCAAGCAGAATAAGGATTTGAGTAACAACAAGTTTAGAGTAACCTGAGGTCTTCTTTGACAAGAATGTCATGTTCACAAGGTTGGGAAGGGATTTGTTTCTTCTTCCTTTGTGGTGTTATCGGTTTGACCTTATATTTACATTTTTTTCTTATTACACTATTGTCCATTCTCAGGTACTCTTAGGCAAAGTTTAAAAACTGTCCAATAGCCTATCCCAGCCTCAGTTAACACAAGAGTCTTTTGGGTTTTGCACAGTAACCACGTTTATGTGTAAAAATTCTGCCATATGTGGTGATCCCAGGGCTTCGGTTGTTACAAGTACTGCAGGAGATTTTAACAGTAAGCTTAAATTAGTCCAGATAAAGTCAGACAAATCATGACACACTGTAATGCCACATCAATGCAAAGCCTACATCCTTGCACTAGTAAAGGCAAAGATCATGTATAATAGGCTGCAGTGATAGTCCTGAGGACTCTCCTGCAAGTGAAATAAATTTTGTAAGGTACGCTTTATCCAAAGAGTATGTACCACCAGGAAGAAGGATATTATTCATCACCTTCATTTGTTTGCGAGTGTGTTAACTTTATGAAGCAATAGGGGAATGCTGACTGCTTATAACAGTACAGATATTGCTCTGATAGTTTCATTGACCATTTTGAATATTCATACAAACTTGCAGAACAGATCTTTTATGCCAATGGAAAAAAATCTATCCACTTTTCTAATACTCCTATATCAACAGATAAACAGCATGCCAGCATGGCCAGTAGGTCAAGGGAGGTGACAGGATGAGAGGGAATGGTTTTAAATTGGAGAGGGGAAGATTTAGATTAGATATTAGGAAGAAATTCTTCATGATGAGTGTGATGAGACATTCAAACAGGTTGCCCAGGGAAGTTGTGGATGCCTCTTCCTTGGAGGTGTTCAAGACCAGGCTGGATGGGGCCTTGGGTAGCCTGATCTAGTAGGATGTCCCTGCCAATGGAAGGGGGTTGGAACTAGATGATCTTAAAGGTCCCTTCCAACCCAAACTATTCTATGATTCTATGTGCTTCCAGTTGTAACACTGTGTAAGGAAAGTGTTTTTCTAGAAAACTTTTCTAGGAAGTGTTTTTCTAGAAAGCATTTTTTCCTCTTAAAACTTTTTTTCTCTGTAGTGGACTTCATTTCTTATCTTTTTATATTCTAATCTGAGAATCTAGCTAATTAACTAACTAACTCAATAAATAAATTGGTGGTTTTACATAGGAAATATGGCTTCTTGGAACAAAACTTTAGGAATGATTTTTGAGTTCAACCAAAGGATTTTATTTTATTAGTTCAAACTGGTATTTGCCCAGGACCAGGAGGTAATAATGTTTATAAGTAATTTCTTTCCTTTAGTGAGCATGAGAAAGAAATAGGGTTCATCTTCTCCCAAGCATCCATGATAAATTTTGCCATGGTTTACAAGAGTTCTTTCCCACCTTCTGGGAACAGGTAGGATGATACAAGTCTTTTTGACAATGATTGTTCTCCATATAGTGGAGTTAGCTAAGAACGGATGATGATAATAGGAAGACTGAGAGTATGTCCTGAGCATGTGTACTCATTTTTTAAAGAAACATTTAAGGCATTTCAGGTGCATGAGAAGTGGATCAAAACTGTAGACATCAGATTATCTGTCTTAAAATTCAACAGAAAATGTAAATGGCTGAATGGTTGTCATGTTAAATATCAATAATAAAAAAGAATAGGCTGTACAGAAAAAATGCCTTTTCTTCAGATATTCTGTTACAATTGTCGAAGTTAAATTAGTCTTTCCATTCACTCTGAGGTAATGTTACAATGATTGTAGATTACCTGGATTTGTTTAGGGATTACCTTTAGACATTATCTTGAGTTTTGGAGGCTGACATAACGGCTGGGAGCTGTTTATATTGTTAATATCACTATTTAGCTAAAGAGGTCTTGCTGATCAGACCTGTAGATACCCTGAAACCATACAATAAACATAAACATAAGTATGTACTTTTAATGTTATTGTTTTGTGGGCAAGTATGCACACCACACATGTAGTCAGCAGTGAACAACAGTTAGGGCCCACACCTGACACCAGTAATGTTCACACAGACACACACACCCACTCTCCAACCTGCACAGCTGACAAGGGAGGGTCTTTTGGCATCTGCACAGCAAATAAGAAACCTAGAAATCTCCTAGTGTAAATTCGAATGCAGTACTTATTTTGGACACAGTCAAAATCACAAAACAGATACTCAGGTGCATTCTGAGTTGAAACTTCTCAAAACTGCAAAAGCAGATCCCAATCTGTTCGGATCACAATCTGATACCTTGAACACAACAAAGGTAGCTAAATAAATTACCACAAAACTCATATTTGATCTGATAGATCATAGTGCTAAGAAAAATGATGAAAAGATGAAAAGAGATGAGAAAAAAAGATGAAATGAGAGAGAGAGAAGCAGCAGGGAAGAAAGAAAAGTTTTCACCCCTCCAGTGGGACATAGTGGTTTCTCAGGAAAACATGGTCCATCCAGCAGCAAGACCTCCAGCAGCAGTTCTTCATGAACATGTGGCCCAGTAGCTCTTGTTCAGGCTACTTGAGAGGCAGCAGCACTTCTGCCCAGTTCCATGGGCTGATGGGCACACATACCTTGCCTTCTGGACAAGCATTATTTATAGAGCAAATCCCTGCCCTATTAGGATGTGAGGGGTGGTCTTGATGTGAAATATCTTGAATTAGGGCATAAGCAATCAGGCTGAGATTGGGAAGGGAAATTGGGAGGACAGTTCCTGATGCCGCATCTCCTTCTCCTCTGCAGCAGTTTACCCAGGACAGTGAGCCCATCTGCAGGTGAGAGAGAGGGGAGAGCTGTGCCTGCTTCTACTCCTCCCCATCTCATTGTTGACCAAGAGGCACAGAAAAGCCACTCAGGCTAAAGCAGTCCTGCACTCAGACAGTGTTTGAGACATAAGAAATAAAAATAAAGAAGTAAATCTTTACATGAATTGTTTAGTAACTGTTACCATCGACATCATTAAAGTAGGTTATTTCATATTACCCCAGCTAAAAACAACAGGCTACATTGCAATGAAAAATCTGCACTTAGGTTAAAAAAGTAAAGATACATTTCCTATAGAATTACAAACTTAGACCTAAAATGTTGTGGGGAAAAAAATATCCACACAGTGGGATTGCTTCAGGGATGAATGCAAGTCTTTCCTTACATGATCATCATCATACGAATGTAATGAAGGCACTGTTGAGGGACCTCATTAGGAATGATATTTTTTTCNAAATGAGAGAGAGAGAAGCAGCAGGGAAGAAAGAAAAGTTTTCACCCCTCCAGTGGGACATAGTGGTTTCTCAGGAAAACATGGTCCATCCAGCAGCAAGACCTCCAGCAGCAGTTCTTCATGAACATGTGGCCCAGTAGCTCTTGTTCAGGCTACTTGAGAGGCAGCAGCACTTCTGCCCAGTTCCATGGGCTGATGGGCACACATACCTTGCCTTCTGGACAAGCATTATTTATAGAGCAAATCCCTGCCCTATTAGGATGTGAGGGGTGGTCTTGATGTGAAATATCTTGAATTAGGGCATAAGCAATCAGGCTGAGATTGGGAAGGGAAATTGGGAGGACAGTTCCTGATGCCGCATCTCCTTCTCCTCTGCAGCAGTTTACCCAGGACAGTGAGCCCATCTGCAGGTGAGAGAGAGGGGAGAGCTGTGCCTGCTTCTACTCCTCCCCATCTCATTGTTGACCAAGAGGCACAGAAAAGCCACTCAGGCTAAAGCAGTCCTGCACTCAGACAGTGTTTGAGACATAAGAAATAAAAATAAAGAAATAAATCTTTACATGAATTGTTTAGTAACTGTTACCATCGACATCATTAAAGTAGGTTATTTCATATTACCCCAGCTAAAAACAACAGGCTACATTGCAATGAAAAATCTGCACTTAGGTTAAAAAAGTAAAGATACATTTCCTATAGAATTACAAACTTAGACCTAAAATGTTGTGGGGAAAAAACTATCCACACAGTGGGATTGCTTCAGGGATGAATGCAAGTCTTTCCTTACATGATCATCATCATACGAATGTAATGAAGGCACTGTTGAGGGACCTCATTAGGAATGATATTTTTTTCTTTCAGCATTACTGTGAGGAACTTTAAAACTGCATTCTAAAATGGAGAATCAACCCTTTCATTCACTTTGTGGGTTAAGCCAATCCAATAAGTAGGAGCAGCTGTGACTTTAATCACATAAGAAATAAACCCTTCCATTATGCCCAGCTGAAGAGACAGAATGTAATAACTAAACACCAAAAGGCGGGAGGCAATCAGTGGGATATTTATTTCCTTTTATTGTTACATGAGATGCTAATTTCTTGTTAAGTAAATTTGTTTAAAAAATATTATTGACTTAGAGGCACATAAGATGCATCAGAAAATTCTAATGAGTATTTTTAAGACATATAAAGGTCTTATTCTTCAACAGGCTTTTAGAACCTTTATTGCCTTTGAACACTTTATATTACAATACTTCATTGTTTCAGTCATTTTCCTTATCCAAAGTTGCGTTTTGTCACTTACAATACATGAACAGAGAAATCACTTTGCACTATGCTGTGTTCCACAGATTTCTTAGCTTTCATTCTTGAGTAAGAAAATAAACCTTTCCTTCATAGAATTACTAAAAAGGAAATAAAAAATTTAGGTATATAAATGCCAAATACAGAAATATTTTGGTTTTCTGCAGATATGAAAGACTAATCTGGCTGCTTTTAGAGACACATTTACATAACTAATGATTGCAAATTAAGACATATAGCCATAAATTATCAAATTGCTCCGTGTAATGGGGAAAAAATATCTTTCTTTTAAAGTTACAAAAACAGCATAACGTGAGATGAGTTTGTGGGGATAAAAGAAATTGAAAGAAGGAAATAAAATGTGCTAGGAAGAAGCTATATATTTTAAAATTAACCACAGTGCTTGGTAATTTGTATTACATTTGTTTTCTAGTGCATATTTCTAAAATCCTTTGTTTCTGTAATTACATGTATGCCATGTCTTAAAAATGAGAGAAGGAAGGCATAGAGACACAAGCAGTAGCATCAATCCCAGCTAACTTTAGGTTACTGTAACTAAGTTAGTTATTTTGGGGGGTTGATATACTCTTTGTAGTCTGTGTTCACTGCAGCACTGCTGTCAGAGTTTAATCTTTTTCTAAAAAATCGGAAGATGTCTTAATTAGGTTAGGCAAATTGAGTTCTAAAGCAGCTATTTCTCTCCATTTATGGAAAGTAAATCTAACTTAGATAAATCCTGTCTACTTGATTTTTATCAACATTAGAAGGTAAATCTCTGGCAATGCTAGGATTAAGCTTTCTAAATTAGTCATTTATGACCCAGTGCAAAATTTTAAGTGGTACATTGTACTGGAAAGTGAGACTAGAACAATGAAGAATTACATAAATATATCAAACATACTTGGCTTGGAAATGCAAGTAAATGCCATCTCAAACCTTATATAAGAATTAACCCTGTTCTGCTCCCCAACATAATTTAAATTTTAAGTAAGATGATGGACTGAATGATCTCGTGAAGACACTTAAGCCTGAGAAAGATCATTACATGTTTTTAATGAGTTTTACATCTTGCAGATAAATTGACAATGCCAACTTCAAACATAGGAATTAACAATAAAAGCTTGAAGTCACATAAATAACAGCCAAAAATGATCAAAAGAAAAGATCCATCAGTTAAAAAAAGTTCATGACATTTTCTCAAACTTGACACACTTCTGTCAAATCGGAGAAAGTTTCTTCTGTGCTACAAGAAGCAAGTTGACAGAGATTAGGTTTTGAAAGCTCTGTAATGATTTGCTCTGACAAGGGTTAGTTGAACAATAGGTGTTTCAAAAAACAGAAACTACCAATGTCTAAAAAAAATGTGGAGAGGCTACTGTAGGGCACAGAAAAGGAATACACATAATTGGGTAAGACTTATTTAATTCAGTTTCAAACACTTGCACTCTGCATATCTGTGATGGAGCAAGATTTCCTTCATGTGTCTTGATGAGTAACAAATACTTTTGGGGACTATTTTCCCTAATCTACCTTAAAATGAAATTACTTGTTCCCTGGAGTATCATTAACTGTAAAGAAAGCCTAGTGGGAGAAATTTGAGGAAGGATGTCTTTTTTATACATCTTATATGTCATTCTGCCTTCAGTGCCGGGAAAAGTCATGGAAGAGGTGATCTTAAGTGCTATCATGAAGCACATTCAAGACAACCGGCTGATCAGGTCCAGTCAACACAGGATCATGAAAGGCAGAAGTTGCCAAACTAACCTAATCGCCTTCTATGACAAAGTGACCTGCCTACTGGACGAAGGAAAGGCTGTGGATGTATTCTCCTTGGACTTCAGTAAAGCCTTTGACACAGTTTCTCACAGCATTCTGCTTAGGAAAGGGTCATTGGGCACTGGAGCAGGCTGCCCAGAGAGGTACTTCAGTCACCTTCCCTGGAGGTTTTTAAAAGACGGGTGGATGAGGTGCTGAGAGGCATGGTTTAGTGATCGATAGGAGTAGTTGTACTCAATGATCCTGTGGGTCTTTTCCAACATAGTAACTCTGATTCTGTGATAAAAAGGCCAAGAGGACATCTCTAAGTAAATTTTATCCATCATATTTTAACAAGTCTTGCACGTCAAAGGACATGACATATTTAGAAGATCTCCTTCAAAAATCTTTATAGAGAGCGTATATGAAATTCATTTATCAGTCTTACTGTTGTCCCGATATCTTTCTTCTCCTGTTTTCAGAAGCTTGAAGTGTACAGACCTCATTTTCCTTCAGATGTTATTTCTTTCTTTTAATAACTTTTGCCTATTCAATTAAGATAAATAGTTGTCCTTCTTCCAAATCCTTGGATATTTGGCCTTTTTGAAGATTTGTACCTCCTTAGTTAACATTTGTCTTTCCATGTCCTTCTGGGTTTGTGCTTGGGGATGAATTACTTGCATCTGACTTAAATGAAAATGTGAACTGTATCAATCAAAGTGTATTAGTCCCTTGTGTCCTTACCTACAGCTTTTTATCATTTGTGTACAGTAGATATTTAATTGTAAATTTTCCGTTGCTTCTTGTCCACCTCCAAAGTATTTTAATTTTTTTACAGGAAGAAGAGAACTGGACACTAAGTATGTCACTGACAAACAGTGTAAAGTTTTCTGGAATGTTTTAACAAATAATTTCAACATGGCTGATTACTTCTAATGATTTAGTTGTTGCTGAATAAGAAATACTTTGTTAAATATGTGAAAATAAGGAATACATTAAGGATTTATAGAGTAGAATTTGTTTTACAATTTATTGTTTGATAAATTTATTTTTCTGTCTTTGTGTCAAATGGCATCATTTTTTTTCTGCATGCTAGATATCTACAGTATTTTTAAATCATTGGCAATTCTCTGAGGAAATTTCTCTGAGTAGTTGGCAGTATTCTTACTTTAAAGTTTTGTAGTAAATAAAATGCAGGTTCTGCTAATATCTGTTGTTTTCTCCTTGTATTTCATAAAACTTGCATGGAAGACAGTTATCAATTTCTTTTTTTCCCCGGTTATATGAGCATACATTTATGGTAACAGCTTATGCCTTAGTCTATGCATGAACATAATGAAAATTATGCCTGCCTTTCCACAGTGCCGTATCTTCCCTCCAGTTTCTTAGAAGAAGAATGTAAGATCATGGCAAAGGAATGCTGGAGCACAAGGGATGCATGAGTTTAAGCAATGTCAGGGAAGCAGGAGGCAGCTGCAACACAACACAGCTGGGACACCCTTTTTCTTGTAAATTTCTTGGGTAAATTTGAAACAATTTAAGACCTTTAAATGAACACTACAGCCCTAAGTAAAATTGAATTAGACATCTAGAACAAAAGATGAGGGCGTTGACTACCTTTTTACCAAACAAGATATTTGAAATGGAAAAAAACTGATGTTTCTGTTCTCTAGTCACTAAATACCTGTGTGTAGGCATAAACATAACAACACAGGAGCTTCATACTATAAACAGCTGTCTTCCAAGTTACATGACTGACCTGTAGCATTTTAAAACCAGCATGTCTCCCCTGACTCCAAGGAAAATACATGGAATTACTGAAGATAAGGTTTTTCTGATGTTAACAGTTTCACCCTGGAAATACGTAGCATCTACCTATCCCAGAAGAGAGCATAAACTCAAGAAACCTTTGGTAGACGTGACAACTATGTGCAGAATTTCAGTCAAAAATACTATTGATTTTCCAAAGAGTTTTATTCTACATTGTCAAAAAGCCTCTGTATGAAAAGCATGATACAAGCAAGCTGTTACAGTGGCATAGCTAAAACAGGATCTTAAGGTTCTTGGCCTGATACCATAAAAAAATATAAAAACTGTGTCTGACCTTACTTCTGTGTAGACAGTATTCTGAACTATGAAGGATCAGATGAGAGTCTGCTGTATATTGATAATCAGTCATATTTTTCTTCATAGAAAAAAGATGAGAAAAAAAGACTATACTTTGATTATACAGGCTGATGCTGTTAGAGTATCAAGAATTATTGACTCTGCGGATGTTTCCAAGTCAGTTTATTTGATGGAAGAACGCAAATAGCTATGTGTAGGCTATCAATCTCCATTCTGGTGTATAAAGGTTGTGGGATACTTTAGATGTAAATAATCCTACCAAAGTTAGATATCTGCAACATAAATATACAGAGCTAGAGTAGACTCTTTAAGGCTACCTTGAAGATTAAAGAGAGAAATAGGTACCCTTAGAGGGTAGTTCACCTATTCTAATTTAGAACACTACTCAGGCAGAGTTCTTCTCAAAAAATGTCTTTCTCTCCACTGATCATAAAAGGAAGCAATACTTAAAAATACGCACTGACATATGTTCCTACATTAGCTATAATATATCATAAGCCTTAAAGAGTAAGGAACTTAAATAAGTATGCAGGTTAAAAATTCTTTTGACAAAATCATACAAAGAAGTTTGAGATTACAAGAGCTGTCAATTTAAACAAGAATAATAACAAAAAATGAGAATGTTTTGCTGTTGAATTATGAACTCCTTTACTGTGCATCAGTGAACTTCATTTGAGATAAATGAATTATACTAGTTTAAATTAACTCAAGAGCTACAGACAATCAAATCAAATAAAGAACCATTCTGATATATTTTTTGGGGTGGGGGGTGGGTTGTGCAGAATTTGTGCCTAGTGTTTGGTTTGGTGTATTTTTGCTATATTTTTTTTAAAGGACAGAATGTTCCCGATGCTAAGTTTAATATTTTTCTTCAGGATAGAGAAACCCCTAGTCAATAAATGTTCTGCTTTACTACCACTAACTAATAAGTGAAAGAGAAAATGCAAGCCATCATTAGATCTCATTGGTAGGAAGCCAATCCAATACTTTTAATTTTAGGTAGCAACTAAAGAAGAATTAATTATTGTTAAGTAAAGTATACATAAAAGAAATCACATACCTAACCAAATGGCTTACATTTCAATCATTTATCATAAACAGTAGGTTTTTTCAAAGTAATTAAAGCAAAGCATTAGACTCACTCTTCAGCCAGGGTAAATTTCATTATCCCTGTGGCAGTCAAGAAAACTAAGTGAAGATCTAGACCAATGTATTAATATTCATCTCTGCTTTCTCTTATAATTTTATTTACAATCTTTTTAAGTTCCTGTTTTTTCTGACACTCTTACAATGATCAGTAAATAATCAGTCTATGTCTTACTGAGCAAATTCTTCTCAGTTTCAGCTGCTAGATTCCTTTTCTTTTCTTACGACTGCATCAGAGTTTTTGTATATACACCATTTCATTGGAGCAAGGCAGTGTTATTTTTCACTTTTTTCTTTTGTTGTTTGGCATAATGTCAGAAGTTTCCATAAATATAAAAAAACCCCAGCTACCTATTATCAACGATTTTTCTGAAGTACTTACTTTAGATTTCAATAAATGACAATACTGCCACAGAAATATTGTCATAGTAACTGTTCAGATGCTGGCTAGGTAAATAAACAGTTTTATTTTACTTTATAATTCACATAGAACAAACCTGCAAAATTACTGTGGAGAGGAAGTGATAGACTTGCTTCTGAAGGATAACATGCATCTAGCAGCATCTCTCTGTCTTTTTTAAATATAAAAATGTTGATTTTCAAACACCAGGTCATAAGATGTGTCAACTGCTGACATAACTGCCAGCTTTCTTTTAACCAGGTGTTTTGAGAGGCCCCCACCCTTCAGACTTGGCTTAAGTTATTTCAACATTTCTGGAATAATATGAAGTAATTATCTATGAGAGATAATTGTAGTCAAATTGAAATGCAGTAAGATCAAAGGCCAAATTTTCTCCATTACAAAATCATAGAACTGTAATGGTTGGAAAAGACCTCTACCACCATCAAGTTCAGACTTTAAACAAACAGAATGAGCCACCAGTAAGCCATGTCCCTAAGCACCAAATCTACCTGACTTAAATACCTCCAGGGACTCAACCACTTCCCCAGGCAGTGCTCCAGTGCTTGACAGCCATTCCTGTGGAGGAATTTTTTCCTAATATCCAGTCTAAATCTTCCCTGGCACAAGTTGAGGCTGTTTAGTTTTGTTCTATCACTTCACACTTTTTCAAAAGATCAACAACCACCTCTCTGCAACCTCTTTTTCTGTAGTTGTAAAGAGCAACAAGGTCTCCTCTCAGCCTCCTCTTCTCCAGTCTAAACAGCCCCAGTACTTCAGTTAGTCTTCAGGAGACTTGTTCTCCAGGCACTTCACCTTCACCAGTGTTTTTACCCTTCTTTGGGTACACTCCAGAAGCTCAATGTCTTTCTTCTTTAACAAAGTTGTACACTGATAGGACTAGGGGGGATGGCTCAACATAGGAATGAGGAAGATTTAGGCTATACATTAAGAGGAAATTCTTTACAATGANTTCCCCAGGCAGTGGGGAAGTGCTCCAGTGCTTGACAGCCATTCCTGTGGAGGAATTTTTTCCTAATATCCAGTCTAAATCTTCCCTGGCACAACTTGAGGCTGTTTAGTTTTGTTCTATCACTTCACACTTTTTCAAAAGATCAACAACCACCTCTCTGCAACCTCTTTTTCTGTAGTTGTAAAGAGCAACAAGGTCTCCTCTCAGCCTCCTCTTCTCCAGTCTAAACAGCCCCAGTACTTCAGTTAGTCTTCAGGAGACTTGTTCTCCAGGCACTTCACCTTCACCAGTGTTTTTACCCTTCTTTGGGTACACTCCAGAAGCTCAATGTCTTTCTTCTTTAACAAAGTTGTACACTGATAGGACTAGGGGGGATGGCTAAACATAGGAATGAGGAAGATTTAGGCTATACATTAAGAGGAAATTCTTTACAATGAGGATGGTGAGGCACTGGAACAGGTTGTCCTGGGAAGTTGTAGATGCACCCTCCCTGGAGGTGTTCAGGGTCAAGTTGGAAGGGGCCTTGGACATCCTGTTCTAGTGTGACATGTCCCTGCTTATGGCAGCGGGATTGGAATTAGATGATCTTTATGGTCCTTTCCAATTCAAAACATTCTATGATTCTTGTAGTGAGGGACACAAAACTGAACACAAGTGGCAGCCTCACTAGTGTCTGAATACAGGAGGACAAACACTTTCCTAATCCTGCTGGCTACACTATTTCTGATACAGGCCAGGATGCTATTGGCCTTTTTGTCCACATGGGCACACTGCTGGCTCATTCATATTCAGTCACATATTGGCCAACACAGCCTGGTCCTTTTCTGTAGGGCAGCTTTCCAGTTGTCCTTTCCCAAGCTTATAGGACTATATGGGGTTGTTGTGATGAAAGTGTAGGACTCAGCACTTTGCCTTAGAATCATAGAATCACCGGGTTGGAAAAGACCTACTGGATCATCAAGTCCAACTATTCCTATCAGATACTAAACCATGCTCCTCATCGTCTCATCCACCTGTGCCTTAAACACCTCCAGGGAAGGTGACTCAGTCATCTCCCTGGGCAGGCTGTTCCAGTTAACCTTTTCGAACCTCATACTGTTGGCCACAGCCCATCAATCCAGCCTATTCAGAACCCTCTGTGAAACCTTCTTTCCCTCAAGCAGATCAGCACTCCTGCCCAACTTGATGTCATCTGCAAGCTTACTGAGAGTGCACTGAATTCACTCATCCACACAATTGATAAAGATATTAAAAAGAACAACCCCAAAACTGAACCATCCCTGGGGAACATCATTTGTGACCAGCCACTAACTGAACTTCATTCACTACAAATCTTTGCTCCAGACCATCCAGACAGTTTTTTTAAATTTTATTTCATATTGAAGCAAAACAGGAATCTAAGATCATGTTTTCCCTGGAAGTAATAACCACTAGCTTACCTATCATTGGTATTACTTGACAATTAACACTGTAATATCTTAAAATAATGAAATCTCTGTGTGGAAAGTAGAGTGCTTGAAAGGTGTTGAAAAGACAGAAATTAATTGAAAAAGTTTGGAAACTTCCAATGAGTCTTGTAGTTTCATAGTATCAGATTTCACAGTTTAGGTGGTTTAACTGTGTGTGTTTAAGAGATCCTTCTGGATAAATGTGTGTGCTTCTGAAGACATCTTGTTCTTCCTCATGGACAGATTTGTCTCAACCTAGATCTCAACTGACTTCTGCAACACAAGAAGATCACATCCAAAGTGAGTAATATTCCCAGAAGTTGCCTTTGAACATTCAGTGTGAAGGCAATTCCAGGTACTTTATTTGTGTAATAGGTGTTCTTCTCTCATGAACTGCTTAATTTAGGTACAGTTTTAGAATCCATATAATCTGAGTCATTGCAGTTTTAGATGGATGATGATTCTTGTTATTGCATACATAAAAATCTAACATTTCTTTAGAAAACTAAGATCCCAAATGTCTACTCTTTTAAAGAAAGATCAAGATTCTTTCTTCTATTAAATAGCCTTTGTTGTAGCTGCAATTAAAGAAAATGTTTATTAAGCTCCAGACATATGGCACAGACTAGAAAACTTCTAGTATGGAGCTCCAATTGTTAGGTTAATATTCTAACACGACAGATTAATCAATGTAAACCACATAGCTCAGTTGAAACTGCTGTTCCAAATTGCCAATTTTATCTTCATCCAGCGGAGAAAATACCAACCTTTCTCTCTGCAGTAAAATCGTCTCGTTATAACAATGAAGCAACTCCAGACTTACTGTTATTGTGAAACATCTGGTAACTACAAGATGTAGCTCCTGTGAGATAATCACACCCCTGTAAAATTAGAACTTACTGAACTTTGTTGTATTTCATGTTTTGTAATACCCCTGAGCATGGTTGGCTCATAATTCCGTAATCACTTTGCTTCTGCACCACAAATGAAACCACAGATGCTACACTTAGCTATAATGGCCACCGCTTAACATAAATAAATGATCAAAATAACAGTATTGTTCATATATAAAATATATACACCATAGCAAATACTGTGGGATTGAAACTTGCTGTAACACACTAAAATAGGTGCAAAAGGCCTCATTATGTTCATCATTGTAGATAGATTAGGAGATAGAAAAGTGAAAAAAAAATCTTTTCATTTCACAGTGCTACTTTTATTGTGAAATTTAAATTTTCTTCTCTTATTTTTTAAAGTGTTTGAATGTATATTTTGATAACATAGCTAAAAGAAAGATGAATCTCTAAGTAGTAAAGCATAGATCATGTAACTATTAAAAAAGAGAACTAGAACTTTGTATCTTTTTTTCTTTTTTTTTCAAATTATTTTTTAAAATTATTTTGAAAGTAAAAGGGAAGGGGTTTTTTGACAAAACCAGCTCATCAGAATTAAACAGTGTCTCAAATAATTACAGTAGCCACTGTTGTCCTCTCATATGATCTGAGAATTATTGTATCAGGGAATATAAGGAATAGTACTGGCATTAAAACTGATATAGTAAATAGCTTACTAAAATAATATGTGGGTTTAGATACTTAATTACTTTGTGAAAAATCAAGAATTTGTAACTTTTTTTTAAAAAAAAAAGATTGGCTGAAAACGTTTTTTGAGAGGGAATTTCAAAATGGAATGAAGTATAAATGACACTTTTGGATATTACTGTACAGGAATGACTGATAATCCCAAGGTAGAGCAGAGGTATTCTTGGCAGGTAATGTTAAATATTTTAGGGGCAGTTTCCCTAGGGATGGTTCTGCACCTTCGCTTACTGTTTCTAATGCATATTTCAGGAAACACAGAATATATCAAAAGAAGTTACACTGTAGTCTTGCTAACACCATCATCCTGAATCATATGAGAATGGAATCAAATATTATTTAAGAAGTATTGGCAGAAATGACACATTTTTACATTAAAAAACAGCTAACAAAGGCCTCTCCTGATACTGCCTCACTTGCCTGTCCTGCTTTTCTGTGCCCTGCAACTTTCAGAGATATTCCCACCTCTTCTAATGCTGTAACTTTGGTTTTGTATCATTTGAAAACCACTTCATATTCACTAAGGGTAGCTTATGTTGAGTCAGGGTTCCTAGAGTAAGGATATTCATTCTCCATTGTAAAACCAATTGAATATTAGAAACAGTGATTCACTTATATTATAAAAATTTGGTGATTATTTGTACTTTCTTTTGGAAAAAAAAAACCCACCTACTATATTATTTGTATTGTTGTTCTAGACTTCTAATTGTATGGTAGAACATAATTTCCACAGTTCTAAGCAGTAAATACATGGGTACTCTTGGTTAAGTCAGCTGTTATCCTGGGGCACTGGGGTCCATCTCTGCCATAACTTTATAAAGCATTGACTTAGTGATTTTTTTCTTAGATGTTTTCCTCTTATGCTAAGCAGGCACTGCAGCTGTGCATATACCAAAAAGAAGCTGAGGACCACAGAACATGTGAAGAGGAAACACACTTTGGGAAAAAAATAAACTGTGCCTGCACAGTAGTCCTCAGTTAGGGGGAGATTCCCAGCAGCTAAAATGCTTTGGAGCTGTAATTGCAACATATGATTTGAGCTTCCAGGGGAAGAAAAAAAAATGAAACAAAATAAAACTAAAATGATAACAGCCCCCTCCTCAAAACTACACAAATAAACTTCCTGTGTTGGCTTGATAGGTCTAATTCTAATGCCCATTGCATTTGTAGGACACAGTAGTTGTCTATTTTGCACAAAGGAGAATGACATGTATTACCTCTACCTGCCTTTCATTCCTTCCATACAGCTATTGTAAACAGTTATCTATTTGCACTGGTGTGAAGACTGCTGTCAGCATGCATTTTAGAAGGTCAAAACTTTTCTTGTGTCTGTAAATCCTGTTACTGCACAGTACTGAACCCAGCAGAAGATAACATCATAAAGAAAGAATGTTACACTTTCTTTTCATTTACCTGGCACAGTGTGAGAATGATGTATACATGGAAGCAATGGAAACTTGTATGGAGAACTTAATGGACAATATGTTACATTTTTCAATACTACTTCTAGACCATATGGCACATTCAGGTGGTGGAGTCTCTTCAGGTGGAGGTTTTTAATAGTTCCACATATCAGAAGTGTCAGAACTATCGAGAGTTTGTTTTTCTTGAGACAATGTAGACAATTACACTGTTCTACACTTTTTTATTCATGTGCTATGTTAATGGGATATAAACTTACTCTGCACAAGTCTGGAATAAATGCCTTCAGAAATTCCAACAGACAAATATATTTCCAGCAGGCAGGTGTGTAGCAGCATGATG
This sequence comes from Piaya cayana, assembly GCA_013389865.1. NCBI lineage: Eukaryota > Metazoa > Chordata > Aves > Cuculiformes > Coccyzidae > Piaya > Piaya cayana. The sequence continues at coordinate 71,246 of WAAB01012416.1, forward strand.
ACCACCTAGAAAAAAAACCACTGTCTTCTGCTTCTTCTGAGTACAAGGTAGGGTCTTCCAGCACCTGGTAGAAACAATGCAGCCACACAGACAGAGCCTCTGTTCAAGCATGCAGTCATCTAGGTTTCCATCTGTGGGGTGTATGAAGGGATATTCCTAGAGGTGGGAAGTGATTGTAAGCAAACCTGTGAGAGGTGTTACCAGATTCATGAATTGCTCTGCTTGGTGGATGAGCTGCAGGAGGAGATGGGCAGACTGAGGGGTATTTGAGAGTATGAGGAGATTGATTAATGGAGCTGTATCCTGCAGTCTATTATGCATGGAAGCCAACTCAAGGTAGCTACTACAGAGCCAGGTCCTGGATCTGTTTTGTACCAGGAGGAAGGTAGTGTCACTAGGAATAAGGAGGGGTGAAAAAAATGTTGCAACGTGGAGTGGTAAGAGAAACCCCCCATTATCCTCTAAGTTACCTTCTAACACATTGTTACAGAACAGGTGTGAGCTCTTGGGTATGATAAATAAAACACATAACAAAAGAACAAGTTGTGCAAGCAGTCCTGTGAAGGTCAGAGAGACCAATCTCTTGCAACAAAACTTGCATTAACACCAGCACTGAGAAGAAACAATGCCAAGTTATGATCATCGGCAATTACATCCTGTGCAAAATAGAAGCACTCATTTGCAGACCAGCCCCTCTTTTCAGGGAAGTTTGCTGTGTCTGTGAGGCCTGAATCACGGAAGTCACCACAAGACTGAGAAGCCTGGTACAACCTTCAGACTACTATCCATTCCTGCTCTTTCATACAGGTACACACAACATCACAAGAAAAAGCTTGAAGCCAATCGAAAAATACTTAAAAGCCCTGGGAACAATGCTAAAAAATATGGGACCACAGGTAAAATTTTCTTCAATCCTCCTCATAATGGAGGGAGACTTTGAATGAAACAGGCAAGCCCAGAATATCAATACTTGTCTCCAGGTATGGAGTCTCCACCAAAAATTTGGGATTTAAAATCGTGGAAGAACCTGTGGGACACAAGATACAAGATATGCTGGGACTTTATAGGATCTACCTGTCCCAATAGGGAAAATGGGTCTTTGGGCACACACTGGAAGGACTGGTTGAAAAAGCTTTAAACTCGAATTGGTGGGGGAAGGTGTTGTACCACATGTAAGATGTTTGATTGTACAACCTTTACAATTAATAATGAGGTGGTTGGGAACCTCTGCTTGAGGAACTGGGGGATGGAAAACAAAGGATTATTGCTATGGATGTTTACTACCAAATACCCAGCCAGGTTGGAAGCATTGATGAGTTATTCTACAGGCAGTTTGGAGAAATTCTGGATCAGTAGCCCTTGTCTTAATAGGATATTTTAAATTCCCAGACACCAACTGGAAATATCATACTGCTGAGATGTGGAAATTGGAAATGCTTGATGTTTGTAGGAGGTAACTTCTTGTCACAGCTACTCAATGAGCCAACTAGGAAATATGCCCTCCTAGATTTTTTCATTGTGAATAAAGACTTATGGGAGATGTGATGTTAGGTGTTTGCCTTGGCCACAGACATCATTAAATGGTTGAATTTGAAATTTTCAGTGTAATGAGATAAGAGGATAGTAAATTTACTACCCTGGACTTCAGAAGAAAAAATTTTAAGCTGTTCAGGGAGTTGTTCTGCAGAATACATTAGGAATATTTTTATGAGAATTTAGGAGTCCACAAGTGGTGGTCAGTCTTTTAAGAATCACTTCTTAGAAGCACAGGAGTAGGCAATTCCACTGCATCAAAACTCAAGCAAGTGGTGCAGAAGACCAGTTTAGCTGAACAAGGAACTTCTTGAGGAAAAAGAAATTGTATGATCTCTAGAAGCAAGGTTAGACTTCACAGGAAGATTGCAGAGATGTGGTTCATATATACAGGGAGAAGACACAAAAGATCGAAGCTCGATTAGAATTGAAACTGGCCGGTGTTGTGTCAGATAACAAAAAGGGTCTTTATAAATATGTTAATAGCAAGAGGAAGCCTAAAGGATATATTTGAGCGATACTTGTCAAGATGGTCCTCTGACTAACAGAGATGACAAAAGCAGAGGAATTCAATATTTTTTTTTCCTCAGTCTTAAATCATACTGATAGTTTGACCCCTGAGTCAGAGGACCACTACTGTGGTAACAGTGATTTTCAACTTGTGCTTGCAGAAATTTTAAGGGACCAGTCGTATTAGCTGAGTTTTCACAAGTCCATGGGACCTAATGGGATCCATCCCAGAGTGCTAAAGAAGTTAGAGGATGTTACAGCAGAATCACTCTCAATTATCTCCCAAAGGTTTTGGGAGACTGGGGCGGTCACTGCCAGTGGTAAGCTAGTCAATATTATCCCAGTTTACAAAAAGGGTGTGAGGAAAGATCCAGGGTTCTACAGACCTGTTAGTCTTACCTGAGTTCTTGTAAAAATTATGGAGAAGTTTATGCTATTGAAAGGCATTTAAAGAAAAATATAATCATCAGGCACAGTCAATATGGGTTCAGGAATAATTCTGTCTAAATAATATGATATTCTTCTATGACAAATTCACCGGCCTTGTATATGAAGTGAAAATAGTGGACATATTTTTTTCCTGGGCTTTAGTGAGTCTTTTGGTAATGTCTCTCACAGCATTGTTCTGGACCAGGGATGAGGGGATCATGGTCTACTAGGCAAAGAAAGGTTCAAAGGCTTGTGCTTAACAGGGCTACATCTGGCTGACAAGCAGTCACCAGAGGTATTCCTCAGGATTCAATTCTAGGGTGACTTCTGCTCAATATTATCAGTGACCTGGATGGAGTTGAATACACCATTAACAAGCTTGCTGGTGATACTAAACTGGGAGGTGCTATTGACTCTCTTTAGGGACATGCAGCCTTGTAGAGGGATCTGGACAGATTGGAGCATTGGGCTGTTGTTAATGGGATGAAGGGGTTAACATGTCCAAATTTGGATTTTACATCTAGGGTGTAGTAATAGAATCATAGAATTGTTAGGCTGGAAAAGACCTTAGAGATCATCAACTCCAACTGCATGTGTCCACTACTAAACCATATCCCACAAACATCTCACCTACTCACCTTTTAAACAGTCCAACATGTTCATGTCTGTCTTGTACTGATGACCTCAAAGCTGAACACAATACTCATAGCTGAGGTCTCACTCAAATGGAGTAAAGGGGCAGAATCACCTCCCTAGATCTGCTGGCCTTGTTTCTTCTGATGCAGCCCAGGATGTGGTTGGTTTTCCAGGATGTGAGAGTACATTGTTGGCTCATGTCCAGCTTTTCATCCACCAGAATCTCCAAGTCCTTCTCGACAGGGCTGCTCTCAGTTCCTTCATCCACACCCTGTACTGATACTGGCTACCTTGACCCATGTGTAGGTCCTTGTACTCAGCCTTGTTAAATCTCGTGATGTTTACATGGGTCCACTTCTCAAGCTTATCCTGGTCCCTCTGGATGGCATCCTGTCCCTCAGGCATGTCAACTGCACTGCTCAGCTTGGTGACATTTGCGAACTTGGTGAGAGTGCACTCAATCCTATTGTGTCACTGATGAAGTTATTAAACCATATTGGTCCAAATATGGATCTCTAAGGGACACCATTCATCACTGATCTCCATTGGGACACTGATGTGTTGACAACTACTCTCTGGATGTGGCCATCCAAATAATTCCTCATTCACCATACAGTTAATTCACCAAATCTCTTGAATTTAGAGAGAAGGATGCTGTAGGAGACCATATCAAAGGCAGAATTCTTTGGAAGACAGTGCTAAGGAAGCTTTTTTTTTTTTTACTGAGAAGGTGTTCAAACACCAGAACAGACTTCCTAGAGAGGTGGTTAATGACTCAAGACTGTAAGTGTTTAAGTGGCATTAGGATAATTCCCTCAATAAAATTATTTCACTTTTTGTCAACCTTAACTGGTCAGGGAGTAGGACTAATGATTATTGTAGGTTCAGACTCCTCAGATTTACATGAACTGGTGAAGTTTAATTTTTAGTCACTATTTCTGCTTTTAGTTACTTTGGGAATATCTAAATTTCTGAAGATAATTTATGCTTCTGTGCCTCAGTTTCCTGTAAGAAATGATAGTGATTTCATTTCTGAACTTTGAAATGTGTGAAAAACATAGACAAGTGTTATAAATCACAAAACACGGTGCTTTTCATGAGAGACTCTCTTGCTATCTGTTACTATCTGTCTTGAAGACAGGACTACATTATGTAACACTGAGGTTTCTTTGTTAGTATTGATTTTCTCATTTTTCATTTATTCTTCATATTTCCTTATACTCTTTTCTAGAATAGCTATTAATACACATTTTTTTCTGGCTACTATGATTTACAGTGGTTTTAAAAGTAAAAGCAGTTGGAAGAAAATAATTATTTATTATATTTTTCCTTTTTTAGTTTAATAACTAAAACTAACCAGCTAAACAAAGATGATAAAACAATACAACCCCTCAACCCTAAGAACTTACAAGGTTAAATTCTACTACATAATCACATCATCATGTTTCCACTTTTCCATCACTTATTTTTTTGTTTTGATCACATAGAATTAAATATTTTAGAGTGACTTATAAATGAATCTGTTAAAGAACAAAATAGCAATATAAATAAAATAGAAGTTTTCCTAGCTACAGTGTACTCTATCTAAGCCCATTGGCTAGCTTTTTAAAGTCTGTGCATTTCCTAAATATAGCATTAGTTTTTATTGTAACGAGTAATATCTCATATTAAACAAACAAGAATTATAGTACAATTTCTGTATTTTAAGATTCACAGTAATTCTCTGTGTAGTCCTGGGCAAACTAGTTGAAATTCCTGTTTCAGTTACTTGCAAGATTACAATGAAGACTCGAGACAGTGAATGTAAATACTACTAATGCCCAAAGGTCTTGTACCTATTGTACATGAACTGGTCTTCATTTCATTTGTTGACTTCATGAAGGAATTAGCACTTAGAATTGTGGAACACCAACTTCCAGATCATTCAGAGTTTAATTTCAGAGATAAATTCCAACAAGGCAGAATTTTACAGGCAGTTCTTGGAGTTTCTGCTTCACATTTTATTTGATATAAGAGATGTCCAGCCTGGCGTTCATTTACAGCATGGTTTGGTCTATTAGTTTTCTCATGCACAAAAAGTCACAGAGTAAGAGCTGTGACTTAGTTACTTTAAGTCTGACATATTAGTTTGGTTGCTGATAGGTGTCCTTTTACATGTGAACATACAGTGGTCAGTATTTACTAGTGTCTTATAATGATCTGTATTTCAACTATCTAAAAGATAATGGTGAAGTAAAAAAATACAAGAATACTTTTTAAGCAAGTAACTACCCTATGTTTGCTATCCATAGAAAAGCATGCAAGCATGTTACCCTGAAACACAGATAAGGTCCAAAAGATCAGTAGAAACACATTCTGGTGAGAAGAAGGAAATTACTGAATTTCTCAGTGCTTTTAAATCCTTACGGACAGAGATAGTATGGATTCCAAAATAAATATAGATTAAAAAAAATAAAATTAAGATGTCTGTATGTAAGACTTTATAAGATATTTTGCTCATCTCAATTTATTCTTATCAGAGTAACAAATCTCACCAATTTAGAATCATAGAATCACCAGGTTGGAAGAGAACCACTGGATCATTGAGTCCAACCATTCCTATCAAACACTAAACCATTATCCCTCAGGATATCCACCCATGCCTTAAACACC
>WAAB01012417.1:0-42338 GCA_013389865.1 Piaya cayana
AAGAGGCTGCTTTAATTCCAGACAGAAAACAGGAGATCAAGCCATGGCTGTTTGATGCCATCCATTTCTTCCCCCAATCTATTTTTAATCCCTTTAAATTTTAAATCACCTTTCTAAAGATATAATAATGTTTGCTGCATTAGGTCAGCAGCGATTTATTTGACCCACAAACTATCTTGTTCCTCCTCCCCTCTGATCAGTCATTTTTACGTTTGTTGGTTTTTAATAAGCCATTTTGTGAAAGCCTGACTTTTGGAAGAGTCCATCCCATTTACTGCTTCTGTGACCTGTGGGTGCTGTATCCAGGTGCCGAGTGCAAGCACGTGGGAACAGGTGCTGCCTAGACAATTTAGGCACGGGAGCAGACGTATCCTGGCTGCAAAACTTAGGTGTATCGCTGCAGCACACCTTGCACCTTCATTACGACCACAGAAAAACCATCCAGAGAAAGGCAACAAAGCTGCTGGAGGGGCTGGAGAACAAGTCTTGTGAGGAGTGTCTGAGGGAACTGGGGTTGTTCAGCCTGGAGAACTTTACCACTCACTACAACTCCCTGAGAGGAGGCTGTAGCGAGGCGAGTGTTGGTGTCTTCTCCCACGTGATAGGCGACAGGACAAGAGGGAATGGACTCAAGCTGCACCACAGGACCTTCAGACTGGGCCTTAGGAAAATCTTATCAGGCACTGGAACTGGCTGCCCAGGGAGGTGGCTGAGTCACCATCCCTGGAGGTGTTTAAAAGGTGGGTAGATGAAATGCTTCAGGATAGGAGTGGACAGGTACAGTTGGACTCAATGATCTCGAAGGTCTTTTCTAACCCAGGGATTCTACGATTCTACACACGTCCTCCCAGATACACAGGGGCATCTCTGGGTTGAGCAACACAGAAAGATGTGAGAGATTATTCATTACGCATGTCAAGAGGGGATCTGTAGGACAACTTTCTCTTCTGCCCAAGCCCAGGAAAGTCTCTCTCAACAGCCAGGACCCTGCAGGCAGGGACACGGGTCCAGGGACAGCCAAGCCTGCAAGAACTCTGAAGCGACACCCTGCACGCCACCACTGCCTCCCCAAGGTTTCTTACTCCAGTCAAACAACTCCAGCTCAATGGCTATCACTCCAGCATAAGCTCATTAATCATGCTTAATTAAACAGCAAACACACTGATTTACCAACTGCACAAGGACATAAATACTCCACGATTACATATTCCATGACTGGGCAATTGCTCATTTACTGCAGACACTGAGTAAATTGGATTTGCTGGGCTATTATCTCCTCTTGGGATGTAGCAGAAAGAGCTCTGCACAGCAGCAGCGTGTCTGTACTTCATATTTTTACTTTTCCATGAAAGAAATCCTTATCAGATGCTTTTAAGTCTTAAGGTAACAGTGATCTAAAAGCATACAGATGACCAGTGGATCCTCTCCAACCTAGTGATTCCATGATGATGATTTCTCCCAAAAATCAAAGATGAGGAGGGCAAGAGATGTGACACCTTTAACTCCCTTTGTAATTCTGCAGCCCCCAAACCTAGCAATGTCTTAACATTCCCACTACAGTGCTGCCTAGAGGAATGGTTTACTTTCAAAGCAGTTAATTTTGCAGTTGCCTAAGTGCATCAGCTTTAACTTTCATAGAATCACAGAACGGTTTGAAAGCCTGTTCAATTCCACACCTGCCACAGGCGGGGACACCTCATACCTGACAGGACTGCTCAAAGCCCCATCCAACCCGGCCTTGGCCACTTCCAGGGATGAGGCATCCACAGCTTTCCTGGACAATCTGTGCCAGGGCGTCCCCACCCTCACAGTGACGAATTTCTTCCTAACGTGTAGTCTAAATCTCCCCCCTTCCAGTTTAAAGCCATTCCCCCTCATCCTATCACTCCGTGCCCTTGTAAAAAGTCCCTCCCCATCTTTCTTGTAGCCCCTTCAGGTACTGGAAGTTTGCTATAAGGTCTCCTCAGAGCCTTCTCTTCTCCAGGCTGAACAACCCCAACTCTCCCAGCCTGTTCTCATAGCAGAGCTGCTTTCTAGTAGACAAGGGTTCCCACTCAGCCAAAAAAACTTCTAATCAGTTTGCCTTCACTTTTTTTATATTCCCAGTTTGAGTGTTTTAAAAAACAACTGTCAAAAAAAATCTAGACGAGAAAAGCACAAGCACAGAACAGCTGCAAGCAGCAGGGAGCTGGACTCTGTTTCCCCTCTACGTTTTTTTTTTAAATAAATCAGTGTCAGATCTGAGAACGTATCTGATATGGATTAACTCAGAAAAATAACCATGTGACGAGTTAAAGGCTATGGACTGGTCTGACCACTAAACAACACTGCTAACAAGCTCCCAAGGAAACACCATCTCTGAAGTTGACTCAGCCAGCTCCTCTGGCCAGATGCAGCCCCTGGACTGTAGGTTATCTGAAGAAAGCCTCCTCTAGACAGACTTCAATGCTCAGTCTGGGACCTCAGTGGGGTTCCAGCACTCCCCATCCTTCCTTTCAGTGTGCCTGGGAGCTCCAAAGGTGCTTGACATTATTTGGATTCCAGATCAGAACCGCAGCATTTGGCCACACAGCTCTCATTTCTAAGGAAAACCTCTAATTTATAAGCAAAGCTGAAACAAAACAAGGGTTGAATGGTTCCCACCACCAGCTCCACTGCTGGTTGGTGCCTCTGCGGCATCAGTCATGGAGCCTCCACAGAAGATTCAGTTTGCAAGAATACTTACAATACTGCTTGTCTTAGCCAACACTTNTGTTGAATGGTTGGTTGGTGCCTCTGTGGCATCAGTCATGGAGCCTCCACAGAAGATTCAGTTTGCAAGAATACTTACAATACTGCTCGTCTTAGCCAACACTTTTTCATGTACTTCATAAAAGGAGAAAAAACCTCACTCCAGAAGACAGGGATGAACAAGAAACACTGGCGTACCTGGGACCTGGTCCCACAGCCTGTGATACACTCACGAGGTCATCGTGCGTCTGCATGCACCAGGTCTGAAGGGTCTTCCCGAGGATACCACCCCGATATCACTCCTTGCTAATCAACCTCCATGTAATCTCCGCTTCCTAATCTACTCAGGCTATAAATTTCAGCTTTTTCCTCCCTTCTATATCTAAAACTGGGAAAATAAAAAACCTGAAATCCCTCTTTATCCATGGATTAGCAGGTTAAACGTCTCATTACAGGAAGGAACTGTGATTTTGGTACATTTTTAACCTGTCAGCCTGGGCTCATTTGACATCTTCCCAGCTTCAAAGACGCAGCTGCGCTCCCTTAAGCTTTTTTCAGAGTGTGTCCATCTTGCACATTTTAATACCTTTATCAAGCGAAGCTCCAGCCATGTGGTAGAAGCTCAAAGCTGTGTCCACATCATTTATATTCTTCAGAAAAGTGAAGAAACTCTCCACCTCCTCAAACGTCAGCCCCTAGAACAGAGTCAAAAAAAGAGTCTTACATTGATGGGAAAAGGAGATTGCGACACTGCCTGGATCCTTTACATCTCTCACAACCGTTAAGAAGCTTATTAACAAAAAGGCTGCCTCATTTTAGGATTTGAGGTGTTCTGTTTCCCCTCTAGTCTAAGGAATCACATGTTTTCTCCAGCAATTGCTTCTTGAAAATGTCATTTTTGTGATCTTCTCCTTGAAAGTCTTTAGAACGCAGAAAGGGAAAAACTTGCTCTCAATCTAGGTATCTACAAATAGAAACACAATCTGGCTGATTGGGGGATGAGGAATAAGGTAAAAACAACAAGTTCTTTTTCTGCCACAGATGTCAGGGTCTTGGCTTACACATAAACATCTGTTGTAAGAAACCTTCTAGAATAATTCTCTCTGTCTAATTTCTCATATACCCAGCTAGTGTTCACTAATATATATATAAAACCCCACACACCACAGCAAAAGAATCAATGGTTTGGGAATGAAACAACAAAGCTGATATTCTCTGTTGGACACACACCACAGCAAAGTATCTGTTCACAAGAAATCAAATGATTCCTATTAAAAATCAAGGGGGGAAAAGGTATTGGAAAAGCCAAATCTGGGGAACTTCAATGACCTCATTTAAGCTAGTGACAAGGAGCCTAAGGAGTGAGATTTGCAAATACCAGGAGGCAGCACATCTCAGCTCTGACAACAAGTTGACACCACTTCTGATAACAGCCTATTAAATTTTGAACCCATCTTTCCACAAAACAGAGGGGAACCTGCAAAAAAACACCCTTTGTGGCACCCCGGGGCCAGGAGAAGCCGCAGGCACCACGCTCCTCTGGCAGGTCACAGCCCTGAGCCTTTTGCCTTCTTTATGGTTTCCTCCAGTTTTTAAATTTTTGGCATTACATGTAGTTAAAAGAGACCTACTGGTCTATGTGCCCTGCTGCTTCATGGTGCTTAAATTCTCCTCCAGCACCAGTGAAAGTGGGAGAAAACAGAGGAAAAAGTCACTGGAGTGGCTTCACATGAAATGAGGATTCCTGCATATCACAAGAGTCCAGTGAAGGCACCAACAAGGGACAAAAAAGACCAGATTCAAGCCAACGCTTGTGTTTTATTACACATTCAGCCTCTAAAGAAATAAATGCCAGTTCTGATGTTAGGGGAAAGTGTGTCTAAAACAGTTGGACCAACACAATATGCAGCCCAGGCCTTTCCATCCATTCTCACTAGGGCAAATCGCTTGGTTAGAACCTAGTTAACAGCAGAACAATCCAACTTTATAGAACAAGATATGAAATTCTAATATGGAACTAATTCAGTAGCCCATACTTGCTTACCTGACAAAGCATGTCATTTCAGTATGGATATCTTATTCCAAGGTCTCTCACTAAATTAATGAGCATGTTATCTGCAACCTTACTCCTAGAGGTGTTTAAGGCACGGGTGGACGAGGTGCTGAGGAACATGGGTTAGTGATTGGTGGGAATGGCTGGACTTGATGATCTGGTGGGTCTCTTCCAATGTGGTGATTCTGTGATTCTATGATTTCTCTCTAAATCACAAGCAATTCAAACAACTTTTCACCTAAGCTCATAACTAAATAATAAACCGCCCAGTCACAGCAGCTAATTAATCTAAGGTTGAGGCAGTAACTAGGAACAGGTCTTCAATGTTTATTCTGGCTCCAGACCCAGGGTGCCGTTCCACAAATTTAAATTTTGAAAATCACAGCATCCATTTTAATAGAGACAAGCCTACACTTTCATCTGGACACTGACCACGGCACTCCCACCTCTTCTGTCTCCCTGCTGTTGGCAGAGTATTTATCATCTGCGAAGTCAGCGAGTCTTCACAGTCTGATTAACACGGTGTGGGTGCTTTTCTTAATAACACGGAGACTGCTTGCTCATCTCTCAGCTTGGTGCAGGATGGCTGCCCCCACTGCAGCTTCCCAGATTTGATGCAAGCGCCACTGACCTCTCCGTCTTGGAAATGCTTCTTGAGTTGCTTCAGCATCACCGTGAGCTTCTTGGACTGCACCCCACTGTAGGCCAGCAGCATGCTGCCGAACTGCCGCTCCGTGATCCGCCCCTCCACCGGGTCATGTCGCTCAAACTGGAAGGGGGGAAAGAAATATAAGGAGAGATGAAAACAAAACCATAAAGCAGCAAGCTCCACTCGCAGTAAGGGCATAAAAAGGTACTGAAACAAAAAAACACTGCAGGAAACTGCAATGAAAAAGAAACTCTAATGCACTTGAATATTAGATTTCCCTGGGCCCATCTCCATCAATAAACCAACATTTTTCCCTATGTGCTAGTCCTTGAACAGCTTCTGGAATAAGTGTTTGCATGATGCCCTCCTAGTTTAATCTTGCAGGGTTACAGCATCTGTAGAGTTGGACTTGATTACATTACACTGAAACCAAGCTGGTGGCCACAGGCCTCCAAAACGGTGAAAAACAAAAAGAAATAGTAAGGTGCTCTTCACATGCAATTCCAGCTTGGAGGTCTGAATAAACACCCAGAGAATTCGGCGGCTGCAGTGACCTTTTCTGTCTGTTCAAAGATCTGCGCAGGACTGAGCAAGTGTGCAATTGTGTGCTCCAAAATAAATGTGCATGGGATTGGTTCAGTGGTTAATAAATCAGGAAAGAAGAGTCTTGCAAAAATGAAGTCTCCTTTTAGCTCTTCTGTTCCAAGCTCTGTACCAGTGTTCCAGCAAGAGCCAATTCATGGGGTCTCCAGACCTTGCCTCGACAGTCCCAGAAGGTTCTCCTCATTCTCAGCCCCTCCCAGTGCCCAACCCTTACGATCGCTGCTGTGAGGCCCCTGCAAAACTCCCCACGAGCCCTTTGACAGAGCAAGNGTGGGAGAAAACAGAGGAAAAAGTCACTGGAGTGGCTTCACATGAAATGAGGATTCCTGCATATCACAAGAGTCCAGTGAAGGCACCAACAAAGGACAAAAAACCCCAGATTCAAGCCAACGCTTGTGTTTTATTAGACACTGGGCATCTAAAGAAATAAATGCCAGTTCTGATGTTAGGGGAAAGTGTCTCTAGAACAGTTGGACCAACACAATATGCAGCCCAGGCCTTTCTATCCATTCTCACTTGGGCAAATCGCTTGGTTTTAACCTAGTTAACAGCAGAACAATTCATCTTTATAGAACAAGATATGAAATTCTAATATGGAACTAATTCAGTAGCTCGTACTTGCTTACCTGACAAAGCATGTCATTTCAGTATGGATATCTTATTCCAAGGTCTCTCACTAAATTAATGAGCATGTTATCTGCAACCTTACTCCTAGAGGTGTTTAAGGCACGGGTGGACGAGGTGCTGAGGAACATGGGTTAGTGATTGGTGGGAATGGCTGGACTTGATGATCTGGTGGGTCTCTTCCAATGTGGTGATTCTGTGATTCTATGATTTCTCTCTAAATCACAAGCAATTCAAACAACTTTTCACCTAAGCTCATAACTAAATAATAAACTGCCCAGTCACAGCAGCTAATTAATCTAAGGTTGAGGCAGTAACTAGGAACAGGTCTTCAATGTTTATTCTGGCTCCAGACCCAGGGTGCCGATCCGCAAATTTACATTTTGAAAATCACAGCATCCATTTTAATAGAGACAAGCCTACACTTTCATCTGGACACTGACCACGGCACTCCCACCTCTTCTGTCTCCCTGCTGTTGGCAGAGTATTTATCATCTGCGAAGTCAGCGAGTCTTCACAGTCTGATTAACACGGTGTGGGTGCTTTTCTTAATAACACGGAGACTGCTTGCTCATCTCTCAGCTTGGTGCAGGATGGCTGCCCCCACTGCAACTTCCCAGATTTGATGCAAACGCCACTGACCTCTCCGTCTTGGAAATGCTTCTTGAGTTGCTTCAGCATCACCGTGAGCTTCTTGGACTGCACCCCACTGTAGGCCAGCAGCATGCTGCCGAACTGCCGCTCCGTGATCCGCCCCTCCACCGGGTCATGTCGCTCAAACTGGAAGGGGGGAAAGAAATATAAGGAGAGATGAAAACAAAACCATAAAGCAGCAAGCTCCACTCGCAGTAAGGGCATAAAAAGGTACTGAAACAAAAAAACACTGCAGGAAACTGCAATGAAAAAGAAACTCTAATGCACTTGAATATTAGATTTCCCTGGGCCCATCTCCATCAATAAACCAACATTTTTCCCTATGTGCTAGTCCTTGAACAGCTTCTGGAATAAGTGTTTGCATGATGCCCTCCTAGTTTAATCTTGCAGGGTTACAGCATCTGTAGAGCTGGACTTGATTACATTATACACTGAAACCAAGCTGGTGGCCACAGGCCTCCAAAACAGTGAAAAACGAAAAGAAATACTAAGGTGCTCTTCACATGCAATTCCAGCTTGGAGGTCTGAATAAACACCCAGAGAATTCGGCGGCTGCAGTGACCTTTTCTGTCTGTTCAAAGATCTGCGCAGGACTGAGCGAGTGTGCAATTGTGTGCTCCAAAGTAAGTGTGCGTGGGATTGGTTCAGTGGTTAATAAATCAGGAAAGAAGAGTCTTGCAAAAATGAAGTCTCCTTTTAGCTCTTCTGTTCCAAGCTCTGTACCAGTGTTCCAGCAAGAGCCAATTCATGGGGTCTCCAGACCTTGCCTCGACAGTCCCAGAAGGTTCTCCTCATTCTCAGCCCCTCCCAGTGCCCAACCCTTACGATCGCTGCTGTGAGGCCCCTGCAAAACTCCCCACGAGCCCTTTGACAGAGCAAGGGTTAATGCATCTTTCCAGCTTTGCAAAGCGCTGGGTTGGAGCACCAGGGCCCTGATAGCTGAACAACGCACATTGGATATTTTCTTTTTTTCCCCACACCTCTCTGTGGCTTTACAAACACCATCGTTAGACTTCAACCGACTTCAGTTTTACTGATCTCGGCATGCAGGATCCTGTATTTGATTTCCTTCAAATTTATCAGAAAACATGACCAACACTACAGCTCATCATGAGCCAGAAGATGACATTTAACAATAAACTGAAGTTTAACCTCCTACGGAACAACGCAGTACCGCTGATGTGACATTGTATTGCTCAGTGAATTAACCACTCCTGCCTCAACTGCCCTTTTGTGCTTAATTACACAGCTAATACAAAATCCAGCAAGTCACTCGAGCGAGGTGAAGGTGAGGAGATGAGAGCTGGCAGATCCGTGTGTGGGCCAAGCTCCAGACAAAGCTGGCGATACGCGCTTTTAGCTACGCTACGTAACAAGTCAGGCTGCTTGCAAACAAGATATTGCAATTTCCATGTTAATGGCAACTTTGGGGTAAATATTTTTCAGTTTTTAGCACACCGGCCAGACTTCTGCTGCTTTTCCCTGTGGGACACCAAGTGACTCCTATTGCATTTGAAATGCAGGAAGAGTTAGGGCAGGAGGGGTCTGGATGGACCGTTCAACACGTAGAGCCATGCAGCTGGGGGAAAGGCAGACAAGCTCGCTTTAAGCAGGATTAGTTGTAAAACTTGTGCAAATCAACTTCTGCATCTCAAATTTCACTACTGAAAATGGATAAAGTTATAACATTTAGTGGCACCTGTTACTAAAATGTTTACAGCTAGAGAACAAGAAATTAGGGAAAATGCTTATTCCTCCTGTGATTCACCTTCTCAGCTTCTGGTCCTTGGGGTTTTAGGAACCTCCTCGGCGGGAAGGTGCAGCTGGACTGAGACGTCTTAATAGCCACAAGACAAATTTTTTCCCAAGAGGTTGCCTTTTGCCACTTGGTTGCCACCTACTAATCCTTTTGCATTATGAAAATCACAGAATCATAGAACAACCAGGTTGGAAAAGACCCACCGGATCATTGAGTCCAACCGTTCCTATCAAAGGAAATAAATAAAAAATAAAGTGCACTAGCCCCAGAGTTTCCTGGCAGGTACTACTGGCAAGCTCTCAACCATCACTCAAGCAAGGAAGAGATGGACAGAGGTGCAAACCACGCAGACTCTGGGTTTGGGCATCTGGTCTAGACTGGGCACCAGGGATTCTTCTGCACTAAAGGGAAAATAAAAATCAACACCTGTTATTGCATCAGCTGTCAAAGTCACGAGCCAAGGCAGGTGGGGAAAAGCCTCTTGGAGGAAAACCTTTCTACAGCATCTGTTAAAAATAACTCCAAAATTTGAGTAAGAGGATCTCACCAGCTCTGAGCAGCAGTATCAAACCATGGAGCACAATTATCATGCCGATGCTTGCTGTATTTTTGGTGTGTCACAAACTTGATTGAGAATGAAGCAGAGCACCCATCTCCCATAGCCAGAGAGGCGACTGCAGCAGCAGCAAGAGCCTTACCTGCAGCAGCCCCCTGCATGGGAAGAACTTTAGTCTCTTGATGTACCACACAGCTGGGAGATTGTGTTAAAGGACAAAATAAAGACAAAACAAATCTAAGATGAAGGAATAAAAAAACCACCCCTATTTATACAAATCTCTTCAAAGTGCAAAATGGTCCCGATACCCTATGAATAAACTCATTCCTGTTCCCCGTGGGCTCCAAAATTGCTTCCAATTTTTAATTCCTGCAGGTGGTCATCAGACACAGCGGTGAGTCAAAATACCATGCAAATACTATTCACTGGGAATAAAAAAAGTCTGTAAATCATGAAATTATTATTCTCATTCTGGGTTTATCTCACTTTAAAGTGAACACCTCTACCACTAAAAAACCAAAACACTCACAGATGCCCAAACACAGCTCCTGGCAGCCAACTGCTAATGCTCCGCGTGCACGGGCACACAGCAGGGGTCCATGCAAAACCAGCCTAGAAACGGGCTGGCAAGCCAGAGCTGGTCAACAACCACCTTCCAAATTCAAATACAATCACCACTGAACTGAGAAAAACCATCAAAATCATATCCATAAAGAAACTTGGCTTTAAATGACTTGTGACTCAAAAAACCTTGATTTCAGCTTCTAATAACCCCCATCCACCCTGATACATCCTCTCAATACACAGCCTACAAACAGTTTTAAGTGTTAAAATCACCCAGATTTTTGAAAAAGCAAGAGAAATAGCATCTTTCTCAAGTAATCACGATCCTTTGCCCTCACGCACGTGACATTACTGTACAGGTTATCTTTCCAGTCACTTGGAGCGTGGGGAACCAGACCCCACAAGGATGGGATGCAGGGCAGAGCACGCTGAGATTTATTATAAGCAAACAAGTCCTCTGAGAGTCTTTTTCCCCTTCATGCATCTTACAGAAAGGCAGAGCATGATCACAGCAATTGCTCAGGTGGCATTACAGGCACCAGCCAGGATGGGACAGAGAAGCTCCTGTATGAGATACTCAGCACTAGGGAACCTGGGATGGAACAGGAACATCCAACCACCTCCAAATCGCAGCCCCAAAACCTACACACACAAGCAGGTGGCTGGTGAGTCCAAAACCTCTGGAGCAGCTTCCACCCACAGCCACTTGGTGCCAGCAGTGGATTCTGCATCTGCACAACAGCGAAGATACAGTAAATAATGAAATAAAACGCTCTCCAGTGTTCTTCCCGCAAGCCAGGACACCAGAGGTGCTGAAGAGATTAGCCTAAAATATAACAGGCAGTATTTTGAAGTTCATTAAAAGCCAAAATGACATGCAAGGAAATCAAGAAGCATTTACAGGAGGGTAAGAAGGCTGGAGAGACAGGGCAGAGAGCTTCCCTCTCCCACTGCCAGCCTGACCCAGCTCCACTCGCCCAGTCCCAGCAGCCAGTCCATATACCCTGTTAGGATACTCTCTACAATCATTTAAAGAACGACACACAATCTTCAAGACATGCCAAGCATCTCCCACCTCCCCAAACCTCCATCAGCCAGGACAAACACCTTTACGTGCCTCTATAACCGAGCTTTTTTCTGAATATATAACCATTCCCTTCAGTTCTTCCAACACATGGATGAAAAGCTTCATCACGAGGAGAGCAAAAGGCAAATAAGTAGACAATTTTCTCTGCTTTAATGTCCCTTTAATAGTGCAACTTTATAGAAAGGCAATACAAGGATCCACTGTAAAACAGACCCATAAATCCTCTGTTTCCAGACTTCACTATTGTCCCCCCACTAACCCCGACCATCTTCTCCAGGGGCAAATCAAATACCAGCCCCTCAGAAGCATTCGGCCTGATACAATTCAGACAAACCAACATGGGAAGCAGCTTTATTAAAAAAAGTGCTAGAATTTCTTAAACAGACATTGGTTTCCTTTGATTCCTCCTTCTGCCGCCACTAGCTGCAAGGCTCCTGCCAGGAAACACCAGGGAAACCAGGAAAGGTTGTTTAAACCAAAGGTTTAGGGTGCAAACAGCCCCGTGTCTCTACAAGCACAGACCTGCAGGCCTGGTGCTCCAGAGATACAAGGTAAGAGCTGAATTGCTCCTTCCAGTTCATGCTCAGTGGGGTGGGACACGGCTTCAGCTGAGACACTGCAGCGTTTCACAGAATATTAAGATGAAACTGATGCTTTTAAACTTGCCTGCAGGACATCAAACCTTCAGAAGAAGGTCAGACGTGGGTACCTCATTCCTTAGAGGGAGACTTCTAATTCCAGCTGACTCTCCTTCCTCATTAATTTGTCATAACCAACGGTGTTAATATGGGAAATTTCTACCTAAAACTCCAGTCCTGAAACCCTGTCTAATCAGAGGCTGCAAGTATATAAAACTACATAAAGACAGAGACACTGCTGCTACCTGACTGAACCATGCTTGTAAGAGCAACATTGGCTCCACAACTGCCCCGGGAGGGATGCCAGAGCACCAAAGCCCTTGGAAAGGGCTCAGCACCCACAGATAGATGCAAAAATATCACACTTGAAAAATGAGATTGCTTCCCCTTCTTAGACCAATGTCACTTTTTTGGTCTGTACAATAAACATTGGCTTTATTTTCTTTTACTTTCTTTGTTTGCTGAAGAAGGTTGTTAAATTCATAGAATCACAGACTGGTTTGAGTTGGAAGGGAAAACCATCTAATTCCACCCCCTGCTGTGGGTAGGGACACCTCCCACAGGATCAAGGCTGCATCCAACTTGACCTTGAGCCCCTCCAGGGATGGGGCATCTCCAGCTTCCCTGGGCAACCTGGGCCAGGGCCTCCCCACCCTCATTGTTAAGAATTTCCTCCTTATGTCTAGTCTGAATCTTCCCATAACCATCACGCCCTTGGCACAAATTCAAATGGCGTTTAAGATCAACCAAAACCAGCAAGAGCCTCAGAGCCCATTGAGCTGAGAGGGAAACAAACACCCAGCTGCAGGGCAGCACGGCACGATGGAAACATGGCTCAGACCTGCCCTAAAGCAGTGCCAGAAGAGCAGTGCCGCCTCCCATCCAGATCCAATTAACTCGATGGTGCGACCCTTCCAGCAGCCCCAAGGCGATGAGAGGGGGGAATCAGCTTGGTCCATGCTCTGGGACTGGAATCTATATTCCTGACTTATCCCATGCCAGGAACACTGACTGCTGAGCTGCACAAACAAGGCAACACTCTGCGCTCTTCCTCCAGCAATTAAGCCCACACCTATCAGTTCATGGGCTCATCCAAGAGCTGCTGCATGGTTCTGCTACTCTACACGGTCACATCAGTTTTAAAAGGGACATTAAACACAAGCAGCACAAGGCACAGCACTCCTGCTGCGCAGGAATTGGCACCTTCAACTTATTAGGATTTTATTTTTCAGCAGCGCTCCTGAACTCATCCTCTGTAAATGTGATGTAGATGTCCCTGAACTCCAAACCAGCTGCAGCCAGGTATGCTGGCAATACAATTTCTTTTTCCTTTTAAGAATCACATTAGCAAAATGTCTAGCTGTATCTGAATAGGCTCTTAAATTTCTAGGAAGGCTCCTCCTAAAAGTCAATCAAACAATGTCTTCTGTAAAATCTCAAAGCAAGCATCTACAAACGTGTGCCACACTGCCAATCGAGATAAAAAGATCTACAAGGACAAGTGTTGAGGGATGATTTCTGAGCTTATTTATGCTGCCTAATCCAACATCAATTGCTAATACTAATTCTGTCAGGTTCAGGGGTAGTTGGAAAAGGTGACCTGTTCTCAGAGGTGCAGGCTGCTTAATAAGGCATCAAGAGAGCCTGGGAAATAGTGGGTTGTAGGGTAATATTCAGATTCACAATATATGACCCTGTAGAGTGGTGTTTGCTCAAAGCTTTATTTGGCAGGCTATAATACATTATTTATCTGCAAACTACTGCAGCACTGGCTCCGTTTACTGTTCTGGAGAAGCAGGCTGCTAGGATCTCTTGTCAAGTCGCACATACAACTACGACAGAGGAATTAAAACCAGGGGAAAACACCATACATCTTCCTAAACCCCAGCAACCTCCTCTGTCCAAAATAAAATTAATATCTGGAGTAAGCTGCACTGTTTGCACATGCACCAAATTGCTGCCAAAAAAAAGTGAGGCAAAAGTTTCTAACGACTTCCTACTAGGAAATATTAAAAGTTTCAAAATACCAATTGTTTTGTTAATTATGCTGAAAGGTTCCAGTGCACTTGGATCTAAGGGGAAGCCAAGCCTACTCCAGATCCAGCCTGACATAATGTGCTGGCAGCCTGCAAAGAGCCCCAGGGTGGGACCAGCAGTGCAATCTCAGTATTTGGTAACCATCAGTGGAAGAAACAGCCTCAAAGAGGTGATCTAACGTTCACCAGAGCTACCAACAACCAACAGCAGCAGAAACACCAACGGGGAGGACACGGAGGAGGAAATGCTGAACCCAAGCATTGTGCGTAGGCTGATCTGGGCATTGCCCTGCGAGCCCAGGCTGCCCAAGAAGGCTGGATCAGAGCTGGATAACCCACACAGGGAAGCAAACCGTGACCCATCTTGGATGCCTGGAGCAGGCTGAGAGGTTCCCTGCCTGCAGCACTGCAGCAGCTCCTGCCCTCGTGTGCTGCAGCACCCGCTGTGCTGAGCTGGCACGCTGCCTGCCGCTGACAGCAGTCCCTCCCTCCTCACGGGGGACAGGCAGACAGCACCGAGTAGTCCTGAGGTTTGGAAACCACTTCTGAGCCTTGTAGAACTAGCCAGAGCATCCGAATTATTTAATCATCGTCTAGCTTCCCCCCCACTACCTAATTCCCTGGACTCAAGCATGGGTTGTACAGCTGGATCAGATAAGGAAAAATGCCCCTGACGCTACCAGCAGCAGTTACTTCTTTTTCATCTTAAAAAGACCCAACCAAAAACATATGAAAGAAAAGGGAGTTATTCTCATGTAAGAAAAATCCAATCTCCTGAACGCTTTCCCTGTTCGCACTTTCCCTCTGCTCTCCAAGAGCAGTTTAAGTGAACACGTAGCAGCCAGGTTAGAAATGTACCCGTGTCAGTGGCAGAGCGATCCCAGCAGAACAGGTGTTTGACAGACGCTTTTGAGGCTTCACTGACCTTGGTGTGTCACTGCTGCCTGCAAGGGGAAAAACTCATTCCAATCACCAGCAGCTTGTTACGCTTTAATGAGCAATTAAAAAAAGGTTATGTAAAGATGGCCCCACCTGAAATTCATCCTCATGAATCAAAATAACTCCTTGCCAGCTCTGAAAAGATCTGCAATTTGAAATTTCATGCAGTGGAGGAACAGAAGGAAAGAAATGTAAAGGAGAGGAACAGTAACACTAAGGGGGAAGGATGTGTCTGATAAATTAAAGGGAAGCACTTGTCTGACTGCCAAGAAGGAGTGGGAGAGGGGATGAACAGCTGCCTCCCACTGCTGCTCTCCAGACCTGGCTCCATCACTGCTGTTCCAGCCCTTCACAACACTCCTGCTACCCAAGCACGAGGAACTGAGCAGCTTTTCCATCCTACATTCTCATTGGACAGAAAAAGAGCCAAGTTCAAAAGCAGGATGAGTTCCCAGACCCCTGAGGGTTACCCTAGGGATGGCGGAGCAGTGAGTAACAGAGCCAAACCATTACTCTGAAGAAAATCTCCATGGAACTCATATACACAAGTTTTATCAAGAAATACAGCTCTCTTACTGCCCATTAGAGTTTATGCTGTTTCTGCCTGACCTTGGTGCTAAATTTGTCATGAAAACTAAGTTGGTAGCAGTTGGATTCAGCCCTATCATGGAAAAGGGAACGCCTGCATCCTGCTCCCATGTCCTAAAGCACCAACACAAGCAAAATCAGCAGCTGAAGCACAGATGGCAACACTTGGAGATGCAGAACAGCTCTGTCTGCAGAGCAAGAGAGCTAATGTGTTTGCTCGTACATCAGGAGGATGAGGCAGAAGTCAGATACCTGCTACAACAATTGCTCATCAGAAACTTCCCAAGTTTTCAGGCAGCGCTGGACAAAAACTGAACGCTAGCTTTTCCCCAAACCCTAACGGAGGGAGTATGTTCAGCCTGAAAGCTTCATGTGACCCTTGCATTCACGTGCCAAGATAAAAAACGCTGCCAGCAGCTCTGGATGCGAGGCCTCGGGCACAGCTCCTTCCCACCACTCATAACCCACCTGCAGCACTTGTGCTCCCCAGGCAGGAGCTGCTCAGCGCTGCTGCACAACCCTCCCTCTTCAGCTCTGGCACCTCCTGCCAGGAAGACAGCCCCACACCTACCAGGTGGATTGGTACCTGCTTCACCAATTCCACTGAGAACAAACGCCCTCTGTGAGTAGCTGTCAGGGAAACAACAGGCTATAGAAATCTCACTGCAGGTTATTCGGAAATAAAAGAACCTCTACTAAGGTCTTGCAGCATAAGCAGATATCCCACGGCTGGCAGAACGAGACCTGGACAAAAAAGACTACGCATGGAGGTTAAATCACTGCTATTAGCAGCTTTCGGGTTGCCTTTCAGGGGTGACACACGCATGGAGATCAAAGGCCAACACATCTTTTCTACACGTGCTTACAGAAGCATAGAGAAATCTACATCTGAAGAGACCCATGGGCTGGCTGGAACTCCTCATGGACACCAAGGGCATGGGAATATCTAGGAGAGACACTAATGAGTAGAAATAGCACAAACGATGTCAAGTCCTATCCATCTTCCTAACTCACAAAGTACTTTCACTAAAAAAGCCCAAAGCACCATTTGAGACAAATACTGCCTGTCCTAACAGGACACATGATAGATGCAGAACCTGTCCAGACAAACTCATCACTGTTTGTCATGCGAAGCGACAAGAAGAAAGGAGGTAACTCCACAGGCTCTAGCACAAGGCAGCATGACTGCAGCAAGAAAACACAGAGGACTTTGCTGGGAGCCTGTTCCATTTCATGGCTCCGTTCCTGTGGCTCAGCTTCAGCTAAGCCAGGTCACCCCAGAACACAACGAGGATGCCAGAGCTTCTTCAAAGGAGTCGAACCACAAAAAGTTGTAACAAGACATCAAAAGCTTCTCCTCTCCCGCTGGCTGTGGTTATTGTCCTCATCCTTCCCATCCTACAACTGAGCTGACTGCTGAGTTTCCATAAAATGACAGAAAGTGTACTTACTTCCATCAAAAGAAATAAGTAGAAGGGAAGAAGAAACCTTTACGGCTACTTAAACACGCTGTCAGCACTTCTTCCATGGAAACATTCAGGGCTTTGTCTGATCAAACTGCTCTGAGGAAGTTTCTGCTCAATCTTAACAACAAATATGCAGGAACATTTTGGTAAGCAAAAAAATGAACCAAAACCAGTAACACAAAGGTGAGTTCAGGCAGTCAGAAACTATTGTTCCACCTTCACAGTCAGCAGAAACCAACTCCCAGGTGGATCGACTGCATATACGCCTGGATCCTGAGCCAAAGTTAAAATAGCTTTAAGAAAGGGCTTAATTAAAGCAGATTTCTTTTGGAAGAGAAAAAGCCAGTGTTCCAGCCTGAGAACAGAAGCACCATGTCACTCAGGAGCTGCACCAGCCCCAGGAGATACTCCTCAGACCTGCTCACACTGAATTTTCTGCCTTTTTTCTCACACTGTCTTTTCTGGAGTTCAGACACCTAACATGAACAAAAAGTCTCAAAAATTAACATATTGGCTTCAGACCATGGATTAATTTTGCTAAGCTGCCAAAGGATGAGTAGATGAGGGTACAGGAGTTCAACTCAGCTCTGTGCAGATGTGTTCCCAGTTCCCTTGCTCCTCCTTGCCCACCAGTAACTCCGGGGACACTAAGAGGAGGAAGCACAGAAGAACCACACTGGGCTGACAAAGGTGCTCACAGGCTCATTACCCAAAGACAGAAACAAATCAAGACAAGCTGTTAAAAATGACCTGCGTGAGCTACCTGATGGTCTGCAGCACAGTATTTCCCAGCGCTGCTTCTCATGCTCTTCTGCTTTGCATGCGCCAGGGACGCTGCTTCTCTGAATTGCCATGTTTTTTAAGCGGCTGAGATCTTTAGAGCACTCTCTGGAAAAGGAGCAATGCAAACCCACTAGACACTTGTGTGAAAAGCCACTTAACTGTGAACAAACCCATCAAATGTGAAGAAAGAGATAAGATGGGAGACTGTGTCAAAAGAGATAAAAGCAGAAGAGGAGAGAGGTCACGTTGCATAACACCGAGGACAGAAACAGGCCTCTATTACCTAACCTGATGAGATCTATGAACAGAAAAATCAAGTGGTTTAGTACCATGAACTCAGGAAGAAAATTAAGCTGGGCAGAATAGAACTGTTGCCTTTGCATAGGTCAATTCTTCAGGTATAACAAGTTTAAAAAAAAAAAACCACCTGGCACAGGACGGTACTGCGCTCAAGGCTGCTGTCAGGAATTCAGTAATGATGTGGTTACGATATTCACTAACTTACCAAGACACATATCTCCTACTGTCCCTAGTTAACAGACAAGTCGTTAGAAAGGCAACTATCATTCACCAGAAATCAACCAAATTCATTAAAACCTAAATTACTACCAAATTGTCGGAGGAAAAGAAAGTACCATGAAAATGAAAAAAAACCCACCCAAACCCATCAATTCTGAATAAAATCAGTGGGGAGCTGTGGAGGGAGTACTGGACTGCACCACAGGGTCAGACACAGCTCTTCAGTGCCTCCAGTTGCCCGTCCCTGGACCAAATGTGGAAAACCAGAGCAGGGTAGAAATTGAATCATAGAATCACAGAATCACCAGGTTGGAAGAGACCCACCGGATCATCGAGTCCAACCCTTCCCATCAAACACAGGATAATCTCTATGAGGACAGGATAATCTCTATGTCACTTCCCCTTGCATTCAAGTTACAGCTTACGTTTCTTAGCTCTAAAAGGACTGTCTTCATTTTCAGTTTGTAGAGGCACTGAACAATTTATACTTCTCAGTGCACAATAATTTTCATTAACCAACATACTCTTCATGCAAATGCAGAGTCACACCGCCCACTTCCATAAGTTCAAGAAAGCCAGCCAACCGTACAATTACCTTCATTAAAAAAATTAGCCCTTGGGNCACTGTTTCTGAGTCAGCTCCACTTGTGAGCTGAGACACAGACCAAGGAGTCCCTTGTTGTTATTATTTTACTCACTTCAGTCAAAAGCCCCAAATTTTGAAGCTTGAATCTTAAATTCCAGCTAAGAGGAGGGAGACTGAGAGCTGCTGCTAACTCCTGGTAATGCAGCCAAAACGAGAGATCTTCAATTCAATTCAGAATACATGGACATTTTTTTATAATGATAGTTAACCTAGAAATTAATGGAGGTCACATAACAGACCACCTATTAGCAGGATCCTGTTTAGCAGGATCCAAACAAGGCTTGAACAATTACACAGGCAAAATATTCAGAAAGGAAAAGGAAACGAGAAGGGAACGAAAGCAGAGATGAAGAGGTTTGGGATGGTTATGAACCCTGGTCCTTCAGGGCACAGCTTGCTCACTAGGAATACAACAAACCTTCCTTGGGCAGGTAGCAACAGATGGCTCACAATCTCTTTTGTCTTTTTGTCTAAAGCATCTCAACATCATCTCCACGGGCAGTGCCAAGACGCTGGCAACGCAAACATCATGGAATGACACACACCTGATATGTGCTGGTGGTTGCTGCTGCAACTCCCCAAGAGCGGCTACCACAAAAGTTGTGGATGTTCCTGGGGAGCCCCACAGGCACCAAAACACTCATCAGAATTTCAACAACAGGTTTGATCCTCCAAACCACCCCCCATACTCTTGAATCCACGTCACACAGCACTGTCCATGCTGCACTGCCCTCTCCTCCATCATATGTAAAAATTAACCCAAACCTCAAGCTTCAGAATATCGTGCTGCAGTTTGCGCTGGAAGTCGAGGAAGTGGGAGATGGTCAGCTTCCCCTTCAGATCTGCCCCAAAGAAGTACGTTGTCAGGGCAGAGTTGAAGCCAGTTTTCAGGGTGTTCCCCGTTGTAGATCGGTCTCTGTGGCGCATGCCCATGCTGGTTTGGGAGCGAATGATGCTCTGGACCTGAAAATAAGAGGGAGGATGTTAGCATCAAAAACACCACTGGAGCTTGTACTAGTCAAGTGTCAGTATGAAGTACTCCAGGCTCAGATGTGTTATCCTCTACTATTTATTTTCACCTGAAATAATTTTTAAAAGGCATGACAAATCAAAAATGTGACTGAAGTTTGGGTTTGTATTTTTCAGTCCTCTTTAAAGAAAGAAAAGTATAAAATGAGTTTTAAGAAACAATCTATTCACAGTCTGCAGGTGAGAATTCCAGCACCGATCCTCTGCCTGGTCAGCAGAGAGCAGCTCCTTCCCAGCAAAGTCACATCAAGAGAGAAAGCCAATGCAATCCCGGGGAAGGAAAAAAAGCCTGCACACATTTTGGAGCTTCCACTCCTATGTTACTGCCCATCTTCGTTAGTTCACACCAACCCCAGTGAGCTCTCAGTGTGTTTTCTTTCCCCTTGTGCACAAACCTAGGGATTTTCTACCCAGGGGCAGCCCCTCCTCGCTCCCCAGCCCTTGGGGCATGTGGCAAGTGGAGCTGCAGGCAGAGGCTGACCCAGCAAAGCAAAGGGCTCTCCAAGCACCTTGCAGGCTGCGTAAGCACCAGCGCCAGCAGAAAAGCAAATAAAGCAGAAGTATCTGAGCTACTAGCAAGATATTTGCATAAAGACAAGTATGAGAGCACAGATTACAACAGCAACATCTCCTCATTTTTAACAAACCACACGAGCAAACAGCCTCCTCTTCCCCCCCTGAACTCTTGGCAGGACCCTGTACGTTCTTGATGCTGCTGCTCAACTTGAGCGGCTGCTACAGGACAGGGCAAAGAAGCACAAATGAACTTCCCCACCCTCTACAAAATGGCAAATGGCTGAATGGGGAGGATGCAACAGCCTGAAAAAACCCAATAGTTTGTTATTTTAAAGGACCTGTGGTAATTCAAGAACGCAGTCAGGCCAAAGGTGGCTATAGCCCCCTCCTCCATCCCCAGGCATCTCACAGAATCACTGGGTTGGAAGAGACCCATCAGATCATCGAGTCCAACCACTCCCACCAAACACTAAACCATGTCCCTCAGGACCTCGTCCACCTGTAACTTAAACACCTCCAGGGAAGGTGAATCAACCACCTCCCTGGGCAGCCTGCNCCTCAACATCTTTTTTATGCTGAGGGGCCCAGAACTGCACACCGGATTTGAGGAGCGGTCTCACCAGTGCCAAGTACAGAGGGAGAAGAACCTCCCTGGACCTGCTGGTCACACCGTTTCTGATCCAAGCCAAGATGCCATTGGCCTTCTTGGCCACCTGGGCACACTGCTGGGCTCATGGTCAGTCGACCAATTGACCAATCTCACCATCCCTCCCCAGCACCCGCCTGTCTGAATGTTTATAGCTGGGGTGTGAAATGCCAGGCTCGCCCTCTATATAATAACAGATACCTCGACAAGGCATCAGAAGGATTCATATTAAGGGAAACAAGCCTGAGAAAGGAGGGGAAAATCAGCCACCCAACGTGCTCTCTGGCACTGAGCAGAGCCCCGACGGCACAGGCCGCCTGAAGCTCCACAGCAAACACCCCTGCTTTGTCTTCAGCCTCTCCATCCTGCTGACAAAAGTTGGAAGGGAGGAAGGAAAACAGCTGCCAAGATCTCCAGCTGTCAAAAGGATGCCAGAACCTCATTATCATGGTATATGGGGTGTTCGTTTTCTTCCTAACACGAGAGCAGGCTCTGGAACAGCCCCAGAGGGTGAGTTCCAGGGGAGAACGCTGCACACTGCTGCCAGCCTTACCTTGCCTGAAACAACCAACCAGAGAGTACTGGCTACAAAGAACACCAAGATGAGCCAAAGGAAAAAAACAGAGGGGAAAAAAAAAGGGGTTGGACTTTTTTTTTTAAAAAAAATACCCCCCAATATATGATGTGAGGAAGGATTTTTGCCTTGTAAATTGCAAGTCCTGGCTTTGCTTTGTGCTCCACTTGAACTGTGAGCTCCGCATGCACATTCTGGAAACAAATATTTATAAACTGTCCAAAGCAAAGCAGTTTATGACAAGCTTGGAAAAGTGCCCCCGTCTCTGCAGAAGCGAGTGTTTACCACACTGCAGACTGTTCGATCGAGCGTCTTCTCCCGGGTGTTATTTACACGGCATACTACGCCCCTTTCCTTCTCTCCCCATCTATAACAGGTGTCAGGGTTTGAAAATCCATCTGTGGGCACTAGAGCCAAAATTATTCGGCTAGTCCCTATTTTGGGCAATCCTTTTAATAGCCAGAAAGGCAGACAAACACGGCAAGAAACTCTCCTCCAGTCCAGCCAGAGACGTCCTCCCCCACAGATCATCTCATCGATCGCACTCAGGATACGAAGCACAGAGATGCTTCACTGTCTTTCGTACGTATTTCAGCCTAAGTGTTCATGACCTGTTTCATCTTTTGCACCAGACAAGGGAAAAGGAAAAAAATCAATGAAAACAGTTAATGGTTTGAAGAGAAATCACAAGTAACGCTGCCTGTTTACTACTTTTCATCCAACTTTTTAATTAAAAACTAGAAGAGTAAACCTACAACTCACATCCTGAAGGACAAACAGTTGAAGACGATAGTGAAGCAAGTACCTAACTATTCAGTGCTGTGCACTGACCATATGCATCAACTGGGAAAAAAAAGCTGCAGCTCTTCATTGAGGCCTAAAGAAACTCAGTATTTTCTTATTAGGCAGTTAGAGCCTCTGACTTACTTGTATATTAGGCAAATTACTGCAAGTGATTTTATTTCTTGATGAACACTCCTAAGGTTTTTCAGGCATTAATGAGAAGGACCTGCAGTTGGCTGCCCCCAAAGAAAATATGTGAATAAGAAGAATGCCATTAATTTCTAGGTGCTCACAGCCAGCGGGGACAGTATCCTGCATCTGGGATGATCCTTTTCCTTCCCTTCTTCTTCTATCCAACCTCCCCAAAACAACGTTGCTCCTTTAAACTGCTGGCACCTCTATCAGCACAGTCCCCTGCCTGCCCCATCTTTATGGTACAAACCTGCAAATGCAGCCGCCCTTTGCATGCTCTTACTGAGGCATTTCCATAAGGACTGAAAAAACAGG
This sequence comes from Piaya cayana, assembly GCA_013389865.1. Taxonomy (NCBI): domain Eukaryota; kingdom Metazoa; phylum Chordata; class Aves; order Cuculiformes; family Coccyzidae; genus Piaya; species Piaya cayana. The sequence goes on from WAAB01012417.1 coordinate 22,950, forward strand.
ATTTGTCATCTAAATGATTGTGTGTTGTATTATATAGGTGTGTGATGTTATATACGTGACTAGAGCTGAAGCCCTGTGCTTGCTTTAACTGCGCTTGCGAAATGCAGCAAATCAGTGACAGCGAAATCTGCAAAGACGTTGTAAGCTGCTTCTCACTCTCCAAGACAGCCCTTTCATCCTCTGGCTCGAAAGCTCGGGAAGATCAGTCTTCACCACGATATTCTGATGTTAATCAGGAATTTTACTCGTTTATATAGAGGCAGTGACGCATGTAACAAGCTTAACAAAAATATGTCCCTGTTCCTAGGGATTTTTACATGACTTTATGCACATAGAACTTCCCTTTGCCTACTAGATGATTTGGAATAATTTAATTCCATTTTGTACTTTTATCTTCATAGCACTTCTGAAACATTTCATCCTCAAGAAACACTCTTACTTAATATGTCCAACACAAAAGCCAAACATGACACCTGTGTTAGTATCCTGGCATCGCTGCATTTTTAGTAGGCGGTTAACTGCTCTCTACTTTCATAAATTCATTTATCTCCATAACTGATTTCACTCTAGAACGTGCCCAGGGAAGCTGTGGTTGCCTCATCCCTGGAGGTGCTCGAGGACAGGTTGGATGGAGCCTTGGGCTGCCTGATCTGGTGGGAGGCATCCCTGCCCATGGCAGGCGGGTTGGAACTGGATGATCTTTAAGGTCCTTTCCAACCCAACTGGAGGTGCTCGAGGACAGGTTGGATGGAGCCTTGGGCTGCCTGATCTGGTGGGAGGCGTCCCTGCCCCAGGGAAGGGGGGTTGGAACTGGATGATCCTTAAGGTCCTTTCCAACCCAAACTATCCCATGATTCTATGACTAGTTACTACTGTAAAGCACCTTCTGAACTGTCAGACAGGAACAGAGAGCTGCAGAGGAGTGCCTTACTCAAACACTGCAAACAGAAGGAAGAACCATATCTTTTACTTGGGGGGGAAGAAACCTGGAATTTTTCATAGCTAAAACAGTAATTAGCAGGGAGGCAGTGCCAAACAGCACAAAAGCCTGAACACACCAGTGCATTCAAGTCTGTTTGAAGGAAAAAGTCCTGGCTGGATTACAAGCTATCAGATATCGTATTGGAGATAAATGTACTCCCATTCTCCTCATGGTCCAAAGTCTGCATCTGAAAACGTGCACTAAACCTGATCTATTATTACACAGCTCTGAAGAAAACTTATAATGATGACATCACACCCATAGGTAATAATTTAAGGAGAATGACAGCAAAAGATTAAAAAGGGGATAATTAATTTAACAGACCTGCTTCACCACTAGCTCTTCCCATTTATTACAACTGCCCCAAGCGTGACCTTTTCAGACTCTTCTGAAGTTAACCAGCCATTCAGTCAACTGATGAGTTAAGAATTTCTAACTAGAGTATTCAGGGCTGCTTTGTTCTCAGATATCAGCACAGCTTTTCACCTTCTCCAAATACAGAGTCCTCCAGCATCAAAATCCCCGCAATAACAGGCTGGGTTTTTTCCACCACCAAGTCTTTTCCTTTGCCTGGAAGCAGCAGCTCCTACTTGCCCATCAGACATAGAGCTTCCAGGGATGTAGGATCACAGAAGTGCCAGGGCCCACGTGAATATTAGGCTGATGAGTGGCCTATCTCCTCTATCTTGTTTTTCGCTAGAAGAGGTGGTGACCTCCCAATCCAACTGGCCATGTTCCTTGTTCACAGCAAAGTTCCCTTTTGTGAGCAGCACCCGCAGAGCTCGGCTAATACACAGTGACTTCAGGATGTCTGTAAGTTTCCAAAGCCTTAAGGCTGTTTTCTGTGTTAGCAAGAAACCCACACACTTCCACCTGAGGTGGTCAGATCCATTCCTACTGACAGCTCCGGTCTTCAACCTGTTTTCACTCAGGCACAATCACAAATCACAGCTTGTACGAGGACCTCACCAGTATCAGACACACAGGCTAAGCTCATTAGGAAGCCTGTATCAAAATCCCTGCTGATGAAACCTTGAAAGAAGTAGGAGAAAAAAAACCTAATGCAAATACACTCTCACTAAACACAAGTTTAGATCGCATTGAAATAACCAGCTAAACTCTTTGAAGCAGACCCATCTTGGTTATTCTCTGAAGACAAACATAATTAAGGAATTCAATAAAAGCTGTAGAAGAAAGTAGGACCAAAACCCTGTAACACCAGAACAGTGAAAATGAAGATAATCTTTACCTTCTTTGGAGGTGGCATCTTCTAAACACACCTCAGTGACAAAGGTGCAGGAAACCAGAGTTTATACTTACAGCTGCCCTGATTAAATGAAAAATTATGTCTTCAAACATCCAGTTTAAAGTAAAAGAAGGCACTGAAGCAACACAGCACAGAAGGAAAATGTGTCAACCAGCATTAATCACAAATATAAATCACAAGAAGACAGTAGAGGAGTGTTGCACTTATGATTAAGATGCTGCAGCAATACCAAGTCAACCTGTTATCCAACTTGCCTGCTCAAACTCTTCCATGTCCACTTCGCCATCACCATTCAGATCGAACATCTTAAAGGCAATTTCAAAATTCCTCTGGGGAGCTACACAAAGGAAAGACAAAAAAACCACAGACCAATAAAAACCAAAGTCCACTTAACACAGATACAACAGCACAACAGAAAAAGGCACAAGTTCAGAATGACTCTATCAAAAAGTAGTTTTCCTTATTTTTCACAATCTTACGAAGAAAATGCAGCTGTAGGGAACCTTTGGTTATCAGCTTCATTGTGCTCCTTTTATCAAAGGTCTAGACAAGGAGGCTGGGAAGAGGTTGGTTTCTTGAGCTGGATTTATGCCATTTACAGATAGAAAAAGCACAAAAGCAAGACACCATCTGATATTTCTAATGGCAATCAACAGAAAATGACACTGGAGCAGGCTGCAGCTCTTGTTACAAACAGCTTAATACCGACACGGCCAGAGGACGTTCCTCCAGCACAGCAGAGGACGCTGCTTCGTAAAGCTGCCAGTGGGTGAGGAGCAGACTAGACCTTAGGTAATTCTCTTCCAGTCTTGGCTCTTGTCTCACTGTTCAAGCTTAAACAAACCGTGACCACCTCTGTCTCCATCCAGTTACGACACTGAGATAACACACAGCTGGAGCTCACCAGCTGAGGTGTGTCTGAGACAGCGCGGTACCTTATTCTCATTGTATTTAGTCTGTGTTGTCAAGGTTTACTTAGTCAGAACTCTCCACCAGCGTTACCTCACAGCCTCTCATCACAGCAAGCCCACACTTTTCCCTGTGTCCCAAAGAGTTTTAGTACGTTTCCATTTTGGGCTCTGTAACCCATCACCATTTAAAGTCACATAGTACCACAATTTTTTTCCAAATTAATCCAACAGATGAAAATATACCTTGCTCTGCTATTTACAAATACGTACCACCTACAGGAATTTCGGTGTCTGCTGGGGTTTCTAGGGAATCCTCTAGGCTACAACTTACAGTTCGTCAGTCATCTTAAGCAATCAATTTAAATTTACCCCTTTCTTTTGTTTTTGAAGACTGCTCTGCCCCACCCAATCTGGCAGCATGATGTGGCTCACTGGTGAGGCTCATGCCCGTTGTCACAATCAGCACTTAATGTATCTTGCAGAGGCTCAAAAAGTAATAAGCTCCTGCAACCAGCATTCAGCATTAAAACATTCTGCAAATGGGGGCGGAAGGGAGAGGGCAAAGAGGAATGACACAGACAGAAAGAAATAAACATGGAATTAATTGAACTGGATTTTGTGCATTAGTTACAACTTTGATTTAGGGCCAGGAGACTTCTACATTGTGTTTTCCCCTTGCTATAATCAAGTGTAGCACTTTATCACTAAAAGATTCAGCAAACATGTTAACGAGATCGCGTCTTCCATTTGCTTTGTGCCTCCAACAGCCACCTAACAGCATTAAACGCTGCGGCAGGAATGGCCTGTCGGTAGCCACTTGATATACACAGCACACACAGTCCTGCTGCTACTGGCTCTGGGTTTCCAGTTTCCTCGTGCCAATGATTTGGGCTTTAAATTCCGAATATCACGTGCATAAGTGATGTCTCTTATAACCACAGGGACCGCCAACTGCGCAAGGTGGGTTATTTCATACACAGCCCTGCAGCAGCGGCAGCAGCGACGCCTCTGNCCAGCCCTGCAGCAGCGACGCCTCCGTCCTGCCACCCCTCCTTCCATCATTAGCTGAGATGGACTCAGGTGGACCAGCCATTCCCAACTCATCTCTTCAATAATGCAGCCTCATTAAACCATTTATACAAAGCGCCATCCATCATTTCCAGTGATTAATTCCCCATTTCTTTGAGAGCAACAGTATTAAGCATCTCCGAACTGCCCTCTTCACATTTAAATAACACATCCAAATTTATTCCTTTTAATTGCACGTACTGTACGAAAGCCTGGATGTAATTCCTCTTTTAGCCCCTGCAAACTAGCAAAAGAGTTGTTTTTTCTTGAGGAATTTGGGGACTACATAAAGCTCTAATCCAGTTACAAGATGTCAGAAAAAGAGCAATTTTCACATCTCGTCTTTCTTCCTCCATTTTCTCTGCCAGGGTACAACGAGATTGTTTTGAGATTGGAAAATCTGTTACTCCTTGTTAAAAACTGGTATTTTTTTAGCCCTTTTCTTTAAAGGACAAAATAATCCCATGTTCTGTCTGCACAAACATGGGATGCAGGGTGAACAGAGTGAGCAGGGTGCTTCACTTACCCCTTGCAAAAGCTGTTTCTTTCCTTTCCCTTCTCTAATTACACATTCCCAAGAGCAGTTTATCAAAGCCCCCAAGAAGAACATCACTGGTAAAATTAAAACGAACAGTTTAGCATCAAAAATCTGCAGGGTCAGTATTTTCTAAGGACAGGAAAGTGTCTTTAGATTGGCAAATTTAATTACTTCTTTCCTTCAGCTAATAAGCGACACATCGCGTTTCTTCCTCTGATCTGCATATCCAACTCCAATTACTTGTAATGACACTTAATTCCAACATCGTGAATCTGGGCCAGGGGAACCAGAGGGCACTAAAGACACATATCGTCATTCCTTCCTGAGCTAAATGTCGCTGATCTCTGGGCAGCCGGGATTTACTGGTCCCGAGTGAGAAGTTTTCTGTCTCTCCCCTTGGCTGTGATGTCTCTGACTGGGATTTATTGGGGAAGAGTCGTTCCGATGGCAGCTCACCCCTCCTTGCTCACTCTGCCCCATTCTCATGGTTACATCAGCCTGCACAACCTCTCCCTCTCTTCCTCCTCTTGTACTTAAATCTCTCAGAAACTTGCAGACCACAGAAGCAGCAGTAACTGGTTTGCCTAGCTAAAAACCAGCCTTACCCCCTGCCCTCTTATTCTGCCCCTCAATGTTACTATTCTTACCTACAGCTTCTCTGCATTTCCCCATCACCTCCTTAATTAAGATGCCTCAAAATGAACACAATATTCCTCCTGTGATGGTTACCAAAACCACTTAAAAGACCGTTTGCTTTCAAGTAGCAAATTCTTCACAATGAAGGTGGGGAGGCCCAGGTTGCCCAGGGAAGCTGTGGCTGCTCCATCCCTGGCATTGCCCAAGGCCAGGCTGCACGGGGCTTTGAGCATCTTGGGCTGGAGGAGGCTGGAATCAGATGATCTTTAAGGCCCCTTCCAACTCAAACCCCTGTATGATTCCACGATTGCTCCTTCCCCATCTATCCCACAACTGAGAAAAATATATGTACAAATGCCAGAGTACTCTGAAGCTGAAGAAAACCCTTATCTTCGTAATCAAGCCAAAATTAACACAGTCCTCCTAAGGAAAAGACAGATCTTCACCTCGAGACTGGCTTTCCAAGCCCTGCAGCTTTAATATTTTTTTCTTTTCCTTTTCTGAGGCCACAACATTAAAAAAAGCTTACCCTATGCCTCCAGCCAAAGAGTAATAAAGACTTTCCCCCCATAAGTTAAATGAATCAGCATGATCATTATTCTGTCTGACTCTGCATAGCAGTATTTTAGCGGATAAATTTTTCTGTGGACATTTGAATTGGAACGTTTCTGTTTGCAGCAAAGAATTGGGGTCACAGATGATCTCACAGACCACAGACAGCAGCCCAGCACTAACATTCAGCTCATTCTAAGTTACTGCACCTGTACCAGGGAAGACTCATGATGATCTTTCACATAATGCAGTAAATATTTCTTGAAAACAGAGTTACGGGGAAGCAACTATCCATAGGAAACAGGTGGCTGGGCCCCAGCTGAAACAAGTATGGGGGGAAAAAACCAACATTAAAATATCCCAATACTGCAGCTACTTTCTTCAAGTTATTCCACTATTTCAGAAAACTAATCCAAATCCTACCAACTTTTTCTTTTTAATGTCAGTCAGCCAAATAATGTAAATAACAGGCAGCTAAAATAACCTAGTCCACACCATGGAGACTGAGCCACAATATCATGAATCATAGAACAACCAGGTTGGAAGAGACCCACCAGATCATCCAGTCCAGCCATTCCCATCAATCACTAACCCATGTCCCTCAGCACCTCGTCCTCCTGCCCCTTAAACCCCTCCAGGGAAGGTGAATCAACCNATTGAAGACTTCCCTTCATCATATAATGGGGATGACAGGGACCCACACATATGCCTGTAGGTAAACAGAGGGTCCTGAAATCATAAAGATAAAATTAACTCTAACTGCACCACAAACAAAAATATTCCTGTAAAATGAAAGCAAAGTTATATCTCCTTTTCATGTAGAAATGAGCTCTATGGCACCGAGTGCTGCTCTGCAGAATTAAACCACCACAGTAACATCTCAGATCTCACTCGTGGCAGGGAAGGGGGATGAGGACATTGATGTCAGCCAGCACTACAGCTTCAAATCACCACAGACAAACGGACCCCGGGATCCCCTTGTCTCTGTGCAGCTGTGCAAGAGAGCAGCCACGCTGCCTCCCTGACAGGGACCTGAACAGCACTCAGTACCCAGCCAGAAAATAGTTTCCAGAGCTAGTTGGCTTAGGATTTCTTTCCTACACAAAGGAAAAAGAATTTTTTAAAAAAGGTTAATCTACTGTAGGCAAGCGGTCTCTTCCAGGCCAGTGCCCATAAGGGATGGCAGCACGCCACGTTCTAGAAAGAACCCGCAGGAGATGGGAGAAGGAGCTGCAGGCCAGCTATAAGAACCCAGGCAAAAGAGTAATTACTTTAGCTTGAGCCAATACTATTTAAACCTCCTTCCAGGAGCAGTAAATCCAGATACGGCGACAGTCCAATTATGGAAATAACACCAACTTATTCTTTTAACGCTCAGCTCCCTTCAGTACCTGTTAATCAAGGAGGCACTAACGTGCCTCGGCAATGGGCGACATTTGCTCTAAAAGCACAATCACTGATGATGGAAAAGCTCTTTCTCCCCTTCCTCTACCTGTTCTGCAAGTCCAAAAGCAGAACCCTCTCTGGCTAGGGTAGCACTGTCTTGGCTTTCCTATGACATTTGAGGGACTCAGAGAAAACCCATCAGCATTTGCTTATCCCGTGTCTTGCTTATCTTTCTATCTTTGCCCCAAAACACAGGATTGGCTGAAGCGTAGAAGCGATGGAAATTGAGGGGAATCCTCAGGGCCACTCAGCTCCAGTGGCCTTTAACAGAAGGCTGACTTTCTGAAGCAATTAAATGCTATTTTATTAGTTGTTTTAAAAATTCATTTTCACAGAAACATGGCAACTGAGGAGCACAGAGAATGATAGAGCGAGAAATTGCTTGTAAATAAAATATGGTGACAGACTTCATTGTCAGAGCAATATGCAAACAACTCTCTGCAAGGAACATACAGACAAAGCCTCCAGCCCTCTCTCCTCGTCGTGTCGTCCAGAGTTCAGAAAATACAACTGAACTGCCCTTCAGTTGAAGCTAGAGGTAGATTAAATGAAAAGCTTTGAGAAGCATTCTCCAAGCCTGGAGATGCTTTTGGTAGAGCCAAGGAGTTGTCTCAGCAGACTTGCTCTCTCCCTATCCCCTTCTGATTATTCAGCTTTAGTTCTCAATAATTGGTGGCTTTTCACTATTCAATGTAACTTACAGCTTGCTCTAGTCCAGATTCCTTCTTAATGTTTGGGCTACTTAAACAACAGTGAGAAAACCAATATTGAACTGGCAGGCTTAAGATGCATTTTCCTTGTTCCATTTTATTAATTTCCCAAGGGAAAAAAAAAGAAGAAAAGATCAGAAAATACTGGATTCCTGCAATGCAACTTCTACTAGTAGGAGAGCAAACCAGTGCAGCATTACAGTGAATTTTCCATCCAGCCACAGTGCAAGGTTTGTTTGGGAGTTTAATTTTTATAATGGCAGCTGCTTTAAAAATGAAACCAAATCACCTTTTTAGCTCCTGTAATCAGGTCATCACAGAACAAGGTTAGGCAGGTGAGTTTTCTCTTTTTTTAAAAAAATGCCTGAAAACACCATGTCTCAAGTTCATTTGGACAGTGGCATATTGGCCGTTATCCCACACATAAATACCAACAGGAATTTCCTTTGGTTTTTATGTTCGTGACGCAGCACCTTCCAAGGGGCTACAGGAGCTCTGCAAATAAGGTTTTGAGCTTGCTTTCCCTGTGAAAGTCTAGAAAAGCTGTTTGACATGACCAAAGACTTGAGTTTCACTGTTTCTGGCCAACACAGCGAACCTTCCAGCACCAGCACTTCAAGTGCAGAAGACTGATGGAACAGATTAGCAGCTCACAGAAATATCACAAACGCAAGTCAAGTGCAGCAGGGTGAAAAGACAGAAGGTATCTTAGGATCCTCACTGAAATGTAAACAGCTTAGCTTTTTTCTCCTCCTTGGATTACATCATGAACAAGCCCGAGTGAAAATACAGTGGGAGAAGAGTGTCTGAACAGTCACGTTGATCAATGAAGAGCTGGAAAGCAATATTCACCCAAACACAAGAACATCCTATGAATACAACTGAGGAACACACCTCCATGTAGAGTCTTCAACAGCAGGTCAAATGATTCATTGAAAAAAAAAAACGAGAAATAAATCTTCATAAATCATCAATCTGCTTATCTTTATGAACCATGCAAAGCTAAGTCTAAGCGAGATGAAGCAACAGCAATTATTCACCCAGCTTGAGTTTCAAGCAATCAAAAATTCCTTTTAGAGGAATGTAGGTAGACAACAACAGCAAACTCAATGCTTGTAAATCTTCAAAAATGAAAAAACCAAACCAGTAATCACCGAGAACAAAACCCTCCTGTACTTACTGGAAAGGACTGTTGTGAGGAATATGTAGTCAGAAAAAGAAATGAGTCCACATTCTCCAAGTGCATAAAATATGCTGTCCTCATCGGCAAACTTCTCTCGCTCTTGGGATAATTTCTGTTTATTCATCCCAAAAAGAGAAAACAAATCAATCAAATAGAGAAAGGCTTTATTTGTATCCTTACCACCAACAAGCCATTCCACATACACACACCCTTACTGTCTCTACTCTGTGGACCTTTTCCAGTCTTCAAATCTATCAGAAATGCTCTGTAAAGGTCGGTGATTCCACATCTCAGGTGGGGGATAAAGAATTGCACAATATTAATTAGTTGGTTTAGCCTCACTGAAATACAGATAAATAAAACTATGTCTATTTTGACTAAAATTGTCTGAATCTTTAAGATTAGTGTTACGTAAATCAAATTTGTTAATATAGGATTCAAATTGGAAATTATTTTATTTCACTTCCAGTATTTTAGATAAGCTCCACTGCAGCAGAAAGAACTATTTCACTTGAACATAAACTATGATCGACGTTATCAAAAACGTGTACTTATCAGAAGCACAAGGAATGCACATGGCAAGTTCACTAGCAGAACCGGGACCGACACCAATCTTAATCTTAATCTCTTGCTCCAGTTTTTTTATAACGTTTTGTTTTAAGAGAAAATACCTAATTTGTTTTATCAGCTAATCTCCCCTACTAAGCCAAAAATCCAAGTCCCTTTGACCTGCTGAAGCTTCAAAGACTGAAAAGGATCCATAAAACTTGTAGGAAATTCACACTGGTGACCCATTTTGAGAACACAGCAGGAGGAGCACACACACAGGAGAATGGAATTAATATAAAGGAGAGTAGGTGTGGATGAGGTTACCTCACAGAAACCAGGTCATGCAAGCACAGAAGCACGGTGAGAGCGAGACTGAATTTAGGAACGGTTTTAGGAGAAACCACTGACAAACACCAGCACACGAGGGTCCAGCTACACAACTGTCCCCCACTGTTACCTCTGTCTAGCGGAGATCCCATCACATACAAGATAAAGGAAAGAAAACTGGTTAACCGACAATAAAATAAGCAGGAAAAACATCACATCAACTTGAACTGTTAGGCTTGCAAAGAGTAAGAAGGTTTCGAAGCAACCAGGTTGTTGCTTGACTGGGCACTGCTAAGAAACCCAAGTAGACACTCCAGCAAGAGTTAGTGCATCGCCTCTTGGGGCCAGAGCCACTGTCTGCAGCTGATGTCTCTCATCCACCTCCAGTTCCATGTTGAGAGAACTCACCATCGTATGTGACTGCAGAGTGGGGATGAGCTCAGCTAATAATTTGGATGAAAATTTAACCCGTATCTGGCTTGGAAACCACAAGAAAAGAGACAAAAATAATCATACAGGTACAAAGAGATAGTTTTCAGGAAAAAGTGTTCAGCTCATTCGATCAAATAAAACTCTTCCCAGTAGCTCTGCCTCTAACCTCTGGAGAGCATCAGGAATTTAGTAAGAGGTGACCACTACGAGCAGCCAACGTTCATTTCATGTGAGATACCTGCTCTTTATGCTTACAGGATACTGTCTTGGAGTACCATTAACTGAAAAAAAACTGGGTTTGCCTCCCTTCCCATTGAGACAGATTCAAAGCAAAATTGCACTGATGCTTCTGTTAATGACAAATAACAGTGTTTGTTTTCCTTTAAACTGAAGGCACGATTTGTGGAGAAAGCAGTTTTCTACGACTGCTGCCAGAGGTGTTGCCGGCAGCGTCCCACCTGCTCCTTTGATTTATTGCCTCTTCCCTGACTGCTTGTCTTTAGCAGCATTTATTATAAACTACACATTAGCATTCTACTTAATCTGCTCAAAGGATGCCATGAAAAAGCTCGAGAGGCTGCCTTATCAGTTTTTATGAGTTTCTCTTCTGCACATAAAATTCACAGTCAGAATCAAACAGCTCAAAATACTCCACATAAGCTGAAAATCACATCCATAGACTAACAATAATAAAAAAAGATTGTTGGTTGCTCTTTCAATAGTCATTTGGGAGAGAGAAGCATTTAATCATTTGCATCTTACTTTGAGCAAACAAAGCAAAATCTTTTATTTACTTATTTTAAATAAGCATCTACTTGCCAGAAACCTGAGGAAGGGGAACACATGCTGAGTCCATCGTGCCCAGCCTGCCTGCAGTTGATCAGAGAGGGAATTTCTCCCACCAATCTCAGTAGGGGGGAAATAACTGACTCAATCAATAAGATTTTCAAGCTCTCAGCGCTGGGAATAGAAGTTTAAACATATTCACAATTTTACCATTTATTTTATCCCAGGTCACTGAGAAGCTGCACGTTGATCGCTTTCCACAAAGTATGTGGGAAGCTCTCCTCACTATGGGAAAGGCTGGAATCATCCTTCTTGGGGGTTGTTCCCCACGAGTAAGCATTACGGAATAATATTCTACAGAATAATACAATCACCAGGAAAAAAAAAATTAAAATATCAGTCAATCCATAATGTGGACTGTTGCAATCTCTCAAAGTTCAAGGTGAGAAGTGTCAGTCTTCACCAACACCCATATCCACTGTCTGTGGATCTTGAGCTTCTTAGTCACATCCTACTTTGAGCTTCCTTCTAGCCAGGGATGTAACCCACGGGATCAGAAAATGTAGGGAAAAATCCATTTCCAAGCCTCTATCCTCTTTTAGAGACATTTCATCTTCACAAATTATTTATCCACACAATTGCAGGATGACTTCACATCTCACACCCTTTTGTATCTGAACACAAGTGACTCCCAAAGTGTTCAGTTGAAACAATTCAATGATTAATTTCTGTGTCAAATCCATTCCCAAAACCAGAGTAATTGGTTAAGATCACTCAGCATGCCCGGAAAACATTCAAAACTGAGCATTCACAAGTGAGCAAGCCATGGGAAATAGTTCACATTTATGATGTGTTTTCCAATCAAGCAGTAGATTCATATTAAACAAGCACACAAATAAGCAAACATCAAAATCAACATGTAAAGAGGGAAAGAAATCCAAATGTACCACTGCTTCTAGCACAAGCACGGCCGTGGAAGTTCAGTGAAATGCTGCCAGCCCAGTCTCAGAGGTACAGAACTTTTTACAGGCATTCAGGCAGGTTATCTTACAATACCAAACATCAACAATATGTAAAAGAAATAACGTGATCTGTTGTAGCCCAAGACTGATCTACTGCTTGAGCCGCCCTTATGGTACAGCTTCCAAGCACAAAGGATTTTTTGAGGAAAAACTCTACTGATTCCTTCAATTCCTCGCCAACTATTACCTTTATTTTGGATTTCAGAAGGACTAAGTGAAGAATGAAACATGCTAATACTTAATTCCGCAAATTAGAAAAAAATTATATAGTTTTACAAATTAAGGGATGTCTCCTCTGCAAAGGCAGATACAGGTACCAGGTGCAGTGTTTGCTCTGCATTCCTAATGTTTAGAAAAGCCATATCAGCTAAAACCTTGCAGCTCCAGTTCATTTCACATTTTAGAAACTACTCAATGAGCAGCATTTAATTTGCCACGTTGGGAAGAATACGTTCTTGGTAAGTCGCTTGGAGCTGACAGGTTGTGTTTCAATCTGGTGGAGAAAACACGCTTTGGGCACATGTATTCACACAACTCGTTTCTGCTCCAACATCACCTTCGCAGTTCTACGCACCAAACCTTCAGGCACTTAGCAGCCTCGTGTGACCACTCAGCAGTAACTTACGCCTTCCAAAATGACAATAAATATCAACATGCAAGCGAGATAATGAGTATTTCTCCAGAGCCAGAAAGGTATTTTGTAAATTAGTAAGGAATTTTCAATGAAGCATAACCACCTTCTGTTGACAAATATCATACTCAGTTTGTTCCTTACTAAAAGTCATACCCTAAGGTTACCAATACCACGTAAGCAAATACAAAACCAGGAGTGTTTCAAACAGTGAAATCACCTTGCTGCAAAGCGATTCTCTTTCAGTCCCAACTGACCACCTTCAGCTATGCAAACCATTTAACACATCTGTTAATGTCTTTCTTTTGAGGTTAGCTGTGGACATACAAGCTCAGTGTTAAAATTAGTATTTTCTTTCCACAGGAGGAGTTTCCAAAACAATCTGTGTTACGAGTCTGCCAATTACACAAAATTTCTTTCCTGGCTTCTGAGATTCCTGGCTTTGTAGAGTAAATATGACCCTCCATATTGCTGCAATTTTGGGATAGAGGTCTCTACATAAATGAAATCTCTCCAAGAAGAGAAAAACCCTCCACACTAGTACTTGTGCACATGGCCTTAGGCAGCACGCACAGACGCGCTGTTGGTCCTGTTCACACCTGGCTTAATAGCTCAGGCCTAAACCAGCACCCCTATAAATAAAAAGCTATCAAGAATCCTTCTAAGGATGGAAAAATAAATCTTTTTTTCCTAAAATTTATTGGATAATCCATTCAACTAATGCATTTTAAACACTCTTTAGCACTTACTACTCATATTGTTTGACATGTTCAAAAACATTAGTGAGCATCTGCCATCTTATTAGAGCTACGGAGCATTTGGATGTGCAGAGACGCAGCTCCTCTTTGCTCCAGCAGAACCAGCACAACAGCATCGTGCTGCCAGGGGCTACTGCAACTCCTTCCCAAGCAGGACTGTTGAAAATCCAGGGAAATAAATACCAAGTCTCTCACTAACCAACACGCTTGCAGCAGATGCTGTGTTAGTACATCGCACAAGGCANAAGGTGCGTGGGGGGTGTCTCTCTGCACTGAGAAACAAGGACATAAAAAAAGGACTGGAGGGTGAACTGAAGGAATTTAGGGGTTTTAAAGTTGGTTTTGTGAAGTGGACACAAAATAAATTGTTTCAGACACATGATCTGGCGTTTTTGCTACCGCTTTTTATGTATCACTAAAGAAGAAAAAAGGTTGGGAAGGAGACAGCACAAGGACTTTCTGAAATTCATCAATTTCTTTTTGCAGCGGTAAAGTTCACAGTGTCATGACTAGGGGCTCTAGATTGGTTACTCCGAAGCCTACACACTAACACAGGCAAATGCAAGATTCTACATGGCAAATTGTGGTGAGTGAGTGCTGGCTTAGGAAAATGCTTAAAATTTACTGTCGGCAGATAAATACTGCAGCTTATAACCTTTCAAGACTACATTTTAATAAAGAGTTTTCTAAAATCTTTGTTTTGAGGATTATTTTTTCTAAATAAATACACAGGGGAAAAATACGGACCTGGATGTGGATGAAGTTGCTCTGCATACTCCCTCACTCTGAATTAGAATTTGGACACGTACAGAGAACCAAAAATTAGGCGGATATTATTACTACAGGTGGTCTCCTGAGACTGGAAAGAGAAATCTGCATTCCCCTCTTCCAGCAAGGCTGTAAATATTCATCACCTTTATAACAAGTGGCACCTGAAATGCAAGGCCAGCATTCTGTACAACCAAGAAAAAAAAAAAAAAAGACACACTTTTCCGACCCTTCGCAGGCAGCAGACCCACTCATGCAAGGGAGAAGCCCCTGCTGGAAAAGCAAATCGGAAATGCCTCAGAAAAGGGACAGTCTACACTTCTGCTCCACTCTGCTGCGCGCTCAGTCCTCCCCGCAGCAATGAAATCATGATCTGCAGGACCACAGCAGCATTCATCACGGAAATTTGATGGAGGAGAATTAAAAGCAGGTCCCTTGAGGTCTCATATCATGCTTCTAAAATGAGCTGACTTTTGACATCTTTGAATTTAAATGACTGTTAAGGTTTCTCAATGGGAAATCAGGATACTGCTTTCCCTCATCTCAGCCCACATTATCAAGATGAGCTCATTATGTTGATAATGCACTCTGCTTGCTTTCTCAGATGAAATTTCCAGTGTGAAAGTACACAAGGAAAGTAATAATTCTGTATAGAAAGCATTAAACACTGGCTCAGGTGATGAAGTTGGGGCCACACACTCAGTACTAACCACCCATCAAATGAGAAAGGAGTTTGGGGAAAGACCATGTATAATCATGTAATTAGAGATTGTCACCATGACTGCAAATGGCTTAAGGAACCAAATTAAGATACAACAAAAAATCTTGCTTCTCCCATCCAGACCTCCCCTACTTCTGTGTTCAGTGAGGTCAAGCATCTTGGAGCATTCCCTCCCACCCTGCTGCATTCACTCTTCTACCCTTCTCCCCACTAACTCCTCGAGACTTAAGGACAGAGTCCTCAGAGCTCAGTTTTGCATCCCTTAAGTACTACACATTAGTCTAATGCCAGCAAAGCTATCAAAGAAACTAAACCCAAAAATGATCCCATAAACCACTTTTTGACTAACAGACTACACACACCCGCTAAGGGCACTTGGTCACCACATTGCTTGTTTTTGCTAACGTCCTCTATGGATTTCAGACAGGGCAAACAAAGTGCTTAGAGTACGTTACCCTCTTTACTTACTAATCCTGAATGAATTTTGTTCTGCTTTCTAGCTCCTTTCCCCGGAAAACATCTAATGAACTATCATATCTAAATACCGTCTTCCTAAAATATTCTTTAATATAGCTCTGTAACTTGAAAAAATCCACAAAGTTTTCAGAAATAACCTTCCCCAGACTCACATGTATTCAAATATCCAATGTTTACCCACAGCATATGGCCAGGTAAACACAGACATAAATAAGTCAGAAACCTCAAAAGACGACATGGAAATAGGAGGACGGGGAGATACATGTTGAGCTTTGCTCAAAGACATTCCCATTAATAAAGCCACGTATTAATGCTTACCCTGAGGACTGCACCCTTCACAAGACAAGTATTGGGAAATAAATCCTTCAGGCTGAGGATCAAGGAGATAATTCAGGATGATTTATTAAAGGAGCAGGGAGAAGGAGTAAGTGTACACTGTCCCTTTTATATGAAAAGTGCATATTATGAGGTCTGAAGCACAAACTAACTAAAGCACATGCTGTCCGCTTTGTACCTGCCAGAAATCCTGGTGGAAGGGGAGAGGGTTAGAAAAGGGAAGAAAATGCTTTGTTACACCAAAAAACCCAAACCATTATCAGAATAAAGACACTAGTGTCAGAGACGGATCAGTAGCTGGAAGAAACACCTGCCAGGTACCTAGAAATGAGAATAAAAGACAACGTGCAGCAACCAAAGCATTTTAAAACGAGCCAAAACAAGCCCTGTGAAAACAAGCAACAGAATTAGCAGTGCAAAAAGGTAACATCAAGTAGAGCTCTCTGAGAACTGAAGTACGCCACGAATGGTAGAAGAGCTAGGGAAGGATGAAGCATAATCTGTACATGGATGTAAAGCAACCCACGTGCCCTCCAGGATGTTTGTGCATCACACGTTTACCCATGTTAGAAGCAACTAAATGTTTTCTTTCATTAAATAAACTGTGGTTCAGTGTCTGTCCAGTGAACCACATGCAGGAAAAAGGGGTGGGGAACACTAAAGTAACTCAGAACCGCTAACCAGCACAAAGGGGAGGATCAAGCCCGGCCAGGAGGAGAAATCTAGAGAGCAAAGAAACCCACAAGCATGGCTGCACTGCTGAGTGCTCAAGCTGCAGGAGGCCTGGGAGCTCCAGGCACTGGCTCCCCAGGATGGGGACTGCACCAAAGGACCCAAACAGGGTGGATGTGCAGCTCACGCTTTAGAGAAACACCCCTAAGGGCACTGTTTCTTTTTCTCTTTGAGACATTAGGCTTGCCAATCAGTAATGCATAAGCAAAAAAAACCCCATCAAGTAAACAGAGAGAACATGAAAAAAAGAAAATTTTAAACAAAACCCATACTACAGGTTAAGTAACATTAATGAAGCCTTTGCCATATGTACTTCTACTACGTGAGAGCTTATTCATCACTATCACCTTGCTAAGTCAGATATAAACAAGGAGTACAAACAGTACAAGGCACCAGTTCAAAAGTCTGATGAGGGAAGAACATCTCCACATCACTCTCCAAAGTGCTTTCTTAAGCCCCGATGAACATGAAGCAGCAGGGGAATAGCACATCTTCAATCAAACAAGACGACAACTCTTGAAACACAGGCACGCTATTCAGAAAGATAAGGCAAGAGCAGGGACAACACAAGATATTTCTCCTGCAGATGGGTTAAAGAAGCATTTTTCCATGGCCAAAATTCAAGAAAAGGAAAGACACACAGTGGAAATGGATGAGAGCGATTCTGGGACCGGACACCCTCAGGCCACAGCACCCCTGGCCACATCAGACTGTGCCTATCCTCACATCAGCCTTCTCTTCAGGCTTAATACGAATACTCCAAAATGTTCACAAAACAACTAATTTTTTTTCCCCCCGCTCTGAAATAACAGTAATCAACATCTCCCTTTTTCTGCTTTCCAGAGTTTGCTTCTGTGGGGGAGAAGCCACCCCATTTGGACAAAAATGGAGCCATGGACAGAGCTACCTCCCTACACACTCAGCCCAGGGGGAGGCCAAAGACAAGTCTAAGTTCATGTTAGCAAACAGATTTGACCAAGGGGGTTTGCTGGATGAACATCTCCAGGGTTCTTGGTCTCATAATGAGCGAAAGAAAAGGATTTGGGCTCAAATTACAGCAGCCTCACTCCCACTCATAAGGCAGCAGCCATCGACCTCCCTCTCCACCACGTCTTCTTTACTAGGAAATACAAGAGGTAGGAAGAGGAAAAAAAAAAAAATGCAGGTGCTCTCACCGTAGCTTTCAGTCATATGCACAGCAAAATCCTTCAGAAACCCAACACAATTACAATACAGAGACACATCACTCCGCAAAATCCTTTGGCAAAACCAGTCCTGATCATGGCACTAGAGCCGATTAATTGTTTTTACGGTAGTTTTATATAAACGAAATTAATTCTGTGAAAAGAGCAGTTCATACATCTGCTTACTAATGCTGTAGCACTTCAATCCCAAACATACATGCTCAGAATTCACACTGATATTTTAAACATAGTCTGTACTACGGAATTAAAATGCATCTGACTGCATGGAAGGTTCTAGTCTTTGAACTGAATCTCCTAAATTATTACTTGCATGTAACCCTGGGTTTACATCTCTGCTGGGAACTGAAATGAATTCAGCCAGGACCTGGCCAGGAGATCATTGGCACTTTTCAGTATCCCAGCACGTTTGTGTCTGCTCACAAA
Source organism: Piaya cayana (assembly GCA_013389865.1). Classification (NCBI taxonomy): domain Eukaryota; kingdom Metazoa; phylum Chordata; class Aves; order Cuculiformes; family Coccyzidae; genus Piaya; species Piaya cayana. The sequence goes on from WAAB01012417.1 coordinate 41,410, forward strand.
CTCCTTCCACCTTAAAAACAAGAGGAAATCTCCAGTGAACAGGCCTTTTACTTTTTGAACACACACTTGTACCACAAGTCCCACTACTCCTCCATGACGTTTGTAAGGGCGCTTCAGGAAACGATGCACCTCTCACCCTTCTGCTCTACCAGCACACAAAGGGAACACACCAGAAGTTCAGCTCCAGGTTGCTTTGATAATCCAAGAGGAAGATGCAGTTGGGAAGAGGCAAGGAGGAAGAGCTGCAGAAGGGTTTAGTCCGTTGGTACCAACTATGCAAATGAAACTGGAGTGAGTAGGCTGAGCACCACAGCACCTCAGATGGTGTTTGACTGACTAAAGACGGTTGCTTTTTAAACTGCAACCCAAAGCAAGCAGTAGAATGAGGACAAGATTCTACCAGACAGATCGCTCTACTGTCAGCCTCTTTCATTACCAAGGGAGAGACAACACCAGCTTACTTCACACTCTAATTATCCTTTCACCTGCACATCACTAGTGCCCTAATAGCCACAACCGGATTCAGCCAGCCCCAAGGTGCCTTTAAGCAGACAGCCAAGCAAACAAGAACCTCCGCTTCTTCATTTTCAACAGAGCAAACTGCTTCTACAGTGTTATTAGACTGGGGAAAAAACAGGCATCCCAGGAGAAGACAATAAACAAGATAAGTCCACTGCAGTGCTCTAAATCTGTTGCCTCACTCTGAGATTATCCAAACAGCAGCACACAGACAGCCAAGCACAGCACCAGCATCTAAAAAGCAATTCCATGCCTCTACAGGTCAGAGTGAAAAATGGTTAGTGCATCAGGCAGAGGCAAAAGGCTCCCTGTTCCCCATCCTTAAGCCAACAGAGATGGTCACCATCCTGAATGGCAAGAACCTAGCAGCACGGATGATGATGCACAGTCAAGCGTGGTAGCTCAAACAC
>WAAB01012417.1:42464-88790 GCA_013389865.1 Piaya cayana
AAAGGGAAAACAAGTGTTTGCAACATGCTTCATAGTGTTAGGTGTCAAAACCAACTGCCAAAAGACTAATCTCCAAGTGCTTGTTTCCAAGCAAAATCTTGCTCTGCTGCCTGGGTAACCAGCATGCTCACACGCCACTGATGACAGGGACCTCAGGTATTTGATCATCTTCCTTCTCTACCTTTCCCTACTTACCACAAAACAAGACCAGGATCCGCACATGTTAGTTCATCATCTGGTTATATAAAACTTTAAAGGCTTTTTTTCCCCCCACACTGTCAAGGCTTTCTGGAAATGCCTGACACTACTTGTCAGGTACATCACTAAGCAGTGAGGGGATCAGATGCCGACTTGCCCTTGGAAAAATAAAAGCTTTATTTTCAGATAGTGCAGATGAAATTAAAATACTGCTACAAGCTGGAGTGCCATTATGTACACATGGTCTAATTAATTAACTAATCTGCAGTTACCTGCATCAAGAAGTCAACAAGAGTTGCTACTCCCAGGGCCAGAGCTGCCTTTACTCTATTGCTCCATAGCAGTGGGATTCACAGAGTGGTTAACTGTGTCTCCCGTTTGTATAATGACAGGTGGGATGTTGTGCAGCTCCACTTGAGAAAACTAGATCAAAGCTTCCTTGATATTTTACCAACAAATATCATGATAGCACAAACATCCAGAAGAGTCATGTAGGGCCACAGGGAGGACCTAGGGCTCAAAAGGGGAGCGAAGGAAGGGGATTTGATGGGAATGGAAGTACATGTTGGGGGTGCAAATAAAAGTCACAAGAGTGCCTCCTTCCTTTAGGAATCTGGAGAAGAGCCTGGAAGGGAAAAGCCAAGTGAGTTTCCCCTGAAATGGTGAAAGCTGAGGGCTCTCATACAGATGGAAAAGCAGCAAGAAAAATGAGAATACAATTTATTACTTCCAGTATACAAGAAGATATAAGAGTAGTACATAAAAAGAGGCAGTATTGTGTCTGTAAACATTAAAATAAGAACCCTTTAAAAAGCATCCAGAACCCATGAACTTTTTCTCAATGACCGCCCTTAGATAAAAAGCACTGCAATGCTACTAAACGACAAAAATCTCAGAAGAGAATGCTGCTCATCTATCTTACACTCATATTCAGGTAATAACTAAAGGACTTTAGGTTAAAAAAGCCATTGAATAATATATAATTGAAAGTTGAATGTGCTCACCTTCCCATCATAGCGTTTTACTATAAATTGATCCAGGCCCAGGTCTGGGGGGAAAAAAAAAAGATAGTTAAAAAATGCTCTTGGAATATAAAAGCAAGCATCTCATCAGTCTTCTGTTTGAGTGGGGATTAGAAAGTAAAATGCACTGTCTAACATCAGTAGGAAGTATAAAGACAGAGAAGGGAAATTTTTCTGGCTTCATACATTTTGCACGTTATATTTTCATCAGGAAAGACAACAAATGCGCGGCATCCGAGAATAAAACCTCCTCCTATCAGGGACAACAAGACCACAGCACCCAGCATCTCAAGAGCCTGAAATAAACTGTTGAAGATTTCTGCACTATTACCAGGCAAACGTTTCACCCATGATGCCTCATGTAAATGCATCTTCATAAAACTCTGATTGTTTTTAATAACAGCTTTGGAATGGCTCACAAACGGGAAACCAAAGAACCGATCCCATAATTGAGATATCCCCAAGGAAATCCAAAACTTGTTCATATTTTAGTATAAAACTGCTTGTAAATAGGTTTGCAAAGAAGATAAGTTTTAGCTGCAATCAGAAGGTGGCGAGCACTATAGCTAAAGGGGCATTTTTGAGAAAGGCAGGGAGATGGGTTATTTATACTAGTAAATTCAATTTCTCATACCAACACGAAACATTTTTTTCTATCTTTAAGAGGGAAAAAAAATCCCAGTATTTGCAGAGTTAGGGCTCTGTCCAACCTGCAGGCTATACAGACACTGATGAATGCACATATAAGCGAGATAGCAGAAATATACAGGAAAATTAATTATCTGAGCTTTGCGATCCAATGCTGGGAAGATGCGCTCTGAAAGGAGACTGAGCAGAACTCAAACCGAGCTCTTCCCGTAACTCAGGAGAGGACGGGCCAGTTTTCAGTTCTCTGAAGAATAAAACCCTTCAGAAAAACTATGTCCTGTGCATTTTCTGCCACAGTTTATGATAACTGTCACATCCTCATTTCAATTTTAATTAGAAAAAAGACAGAAAAAAACCAAAATAAAACCTCTGCCTTGCCTGCTGCATCGCTTGCTTGTGAAGGAGAATAATAAACCCCTTCCCGTCTACTGGTAAGGTTCATAATGGTTACAGTGCAGAAAATGGGGTTATTAATTCCTCCAGGGTGACCTCCTCAACCTTTCTGAACCAACATAGCTAAAACCCCCATCATCAATTTCCACAGTCAAGGCAATTTGTCAGAAAGCTTTCTGGATTTGTGGATATTCAGGCCAGAAAGCACCTTCTCAACCTTTTGTGTGTCTGACAATAGAATGAAAAGTGCATATTCATACTCATTTCAGACTTTAATCATTTTCTGAAGAATTTTGTCCTCCAAGTTGCAGGTCTAAATGCAGCACAGTAAGAATTGTCACATTTAGAGGTAGGATTCATTTAATAAATGTGTTTATTGTACCAGAGATGGGGTATCTGTTCAGAGCTCGCCCCTAACCATCCATCTGAATGCTGATCACTAAATGGAGCTTAGCTTTATGTCCATGTGTCACACAGTCATTTCTCCAGCACACCTCCTGCTCCTCTGGCAGGTAACAGCGCAGCAGGACATCTCCCTGACAGCCCAACATTCCACAGGCACTCATGGAAAGCTAAAAAAATAAGCTTTAATCCCACCCTCTCACAACTCGATGTTACTATTGGGAAAGCAAACAGCTTTCAATGGAGACACAAAATGAATGGGATGAACAGCAAGGAAAGATGAACTAACAACTGGTTTCTTTTAGATATATACCTAGAATAAATACAATATCTATCCCTAAATAGAGAAAATATTTATATAATAACATATACACTAACCAGTACATACACATAGAAAAATCACTAAAACCAGCCAAATTACATCTAAAAATGCAGAATACCAACACCTGTAGTAAAGGAAGAGGCCAGCACTATATTATAAACATTGTGCTCTCCACAGAAGCAACACGAGGTTGGCAAAAGGGGAGGCGATGATGGTGATTACTGGAGGGCACAAGGAAGCACCACGAGAGTTAACAGCAATAAATTACAATAACGATGGAGTCAGCGGTGAAATCAGGAGTTGTGAATACAGAGTAGTTTCCTCCAGACTGGGGTTTGGTCCAGCCTCATTCACCCAAGCACAGAGATGCTGGTTTCCATGCGTTTCCTTGATTGCTACGGCACGTAACAAAGAGACAGGGAAAAACAAAGCATCTGGGTAACCTGGAATTATTCAAGTGAGGAACAGACCCATGGACCTTGACTTGCACGTTGCTTTTTCTAACTCGGTCTAAATCCTTCCAGCAGGTGTAGAGGCTGCCAGGTCTGTCCTTGAGCTTAAGAGCTCTGAGCACTGAATTATCTGCTGAAGAAACTGCTGCCAGCACTGCAGCCATGACAGAAATGCAGTTAGTACCCACAGCATGTCAGCCCCTTCTACACGATTGCATCAGACAAGAAGCAAAACACACAACCCTGGTTCGTGCAGGTCTTGGAGATGAGGGAGAGAATGCAGCACAAAATGTTGTCACTTCTCTGCTGCACTAACTAGGCTGCACTCCTCATGTCCCTCTATAAAGTTCCGCTACCAGAGCTCCCAACAGAAAAAGCCAATCCAAAAGCTGAAAAAGGACATTTATACATTCAAGGCATATGGTTTTCCTTTTTCCAATACAGTTTCTTTTCTTTTTATGGACTTAGTTACATGTCTTTCTACAAGCCTTTAATCTTAGAAGCTGACACAAGGAAACCAAGAAAAAAGAGGGACGACTGTTGCCTAGTGCCTGTGTTGTTATTTCTTTCTTTACACAACATAAAACCCTCAAAAGCCTTTTCCTCCAAGATGTTACAATAGCAATCGAGCATTTGTGTAGGCTGGAGAGCTAATGGAAACATTCCATGAATGAGGACAATCACATCTGAACAAGGGAGGGAACAAATGTTAGTTATTACACCTCTGTTATTCAAAAAGCCGTGTGCTAAGGTAAAGCCACCCCAGGATGGTTGGTAAGCGATACACTCAAAAAAAAAAAGTATTCTCTGGCTGGGCTATTGCTGATGACCTGCAGGAACACAAGCTAATAGGCATGTTAAAAGTTAAAAAGGGCTTTTCCACCTTTCACTGTAAAGCAGGGGCTATAATACTGTTCCCCCAGGAATGGATTAAAGGATTTCCTTCGCTAGAGACAGCAATGAAATCTAGAAACATTTGCTTCAGGAAGCCTCCCCGGCACAGAAAGGCAGCACAGCACACACTGCAGAACGCACAGTGACCACCCAGAGCAGCTGGGCTTTGATGCTCATTCCTGCTCAAACAAACCCAGAGCTTTCACCACCACCTGCCCAGAACATGCCTTTCACTGACACGAAACACCACACGACACCTCGCTTTTTGCTGGATTATCAAAGCCCCTCTTGCTCACCAGCCAAGAGGGTTGCACTGCTCGCCGTCAGCAGTGAGGACCTGCAACAACTTCCCAATCTGCTGCCCATCGCTAGTTTACTTATTATCTTGAAGTATCAGGGACTAAAAGTATTAGGGACTAAAAGAAACAGCAGCACTGCTGGGGAGCAGCTAAGCAAGTGGCATCGCTCCAAGGGTTCTTTCACTCACCAATACCAAGAATAAAGGCCTCCGCTCTTATTCATGTCAGGGTACCTTCACAGAACTCCAAAATAAAAATGTTTCAAGATGACTTACACTCACTGCCTGCCACGACATAGAAAAAAAGCGTTCAACAGGAGAACTGTATTCTCTGCATTCACTAGTTCATTTTTGGGGCGGAGAGGATGTTTTAATTCAGAAGGAATTACTTATTTAAAGGAAAAACCCCACAGCATAACCTACTGTTACTCTTGTTCAGCTCTACTCAAATCTAAAGTCAAATGCTTATTATATTTCTATTGATTGCCAAAAGCAGACATGCCACAGATCCCTCAAAGCCAGCTAATTACCAGCTTGATAAATATCTTAACAATTACTAAACTCTTCATATTATCCTGTATTAAAAAAAAAGGCAGCCAGGGGCAACAGATGATAGATTTCAGTTATGAAAAATATTTACCAAACGGGCTTCCAGAAAAATGATATTATGCTAAGAACATAGTTGAGATGAGTTGAGATACTAGAAACCATCATGATTCCCTCTGGGATGCCAGCAGTTTTCCACTGACAGAAAAATCTTTTCAACTTTATACTCCTGTCATATTTTTCACATTATTTGGGTAACATTTACTCATTATCTGCTTTTCCTTTCCTGTTGCTCAGTATATGAGAGATACTCTTTTTTCTTGCAAGTAGATGAGCAAAAGGGCTAATTCCGAAGACTGAGGAAGAGCCTGCTAACCATTCACAACATGCTACATTACGGCAGGAGAAAATGCTGGACCGTGTTTTCCTTCTCCTCCAGAGCTGTAACTCAGCTTCCTATTTTTGTATGACTATTATTAATGCCTGAATTCAAAATTATTAATGCCTGAATTCAAAATGTAATCGGCGAGCAAAGAGTGAACTGCCTGAGTTTTCTCAGGTGGGCAACACATTCAGTTTTGTGTTAAATTCCAGAATCGTTTTGTTCAAGAACTACCTTGCCCTCATCTAGCTCCCTGTCCCCAACAGGCCGGTCAGTCTCTCTACAAGACACATAGCGAATGCACATCATCCACACCAACCCCTCTTCTGTACTGGAAGCTCTAATTGTTTCTTCTGATCACTCTTCCATGAGGGGCATCTCATCAATGCTGATCAATATAGGTACAACTGTTGCTTTTGGCTGAGCTTTGAAAAGACTTTCATGGTTTGGATCTCGAAAGGCATCATTCATGTAGCAGAAGTTTGGGTTACCCAGAGAGGTTAACGCTAGAATTGAAGAGCAAGACCAGTTTGGACATAACCTGCCTTTGTTACAGCATGTTGTGACTAGATATGAAGCCTTTTTTTTTTACTTCTTTTAATCCTTCCTACAAAGACCCCTAGCTCCCTGGCACTGGCTTAACTTGCCACAGCTCCTCTGCAGAGCAAAGTGCCTGAAAGTGCTTGCTTCCCCCAGAACAACCAATGCAGGATGGAAACAGCAAAACTTGTGGAAAGAGGGAACTCAGAGGCTAAGAAAGAGAGGAGGACTTGGCAGGCCACCAAGCAGGTGAAAGCACTTGGAAACTTTGAGGTAGGCCAGCAGTTATGCAGGACTACGGAGAGAGCAGCAACACCCTGCAACTCCGGAGCATGGGATCACAGCTCCTGTGACGTATCATGGCTTCATACACCTTCTCCAGAAAATTCCCATGCCTTCTTTGAAGAGCTGCAACAACTAAAACATTGTTTTTGCAAGCTCTTACCCTTCCCACGGGAGACTGAAAGGCAGTAATTTAAGCTGGTTTGGGGCTGGGGTACAAAGCACCCACCCCTGCTCATCCAGCCTTGGAGACAAGCTGCCTCTTGGGCACCAGAGAAGGTGAGAGGGAAAAAACAAGGCAGGACTGCACAGAACAGACAGCACTGCCCACGCTTCTGTTGGCGCCTGGAGTTTCCAGGTAGCGCATAAAGAAAATTTTTATTTTTCTTTTAATTTTTTTTTAAAGCAGCTTCCAAGTTTAAAGCCATTCTTTGGCTTATTCTGACAGATACTTCCAAGCTCAGCAAGAATGCGTCACACCTTCAGCACAGCTTGCCTGCCTGGGAAAGCTGCAGCAGAAAGCTTTACTGAACTATTAAGAGAAAGCAATCTACAGCAGCTAATGAATTGGCATTCGTTTTCCCTAACATAGCAAAAAGCAGCCTACAATTCAGTAGATGCTTTACTGACAATAAATCAAACGTTCCCCTCTGTAATGAATAAAAATGAATCAGGGCTACGATCCCTCGCAGCAGATTAGCAGTTTAAAAATAAATATAACAGGGACTGAGATACCTCATCTCTCTGTATCAGTTACCTTCAACAGCATTTTCTCTCCATAAAAGCACAGACATTAACAATAAGGTGCTAGTGAAACTACGACCAGCACCTTCAGCATCCAGAGCATCCCCTGCTCATGTCTAGGACTGCTTATGCAGGACTCTGTTAATTCACAGGACCAGAAGGCGATTGCTTTTGCTGCAAAAACCTTTTAACAAATACCACTCATGGAGAACCCTGGAGTCCGTAATACTGCAGAAAGTAAGGCATCATTCAGCTCAAGCACTAACCTACCTAGCTGTTGTGATGACAGCGGATAACATCAATACCTGAAGGAGATTTCCAAGGAGCACTCAGGGCTACGTCACCACAGGAAGGATGGAGCTCCCTGGGAGGAATGCCGGGAGACCCAGAGGCCTGGCTGGGGACACATCCAAGTCATGACTAAGGGAGAAAGCAGCCCTGGCATTTCCCTAGTAATCTATAATCTAGATTACCCTATGAGTCAGGAATATGAGAGACGTAAACTGTAGGAATAAACTGGCCAGCAGGTAGCACTCTTTGTCTTTATTTCTTTAATTTTTTTTTACTATCAGCTTTTAAAGCATTTGGGAAGAAGGTTATGGCTGGTTTGACTTTACTGTGGCATTAAGTGTTTTACTCTTCTACTGTTCATTATGTATTAAAAGAATCCATTTACTGTGATTGTCATGATGTACAGTGCTCGTAAGGAAGAATCACACTAGCAGCAGCTTTGTCTAGAAGCGAGCTCATTTTCAGTAATTTTCAAACCAAGACGATATAAGATGCCCATGCTCCTGCTCTGCCTGCTGATGGGCACCCAAAGCTCTATTTCCCTCTCATTCCACGTTCCAGAAGCACCTGTAAGTATCCCTAGAGCAATTTTCTTCCGTTATAGGCTGCTTTGTGTCACTGACTGGCAGCATTTGCAGGCACTTAAAAGCACCACAGCCCTCACAGGGGGCACTTAAGCAGCTCACAAAGCCAGGATAATAACAGTTAAAATGGAAAGTTAGTGACCAAGACTGACAAATTATTTCCCATTAGTCACCTTTACTTGTCTCCAAAGCAGGTATTTTCTGAGAACTCTTCCACCTATGCTCTGTGCACTCTTTAAAATCTGCCAAGCACCTGTATTACTCAGAAGAAGTAAAAGAGAATCAGATTCCTTAAACACAGGACACTTTCTATTTTCAGCTGGCTGACACACGCACACACAAAACACTTCCATGGCAAGACTCGCACTCAATCAAGTGCTGCTGCTTTTCAAAGTCCTAATTTCAGCTTCAGCTAGACAAGACAGCAACACACAATTACAGCACCTATGAACACTTATCTTCTGCTTATTGCTCAGACTATTTCTTCACTGAAGACGACATCATGTTAGTCACATAAAAACTACAGCAAATTTCAGGACTTGATGAAAAGCTGCAGATCAATTCACCAACTTGCTCTAACACTAATGCCGGGATTGTTTTTCTTCCCTCCTGCACACACTCCATATTGCTGTTTTCCAAGGACAAGCCTACGTGGTGTTTATTTAGTAGCTGTCACATAAGCCATCAAAACAGTTTCACAGTTTGCACATAAAACCCACTCTCAAAAAAGTTAAAATTTGGGGGCTGTAGTTCTTCATTAGCGTCTGCAGAGAGAACAGGAGTTTTAATTTGACAAAACGCTGTTTCATTCTTTGAGATACTGTGGGAGATCAAGAAACTCGATTTCCCACGTCTCACACAAAACATGAATCTCCTTCAAAACAGAAGATAGTCAAAACCCTCCTGCCACCTCACAAACCCCAAACTCTTACCAAAAGCTTAGGAGAAAGCTTTCCAGACGAGAAAAAACAATGTCTGCTCTCCTGCCTGTTGCCTACCAAACCCCCACAGGTACCACAGCTGACAATTCTTCCTTGCAGTACACAGAGAATTTGAAGCTGGTGGAGATGGACCCATTTATTTTTAAGACCTTCCTTGTCAAAGCAACTCCTCTTTGTAGATTCATTAAAAGCTCCTAAAATGCTTCAGTTGAAGGTAATCAATGCGTGGGTTGAGCACCCCACCTGGACTGTGGCAGCACCCTGCTTTTGTGCCATCCCCCTCAACATAATGAGAACAGTACTTGACAACATAATTATCTAATGGGAGACTTAAACATCAAGCAGGCATAGGCTTTATTCCCCTTTGACATCACAGTTTCTCAAATTACTACACAAACATCACTCACTTTCTGGTTGTTTTTCATTAGGTGTTATCGATCTCACAAAATCCTGCGGTGTCATGAAAACCTCTGATTCCCCGTGCTCATTTATGACTTTCAAAGTAGCGAAGTATCTGAAGATTTTGTCTGGCGTGGAGTAGGCTCTGATCCTGTTCTCATATTCCATCACCTGGAAATGAAATTTAACCGGCATTAGATGTGCATGGTTCCTCCCACAACACCCACGTTAGTGCCTTGGTCATAGAATCATAGAATAACCAGGTTGGAAGAGACCCACCGGATTGAGTCCAACCATTCCTATCAAACATTAAAGTCCTCTGAAAGCTGTGCCACATGAGAACAAACTTGCATGCAACATAACACTTGAGAGAAATAATGCTGGAAGGGTCAAAATCCCTCCTACCCTCAGCCTTTCAAGAATCAGGAAAGCTGGAAATATCAACTCCCAACATCCCAGAATTAAGAACAAGCACTAAAAATCTTTACTCTCTGTAAGTTTTGACTCTTGACAACAGCAGAGAAAAAAATAAATTAACAAAATCCCTGAAGGCGCTTGTAAACACGAACATAAAAAAGGCGCCTGTATCACATCTGTGAATCCAAAGCAGCTCAACATTTCAACCACAGTGCTGAAGGATCTGATTTATGACTAATAAATGAGGTGAAAGAAAAGCCTTGGAGAGCTGGGAGACTTGGAGAAACCTACTTGGAGCTACAGCCAGTTGTTCAATCACCCAGCCTCACTTTTTCCTCTTTTCTATCACTTTTTGCAGAAACATTCTCTCCTCGGTCTCCTCTCCTCACCAATCTGCCACTCGCTAACTCTGCCAGCAGTGATTATTTTGTACGTAGAACTGTTTTCCCCACCACGCAGCTAGAATTAATCAAAGAGAATGGAAAGCTTTTATGAACAAACACCACAACCTAAAGCCACAGGGGAGGGAAAAGGCACAAAGATCTACACTTCATTAGGTACTAGGGCAGAAAACTTTCCTTTTCAGTTCAGCTTTTTATTTCTGCATCATGCACCACATTTAACAGCCCATAGTGCAGTTGAAACCTTCAGTACTTCTGGTCAAGAGCTACGAGAGAAAAATAACACCCAGCGATCTGCAGGAAGAGAACAGAGATCAAGGATACTGCCAAGGCATCTGTAGATCATTTATGGCTTGAGTCTTGTTTCAACGTTGTCTTTTAACACTAACAACTTCTCTACCCTGATATTTATCAGAAAGAAAACACTCCCTCTAAATTTTCATGTTTCTAGGATAAAACAAGCGAAAGGCTTTTAATCCCCCAATCCAGGCTTGAGTGGAGAAGGGAAAGCAAATCCTTTCTCCTCTACACTTGTTCCAGCTCAGCCTGTGCAGCAAGTGTGACTTGGAGAAAAGCAACACGCAGCAGAAGGTCCTAGTGATACGGCTTGGACATTACCTAAGGAATCTGTTTTCTTCATTGCATCACCAGACCTCTCACTTAATCAAGCCCACTGGGGACACAGAAATGTCCTTGAATCAACCAACACAACCAGCCCCCTCTTTCCTGTAGCCACCTGCACAGAAGAAAAACTTGGCCACTACTCCCTTTTGTTACTACTCTTTGCACCTAGAATCAAACCTCACCCCATTTTTACTGCTTCAGTCCACAAGGTCCTCCACAGATAAGGGTATTTGATGAAAGGCAATTGCTTTATTGCAAAGTTACAAGTCACTGTCAGCAGAGCTGCAGTAAAGGACAACCTGCACTTTCCCAGCTCTTTCCAGCTGCAGAGTTGGACATGTCTTTGTCTGGAGCTCCCACCTGGCAGGCAGTAATTTGCTGTGCCAAAGTGATCATTTGACTCGTGATTGCAGGCCCACATCTCACTCCTCCTGGTAGCAAGAACTCATCTCATTACGAATAATGTCCCATCCAACTTAATCAGTCAAAACCACAGTGAAGTTGTTCTATCTTCAAGCAGGACAACTAAAAGCAACTATAGATTCAATAGCAGGCACTGCAGATCATGTCCACCGGCTCCCTCCATCCGTGACACCGTTTCAACACGGCTGCTGTTGCTCACCTGACATCTTCACCAATTCTCCTCCTTACCAGTCCAGCAAATTCACAAATTCACTGCTGGCTCTTTCTTAGCCCAAGCTTGAGATAATCCCTCAAGTCCCTGCTTCATTGATGTTAAGCAGCCATTTTGCTTTGACTTTGGGTACAGCAACTGTCCAACACCCCATTCAGACCCACACTGCAATCCTTTAAATCCACCACAATCATCACTTGCAGCACAAGGAAGCGACCACTTATTACAGGGCCCTTTCCTAGATTATTTGGCATCCACGTCTTTTATACACACACACTGCAGAATGAAAAGCTTCGCAGGTGACTGCAAGGTGCTCGTGAAGATGCAATTGTGAATACGCAGCTCTAGAGCAGGAAGGGTCAGTCTGTTGCTCAGAAGCCACATGCAGCTCCCAAAACATGTTGCACGGCTCACATGTCTAATAACATAGTCAAAAAGTCTTGTGTCACAGAAAGCAGCACAATCACACACAGATCTCCAAACCTAGAGGTTTGTCCCCATGCAGCCTGTGGTTTCATGAGAAATATATAAATAGGCTTGGGTTCCACCCAAAGCAGCTGAGCTCTCTTGCAAAACCAGACCCTGAGTGTGCAACAGGTAGAGAGCTGCCAGTCTCATTTTGTATTAGGTCTCAGAGGACAGCAAAGCAGGAAATTAAGGATTTTTAACGACAATCACTTTCTGACACTATGCTTGCCACAGCTGGCTGAAGAAAGCTCAGCTGCCCTGACTATTGTCTCCACGAAAGATGAAAGCTGCCCCTCTAACCCCAGTGCAGCGTAAGAAATGGTGTTACCTGTTTTAGCAGTTTCAGAGCCGTAAGAGAACTACTCCAAGTTTCCATGTAAGCTACTGCTAACCATTCCAACAATTAGCCATGACATATATAACGTCACAATTTTCAGGACAAACACATTCCTGAAAAACTCTAAGGAACAACAGTCTTGCATAACTCACAATACAGGCAAAAAAATTACAATCTAAAATGCTCCTCAGGATATCACAAGCTATTTCATCACGACTGAAATGATACTTCTTCCTCAAACTCCCCTATGAGAAGTGAGCAAATGCAGCAACAATTCTCCTTTCGCCCGCAGCTGAGCTCACAATTACCTCATTTTTGCTAATATGATCTAATCAGCTGGCAAACCCTAACACATGTGCCACAACACAACCCTCTGACTTCAAGAGTGGATTGAAGGTGAAGCCAGGTTGAGAAGGGAACAGCTGAGACCTTGCAAATAGGAGCAACTCACTATTCCAGAGTGGGTGCTTAACACAAAGTGGATGGTAACATGGGTGCCTTGATCTCACTAGGTAAATGTGGAGGTAAAAAGCACGTCTGCAGACATTTGGGTGCACACACCACCATCTGCATGGGTTTCTTTCTTACACCATTTCTGAACAATCTGGACATAAAATCATCCCAGACAAATCTCTCCTTCCATGATCTCTCGCCTACAAAATGCTCCAAAATACTTTCCTGGCAAAGCGTGCACCCCAGCTGCCTTCCCCAGTACACACCAGTCGTTGATGCAGCAGGGACCAGCCAAAAATCCTCCTCCTGCCCCAAGAACCACAGCCACATGTAATCAGGGGCCTCCAGAAAGACACTGGGGCCAAAGGGGAAAAGTTCCTTTCTGGCATTTATTAACAGAGTGGGCACTGGAGAAGAAAGATGAGCAAGTAGTTCCTATTGCTCTGCAAGAGCAAAGCTGCTGTCAAGATAGTCAATGTTTATACTAAGCCTCAGGTTAAAAGGAAAAGAAAAAAAAAATCCTGCACACATGGAAACAAAGCTCCAAATTAACAACTCAGTTCACACCCAGAGCTTCACGAGGGCCTCCCTGACCGTGTGGCAGAACGGGAACTCTGGCTGTCCAGCTCCACTGCACACAGCTTAGCCAGGCAATGTGATTAGAATTAATTTTCTTTGAGTTTCCTACTCTCATGCACACTAAAAGGAAGGTTTAGAACAGCTAACACTGAGGCAGCACACCTGCAGGACCCTTAAACCACCACCAAGCCTATCTTGACAAAGCAGTCCTAACACTGCATGCAAACTCTTAATAACTTAATTAACATGCCAGTTCACCCACATCATGAATTATTGGTCATTAGCCTCCAAACTTTAAAAGCACTCAAGTGACCTTTTCCTTCCCTCCCTTACACCGTCAGGATCGATATATTGCATGGGGTGGAAGACAACACATGCCCCGGAATGAGCCACACATGCTCCCAGCACCAGCAGATGCCGAGTGATTTATATTTCAACTTCCTCCTCACTGAGTCACCACCCAAAATAGCAACGTCATGCCTAATTTATTATTATACCACTAATCATCACCTTAATTAAAAGCAACACTGGGGTAACAAACAAGCATTAAATACTTTCAATTAAGCTTGACTCTTTTTTCTCAAGGAGAACCCAGCGTGATTTTCAATTGATTATGGGAAGAATTGGAAAGGGGTTTTACTGTGGGTTTTGTTGTTTGGTTTGGTTTTTAAACACACAGAAGAGTCAGGAGCTCCTTGTACAGCACCCCTCAGGTGCCACACAACTGATTAGGGAGCAGCACATCCTGGGAGTAGCCCTGTGGGGAGCGGGGAGCCGGGACACACCTTCCTCTGCCATCTGAGCTGGAAAACCACACACATTTCTCCTGAGATGACTCACGAGGGCAACCGCTGATCAAACACCAAGCCCAAAACAGGGCTGCTCAAACGGAACCCAGCGCTGGGAGACTACGTTACATCCTGCATTAAACAAAGCAAAAGCAGCTCTGGCATCTGGGTTAGAAGATTGAGATCTGTTTTAAATGGTGCTTCTCCCACTGAAATTGCCATTCCTGAATTGAGCCATGTGGGAGAAAGGAAGGCTGAGAAGGGATCCAGGCTGCACGTCACTCCCAGCAGACTCTTGGGCCCCTCCACACCCAGCTGGTGTCGATTTGGAAAGCGCGGCCACATTCCTCCCTACCTAGTATGGGAAGGAAAGATCTGGTCAGTGTAGCACTTCTCTTAACAACTGGAATAAAAGTCTTTGCTTGCAAATAAGCGTTCCCTGGCCAGAAGCAACCAGCCACACAAGACAAAAATCAATCGTGACATTCGTTGTATCAACAAATGTTCTTTTTCAAAATAAGGGAGTGCAAGGTGGATTGTTCCTTTGCTCTCTGCAACCCACTCCATTTGCTGACACTGGGAAAAAAACCTTCTTTTGGGTGGTAGCGGCAAGAGAAAGTCTTGCTGAAGCTGTCAGAGTACCCAACACTCAGTTGCCAAGAAAATTAACAAAAGCCAAAATCCATATTCCTGGACAATTTGGAATATCTCAGCATAGTATCTTACAATATAAAGTCCACTGAGCTGCCACCAGCATGTCCCATCAGTGAGCGTTTGGAGCCCCAGTACCACGAGGCACTTGAAATTTCAAATTGTGTAATCGACACTAACCAAGAACAGAATATAATTCAGCAACTTCAAACAAAACAGCTCTTAATTTTTTAAGAAAGGCTGTTAAGCCACTATATACAAGCATCCACAATTTAACAGCTAATGAGATGCAGCTTCCAGGATATGGACTCAAAACTAATTATCAGAAGTATATAATTCAGAAAGGAATAATGAAGAGCATATACTCCCCTTCTCCTCTCTGTACTGCAAGGATATTAAATCATCAAACACAGCCCAATAAAACTGACATCCAGATAGGCTTAAGATAAAATACTGCTGCCTGCCACCTCGCAGTCACAGGACTCTCCATCAGACCCAATCATACATCTTGTCATAACAGCGGTTACAGAGAGCACCAAACTAGTTGTCAGACAGTTCTGAGGAGCCCAAAGCTTGCAGGGTCACCCAACAGCAAAGGCAGGTCACAAGCTGACAATACAGTTCATTACTCAAGCTTTCCTCCTCTTGAAAAACGTGTCTGATATAGAAAACAGTCTTAAGCATCAAGACAGACATGACTAACCATGAATAGGGAGAGAGGCTGTATTTTGACAACTACACTTCCATGCAATAATTACAGAAAAAAATCAAAGTACACCTTTGCTGTAACGCCCTCTTCCATGCTCATATCTACTTCTCCCTACAGGCACAGCCCATTTGCTAATGAACACACAGGGATGGAGGGGCTCATACCGAGATACACACTAGATAACCAAGATGGCTTTAAAGATCTCGCACTGACTCCTTGCTCTGCATGTGCCATCATAAAAATCATCAAGCCTTGACTTCTCAGCCAAGTGGAGATGGGTAAAGAGGTGTCTGTTTCAGAGGATCACGGTACTGTCGTGCCTTGCTTAACAATGACCAACGACTTTGCACTTTAGTGAGAGCTTCCACTGAGATGTAAACAGAGCGTGTTATCAAAGGAATTCACCATAACATTCTCTTTGATAATGCTCTTACATACTCCCTGTTTCCGTTGTGCTCCTAAAACACAAAGGAAGGTAACAGACCTGGAACCATGCACAGACATTACGTGAGGCATGACAGTCCTGTGCTTTCCAAATAAACATGATTCAATCTAAAGAAACTCAAGGTACCATAACAAGAAAGTAGGTTCCCAAAGCAGTAAGGTCCCTTATAAAAAAAAAGGCAAGTACAGAGCAAAAGCCAGACTCCATACACACGCGGTACCACAATCTGAATAAAATGTTCTGCAGGTGTTCTCCATGTTTCCTTTGCAGAGCAACAGCTGCAGACGTAACATGCCCAGATTTGGTACCTTACGGTCCCTGAACCCAGAACGCTTCTTCTTCTTCCCTTCTGGCTGAGCCTCCTGATCGCCTGATGCAACAGCCTTTCTGCTCTCACTGTCGCTGCTCTCCTCCTCTTCCCTCTCACTTGGCTCTGTCCTTGGATTGTGCTTTACAGAGGTCGAGTCTTCTGCATAAGCCCTGTACAAGGGGAAAAGAAAACACCGCTTTAGGAAATGATCGAGGAAAGCATTAAAGATATAAAAATGGCCTGGCAAAGCTCCCCCAAATGAAATAATTGTTAAGAGTTTAGCACGGAGAAAGAAAAAGCAAACAAATGATCCTTGGGATATTGTGTGCTTTTCCCTGCTGTGATCAAATTCCCACCCCTTACCCCAAAACTGAATTAATAATCACAGTAAGTTTTCCTACTCCCAGAACACCAGAACGAATGACTCCATACATAATTACACCCTCAACAAAAACTACACATGCAGGAAAGATCAGGAAGGACATACCATATCTCCTCTAGTTTTGAATTCCACCTCCGCTTCCCCAAAAATATTTATTTAAAGTGACAGGAATGTGTTTTACCATCAGCACTGTAAGACTCAGAAAGAACAGCCTCTTGGTTTCAGCACAACTGATTTATTTTCTATCTACAGCAGGTGACAGGCTGGTTTGTTTCCCTCTTCCACCTTAACATGATTTGTGACAACAAAAACTGCAGTTGTTTATCCACAAGTTGGCAATACAACTCTGGCAGAAAAAGAACCCTGCCCTTGCTGTCCAAACGCAAGAATCTTCAGTGACCCTGTTTGCAGACCAAGACTCAACCCAAACCTGCGGAGTCTAAGCCACAAGCAACTTGCAGAATTGCAACTGGCAACAGAGTAGTTAAAGAGCAGGATAAATCCATAAACCAAACAATGCCACAGCTTTCCTAAGCTTTACTTGTAAAGCTGTTTAAAACCAGACACAGCTCAGATCACATTAACATCACTGAAATTATAATCTCTAAGGATACGTTAACGTGTCACAAGCAACAAAGCAAATGGTTTGACAAGACGAGTTCTCTTTCCAAGGACTCAAGCAGCTCAGGCAAACGCCCCAGCCTGCCTGTAACTTAAGCAAAACTGCCTCACTTTGCATTCCTGATGACTTATTTTGGACTAATCACAGGGTACGGGCTCCGCACATCGTTAGGTGCCGCTCATTAGCCAGCAGCCTTCAGAGGAAGGCAGGTACTTTGGTACTCCCTGCAGCTATGAACATGGTCATTTACAGCTGTGAGTTTTATTCAAAACAGGCTGCCTGGGGAGAAAAACAAAATCAAACTAAGATTTTTTAAATTTCCCAAGATCTAAGCAAAAGACTACGCATTTCATCCTACCAGTTTCCTGGAAAACACAGATGTGATGTGCAAAATGAACAGAGAAGAGTCTGTGCCTGTCTCCCCAGCAATACACAGCCTGTCAGCACGTCGTCTTCCAAGGAGAAGAAATAAGGGTAGGTCCCTTTGATTAATTTGAACACTACCAGTGTGTGCCACGGCACTACGGACGGGTGAAAGCAGTCTGGAGGCTGCCAGTCCACACAGGGACAGAATACAGCTCTACCACATGGGTGCATTTTATAGGACCAAGCAAGTTATTGGTGAAGAACAGTACTAATCAGGCTTTTTCATGTAAAACAGAGTCTAACATGCCAGCCTTTCCTTTCTGAAAAGGTGCTGAGCCTTTATCTGTAATATATTTTCATAATTGTTACAGCAAAGCACTGTCTTTAAGATGTCCACTGAACCAAACCTCCAGAGACAGGATCCAAACCCGAGTCCTCCACAAGCATGTTAAGATAAGGAAATCATCTCCCCAGAAGAGTCAAGCAACATCTCTACCTCTTGGAGCATGAAGTCTACACTGGCATCTCTCCCAGAGCCTTTCCTGAAAGTTTCATCAGCACTGGGACACCCTCGCAGAGCTGCGGTTTTGGCTGATATGAAGTTTGCCTGAATAAGCCATTGCCAGCTGAGGCTGCACCAGCAGCACTGACAGGGAAAGCCCTTGTGCGGGCAGGACATCAGTCCTAAGGAGCTCTAAGCGAGTCTCTTGGGAAAAGGTCCTAGGGACAGTAGAAAATTGATTGCTTATCTAGACAACCAAGCTAGTCTGTATAAAATGTGCCAGGGAATAGCTGTATCAGTGAAGATTTGCTCCTGTAGTGCTTGACTGACAGCTAGCAAACCAGTGAAAGGACAGATGAAACACAAAAATCAAACACTCAGCAAATCCTACGCATTCTTTCAATCCATCGTGCTGTCAAGCCAGCTGACTGCAGCAATACAGACACAACCTACATACAGTTGGCCTTTTCCCTCCTTCCTCTAGTTTATCCACAAAATTAGCTCTACCCTACAGCTAGATCACAATCCCAGCATAGATGCAAAACAAGCTATTAGAATAGAATCATAAAATCATAGAACAACCAGGTTGGGAGAGACCCACCGGATCATCGAGTCCAACCATTCCTATCAAACACTAACCTCAGCACCTCAAATAAAAGCAGAGTTTGTAGCCTGCTTCTAAAGCAAGATTTTAAACAGTTCCTGCTATTCCTTACCTCCAGGCCACAGTCCAAACTATGCACTGAATTAACCATTGAAAGACCTGCTCTCCACTTACAGCTACTACTGCGTCTATGTCACACGCTGCACAACCATCCTCTGTTAAAATCCTTGGCTTCCAACAACTGCAACTTCCATACTGTGCCCACATAATGGAGCCTTTCAGTGCAGATGTCAGAATGTGGCTGGAAAAAAAGCAGAAATATTCACCCTGCTGGTCTGGACTGGGCTGCCATCAGCAAGTGAAGACTCCACATCCTTTTTTCACGAGGCTGACTTTCCTACAGCATGCCTGCTGCTACAGCTTCTGCGCAAAAGGGAATGAAAATACAAATGAAAACACAAAGATTCCCTTCACAGCTTGCCAAGACTGGCTGCTAGCCTCTCTCCATGGCGCGTCCCTGCCCCATACCTTAGTAGCCATGCTTCAGCCCTACTGGTCTCCCTCACCCCCAGTGAATTGAATTTGAGGCAAAGATCGTTATTTCCCACCTACTTAGTAATCTTTTTTCAATTCTTGAAGAAAGCCAACAGTCAAGCATAAGATTAGGTTCCTCATCCCCAAAGAAAATCACCTAGCGGTCACAGACAACTACTCAATGCTAAATTCTCACTTAGCAAAACTTTCTTTCAGAAGCCTAAAGGCACGAAACCATAGGATATACATCCGCAAGACATCCTGGAACTCATACCAGGGATTGTTCATGATACTCCACAGCTGCAGGTCTTCCAATTAGAGAAATCACAATCCCTCATTTTAAAGTATTTGTCTTCTTTGAATCAGAAAAGCAGAACAGTGTGCTAAGATAAAGCTTTGTGGCAGAGATAATAGTGCTGAGTTAATCTAATTCTGAAGGCAGTAGAAAAGTACTTAGCTCTCAGACGCTATTTAGTCTCAGAAGGAAATGTAGGATATCTAACAAGAAGTTGGGCACTAAGCAGTCAGCAAAGGCACTGACAACAACTAAGAAGCAGGAGAGAGGTTCCCTGCCTGACAGATGCCTTCTTTGGTTGACTAAAGCTGCCACTCTTCCTCTATGTAAACATCTGCAGACATCCAAGTGAGGTTTAAAAGCCACTTAAAATTTCATGCTTTCATACCAAAATGCAAAAGCAAGTTTGGACAGAACATTCATAAAAAATAGGCAATCTCCAAAGACTGGGAGCACTTTCAGTGAGAGGCTCTGTGTCACCCTCAGCTCAACCATATTCAGCAACTAAATTAGATGAAACTTTAATAAGAAAGCAACCAGAAATGAAGATTTGCAGCTCAGTTTTTCAGGATGTCAGCCCCCTCACACAACCTCTTAATGCTTTGCTTCCTTCCTTATCTTTCATGGTACTTGACACTAATGTAAATGATCACAATGAATTTGTGGCAAGAACTGCAAGGAACACACCAAAATTAGGAGAGATTCCAGAGATGAACACGAACAATTAGGCTGAGGAGACAGCTCTGGATACCAGCCACAGCTCAAAATAGGTCCTAGAACATAAGAAGACAGCAGCATAATCCATGAGAAGCGCACGTCCTTCCTTTCACCCCAGCCAGCAGCAGGAATGTACTCACGGAAAGTACCTTTAGCTACTGACACCGCACTCCAAGGAAGAGGCAGACTGACTGGAGATGATCTCACAGGGAACAGCAGGAATGGTTAAGGGTTCAGAACACACTGTAGGAAAAAACTGATCTGTTTAATATCAGATGGCTAGAAGAAAGATGGAAAAGCAGAGGGCGAGATAACTGCAATACATACAAAACAGCTGCGGCAAGACCCTTCTCTAGATCCAGGGAGGACAGGACACGACACAGAATATGCATCAACAACATCATAAGGGAAAAGACTTACACACTAGGGAAGGGGAGGAACCCTGTGCATACATACACGGACACGTGAAAATGTACAGAGAGTGTTGAATGTTAAGGACAGGGGAACACTGAAATCAGCTGCCAGGGAGGATTTATTCCATCACCACTCTCATCACCTACAAATTGCTAAAAATAGGTGAGACAGCTGCCTGTCAGGACTAGCTCGGAGGCACCCAGCTCTGCTCTGGCAGCAGACTAGCTGACTGCTCACGCTCCCTCCCACTCTCCTCTGCTGCAGCCCAGTCGCAGCACCAGCAGGTGGGTGCAGATAGACAGGGCAGAGAGTGAGGACCTCTGCCTCAAGCCCCCTGAAGGGAACTGCTTTGAAGAAGATGATCCTGAAAGGTTTTAGGTCAGTCTCACCAGCTAACTTGGATCGTGTGGGATAACGTGCTGTTCCTTAGAGAGGATTCCCTGACAGCCTGGCCTGCAGAGGAAAACAACTGGTTCACGAAGGCCATCAAACTTAATAACATGCTGGAGGCGTCCTACTAACAATAACCTACTATCCTCAAACTGTAAATCTGCTAATTTCTTAATTAAGGAGACAATGCTTACATTTCTAAACAGAGCTCACCCCAAGTGGAGTATGGGACCGTACCCCCAGGCTGCAGCCTGGATGGGTGCACGCAGCTGTGACTCTGTTACATCTGCCACACACAAAAATCGAGCACGGAGCCATAAGCCTGTACTCTTCACCTCCCAAAGGCACTGCTCGCTCAAACTTCTCTTGATTTGAGCTGCACTTTGAAGGCTGACAGGATCGATAGCTTATTTTCCCTAAGAAAAAAGCAGTTGGCTTCCATCGCAACTGCAACTCCCCTCACTCTGCATGCAGACAGCAGAGGAAAGGAAGAGAACTGAATAAAACTGGAAGGCTGGCAGTGATACTAATAGCAAGAAACACAGGATAGGATGACCACAACCCATAAAGATGACAGCTGGAATGCTATTCTCTGTCCCTTGCCCTCCCAAAAAACCAGCAAGCTCATCACCCATCACCACTGTCAGTCACCAGCATTTGTCTTCAAGAAACAGAGGCTGGGAGAGCCATGGAGGCACAGCAGAGCCCCTGATGCTACAAGCTTTTTAAGGTGCCCCCAGTAAACACAGGGAGTCTTTATTTCACCCCCTTGCTTTATTACTATCTTTTACTAGATGGTTTGTATGAGCCTGGCTATATAAGTCAGAAATTATGAGCCAGATGAACACATAGAAATAAGTCCAACTCAGAGTTTTATTGGGTATTAAAAGCTTATACTTAAGGGTGAGAATGATCCATAACTGCTAAGAAATACAAGTGAAAACACATCTTTAGTTCAGAAGAAAACAAGTCCTCTGGAAATAAGGAAACAGAAAAGACGTGAAAAGAAAGCTGAATGTACTTAGTGTAAACTGAAAACTAGATACTGGAGTAAACTGATGAGGGACACAGAGGCACCCAAGGAGGGGGCAGAGATCAAGAGCACATCATCTTTTTACTGTCTGAGTTATCAAAAACAACGAGTATGTAATAAATTGAGATTGTTTACTGCGTTATTGGACGTAACAGCTGTATTTCCAAGTGAACATGTACTCTGTCTGTAATGCTTTACATTCTATATATCTGAACTACTCAAGAGAGCACAGACAGACTCTCCAGGTCTATATAACTCAGCAACTGCCTACTCGGGTCTTCACAAACACTTCTGCAGACATCTGAGGTTCAGCTTTAATAAGAATTGGCTGAGACTCTACCCAATCGCTGTTGATCTTCAGTAAGCCTTAACTCATTGCTATTTATTTTAATATTTTAAGAGTAAAACAGGGCCATAAGTGTTATCACTGACCTGTTATTTAGACAAAGACTGACGTTATATGGAGGAGCCACGACGAGCTTTCAAATTAAAGGAACAAAGAATTCCACAACAGTCAAAAATGGCTTGTGGAAACTAAGTCTTATGCTAAATTGATGTAATTGCCTGATGCGATTACCAATGTTGTTGACAATCGCAGCAGCATTCATTTAATAACTGCAAGTTCTCACACTGGATTACTCAACTTGCCACTAAATGACATTGTGATTAATAAGCCAGAGCAACGCAAAAATCAACACAAAACATTCAATGGATTAAAAATGTGTTAATAACACGCTTCAGAATATGAGCATTTGATCATCAACGAGTGGCTGAGTTTCTACCAAGCCCTGACAAGGGTAAGTTCCTGGCCCTAAGCCATTTATTCTATTAATGAGCCAGAGGGTAAAGTCTCATACCACCTACCAGTAAAGATTCAGAGAGCAATAGAAATGACAGGCTTGCTTGCTCGGTAAGCTGAGCACAAGAACACACATCATACCCATCAAGACAGTCAAAAAGCAAGGAGAACATCTAGGAACAAGGAACACAGACACGTTTACGTGACTAGTTTCATCCATTCTAGACATGAATGCCCGTGAAAGTCACTTTGTGTTTTCATGGATCATCAGAAACTCCAGATGTATCACTGCAGTCTTAAGGACAAATGCAAGCTTTGCATGTACAAGTACAGAACCTCAAATCAAGTCTAAATACTAAATAATATTTATGCTCCTGTTTGGCACTGATGCAGCCCTCCTAGACTACTGTGCTCAGGCTATTCAGCATTTTAACATATTTTTTTCTCTAAATCCTAGCCAATCAAAACCCACAGACTAAATATTCAGTAGGGTCAGTTTTTCAGTGTCAGACAGTTTACTCCTCTGGGCTGAGATAAAGGAGTAAACTGACCATAGCCTGAGTTCCTGGTAGAGGAACAAGCTCTGTAAATTAATGACAACACCAAGGAAGGGCTGAACATAAGCACTAGTGTACACTGAGGCCAAGAATAACAGAGCCTTAAGCAAAGGACAGACTATTAGCCATTTCCCTGATGTACAGATCCTCTTCCCCAAATGGTTCTTAAAAAAAATTTAAAAATCAAGATTGAGTGGGCTTCTCCTGCTGAAGTGAGGGGAGATGAGTCTAGCTCAAGCAGAGCGTAGCCAAGGGAAGCAGTAATTCTGGGAAGCTGCCTGCATTACATCTCCTGGCACCTTCAGCAATCAGGCAGTTCATTTGCACTCAACCATTACTCACTTACAAGGCAAGTTACACACATCAAGGGTGTGTATATGTTGTGATAAACATAAAATATTAAATTTAAAAAAAACCCAAATCTGATGTGAATTCAATAGTTATTTTCTCAAAGTTACTTGAAAATTTTTAGTTTCTCTGTAAGGACGGATCAGGTCTCTGTACAAATATAAAATGTGAACACGATTTAATTAATCCAAACCATACTATTTTCCACCCAGTTTAACACGCCTGCATTGTAAAGAATGCAAGAGAGAGCAGCCCTAGCACCCAGTTATCTAGTAGGGGAGGAACATGAATCCTCATCAGCATCTGTTCCCTCTCCTAGACAATTTGCAAGAAAGCAACAAGCCATTAAGGGAGATGCGCTACAACATTAATCACTGCAGCACCTGGTTTTGTTGTGTAAGCAGCAGGCTCTGTCTTACAAGGCAGTAAGAAATGGACAAGCCTCCTTGCATACATACAGCAAAGCAGGTGTTGCCATGCCAGAGTGTTTTATTGGCTCCCAATGAGCTGTGTTTGTCTACCTGACTGTGCTACTCAATCCATCTTCATTCCCACTAACAGGGACACGAGAAAACAAGCAAGTAAATGGAGAGCAAAGATAAGTGGTATTGCCTGAGGACTAGAGCTATTTAAAATAATTATCTAGAAAGAGAGGAACTTCAGCAGGTCAATGGAGAACAAGAAAGGAAGAGTGCTCCAAGCACCTGACCACCCATTCTGGTAGCTGGACCATCCAAGGTGGAGTTATTTAAATGCAGAGAACATTTTACTGCTTCAGATAATTAAAGGAGCGTGAAACTCCTAATCAACTTATGGGAAAAGGTATAAGGGCAACAAGATCCTTTGTTGGGGAAACGCAATCCCTCCAGATTTGTTAATTCCCAAGAAACTTGGTCTTTACAGACAAGCAGACAGCAGGGTAAGATCACAGGAGGTCAGACAGAGACAGGACTAACACATCACAGCTTGCAGGCCACACTGCTCTTCACACCTGCAAGACTAGAGAAGGTCATTCCCAGCACCACGTTTTGCTGTCCAGCAATTCCAGTGACATTAAAGACTATGAGTTCAAATAACGCTTATTCTGGTAAGAGACAGAATTCAAAGTAGTCTCCATAAAGTCAGAGCAAACCAAGACACTTTGGGAAGCAGTTTCTTGCATTTCCACTTGGCTTGTCTGTGCACATCCCAGCTTTGATTTGCTGTGCAACTTGTCTAAATAAGATAATACCAATATGCACTGATCCAGCTCCAGCAGTGCAGGTTGAGGGCAGTACTTGTGCTTTAAGTTCAAGGTCAGCTAAGGTCACTCCCCCCCGAGCAGTTCAGACGTTTTCCTAATTGACTCCAAGTTTTGACTTTGGCTCATTCCCCAGCATCAAATTCTTTCCTTCCCCGATGCTCATGGGTAAAAATAATACGAAGCCAAAAGCCACCTGAAAGGACACTGTGCTCTTTCAAGACACCAGTCATAGATCAATATGTCTTCAAAACTTAGGAGAAAACACTCAGCACAGCAATCCCAAGGATCTTAAGTCTGTCACTACTCACAAAGAACTGAAAAAAAAAGGAGCAGAGGTCTAAAAATAAAAATAACCTAACATGAATGATACTTAAGATCTTTTTCATCTTCTCTCCTACATCAGGTTAAGCAGTACCTTACACATCTACAGCTATAAAACGCGTTTCTCCCCTCTTCACTATGATTTATGTGGTTTCCTTTGTTTTGCTAGAACAACGATTTTTGAAGTCTCAGTTTCAGCTGGCATAAGATATTTCCAGCAATTCTGCCATTAAAAATGTATTCCAAGCAAATAACTCTAAAGCCCCTAAGACACTGAAGCAAAAAACCAATCTGTTATTAAACAGACTGTTAGCTAAGGGCTGATGCAGGCTTCAAGATTAATTTCCAAAGCACCAATGGAGAAAAGCCAAACACAAAAAGCAGTGAAGGTCAACAGAACAAGAAAGAGGAAGGGTCTTTTTTAGAAAGGATCTTCAAATAAAGCAAATGGGCATTTGATACAGGAGGGACAAAGGAGAAAAGGGTGGAGAAAGAGGGGAAGAAACGGTAGAGATGGAATGAAAACTGCAGAAGCAGCAGAGAACACTGGAACAGCTCAGCCTGGTTGTGAGAAGCAGAGCCTGAAAAGGAAGAGCTTGTAACAGAATGAGAACAACTCACGCACAACTGCTTCAACTCACACACAGGATGGGCAGGAACCAGAAGAGGGCAGAATAAGGCCAAGGGGATGCAGCAAATTAAGAACAAGTTAGACACAGACAGTAGCAGCAAAGATCTTGTTAATCAACTTCCAGAGCAACACAGATGTTTGGTTCTTATTCTTATTGCTAATATATTTGCAGAAGGGTAAGAAATAAAGCATAACTAAATACTTTCAGCTGACCAGGAACAGCACTGGTAGGACTCTGCTTGCAAAGATCCACCCTTCTCTGCTCCCCACAGGTACATTCACTCCCTTGTTTCATTCAGCCCTACACTCAATGAGTGACGAGCTGCGGAACTGAAACAATAATTGAAGCACTTTTACGCGCACACCACCCACAGACTTTTGTGACATAAAGAGGATATCTGTGGCCATTTCATAACACACTAAATTAGCATTTGGAAGTACAAGTAGAGAACACAAGTACCACACAAGTATGAGTAACAGAATATTTTTTATAAGCATTAAACTGGCAGCAAACTGTGAGGTTCAGTACTTCTCATATATTAATGCCTCATTTAGATTAGCCAATGACTGCACTAAGATTTATTTCATTTCATTAATTCAGTTCATTATACCAATGCCCAGATAGTTAATTGCTTCTGTTGCCAGCTGAGAATCCTCAGAGTTTAAGTTATTGCCTAGCAAGAGTAAACGACATTAGTCTTCTAAGCTCAGTTATTTGCATTGCTGAAGTATTCCTCATCAAAGCAAAGCAGAGCAGCATCATCCACTCCTGTTGCCTAATTATTTAGATGAGAGATACTCCACTGCAAGCAGGCAGCAGGAGCTCCTGGAGATCAGCCAAGGCAACAAGACCAACACTCACCAGCAATGGGCAGCTATGCAGAAAGCTCTTAGGGGTACAGATTAAATGTGGATTCCATCAACTCACCCTCAGTCTTAGGAAGACACAAAACAAGTCTTTCCTCTCACATTATACCACCACCGGGGTCTTGTATACACATCTTTTCAATTCCTGACTTCTCCTCTGCCTTTGTATAGGCTTCCTTACCCCAGCACTGGTTTCTGATGCTCAGAGGTTATCCTGCAGCCTCAATACACTGGTTTCCAGCTGCACATGACAGTCATAAACCACCATCTGTCTTCACACTAAGTAGCAGAAAGTACAGGTTCACTTCCTGGCACGACCATATAAATCCCTTTTTGCAATGTTCCTCATCATCAGAAGTACAAGAAATGTGTTTTGAAATAAAAAGGCGAGAGTGTTTGTACTCTGTACTGCTCAGAGATGCCGTGCTGCTTCCTACATGTCAGTCAAGAATCGCTGGGGCACTTACACAGTGGAGTGTATGGAGATGACAAAAAGAGATACAAGTCAAATACTCTTTTCCTTTTATTATTATCACTCTTCCTCTTACCTAGCCCAAGAAGCATAAGAATTTTTTTCAATTGCCTCTTGTTGCAGCCTGTTACATCTTTAATGCTGTAACAGTAAAGAGAAATAATTATAAGCAAATGAAGAGGGAGACATCTGTTATCTTACAAGGAGATTTCACTGACAGCTGCAGGTGAGCACCTCCTACACAAAGGGCAAGGGAGTCTCTCAGCTTTATTAACAGATCACTCTAGGTTAAACAGAATATTACCAAGCACACATTCCTTCTCAGAGTTATCTGTCATCAGAGACAGTAACTCTTGCAAAGCTAACAGAGCCACTCTAAGGACCTGCTGGACCCCTCGGTAACTGCAGCACAGGAGGTTTCATATCACAACAACACAGGGTTGCTTCACTAACCGACAGTATGATAGTAACTGTACCAACTGAACCGGTTACGTGAAGGATCTCCCTGCTCTGCCTCCCATTTAAATACCACTGCAACATTTAATAAATCAAGCGCGCACAGACCGTTCCCTCTGTAGTCCATGAACTATGTTTTCAGTGACATTGAGCTAATTCAATCCCTTTATCCTGGCTACATGTATTATATGTTTATAACTAATTCATTATACTTACTGCAGTAACTCAGGAGGTAACTCTGAATAATGCAGGACATCATTAAAAACGTTTTGTATTCACACATATTTATTCTTAAACTCTAATCACCCAGTTTGTATATTGTGAAAGTCAAAGGAAAATTTGCCGTTCCGTATCCCTTGTTTATTTAAATACAATGTTAAAATGCCTGTTTGAAGGTCTGTTTAAAACTTCTGCAGGTGGCAGTATAAATTTCCTACATCAAGCATATCAGTTTTGTTCCTCCTCTTATTTAAAAGCTGTACACCGTCATTAATTCAATTAAGATCATAAGCCTGGATGCAATACTGTTTTACAGCTACTGACACTGTGGATTTATTTAATGGCTCATATAGGAAAGGAATACTTCAAAGTCTGTATAATTCTACCTAGTATTTTACAAATTTAGAAAAGAAAAGGAGACAGAGTGAGGAAATTAAAAAACCCCAAATAGTAATAGCAAGTCTAAAGAGGCTGCCTCTCTCCTTTATCTGATTGCGATCAGCCCTCTCTGCTGCCCAAAGTGAAGCTGGGCCACGGTGCCCAGGGATCTCCCAGGAACAGTCAAACACTCCAGGGGCCAAAACCCTCTCCCTGAACTTGCCTCTGGCCAAGCACGGCAGCTCTGCTGCAGGAAGCGTGTCCCTCCTGATAAGAGGCAAGGCCAACGACACAATTTGGCTGTTTTCAAAAGCAGAAGTTAACCTGCTGCAGGAGATATGAACTGAGTGTCTTTGGGACAGCTTTATGCAGGACATGATGTCCTACCTACTTTACGATCATGCTGGGGATGTTTTTAAGTGGAAAAAAACCTCTCTTGCTTCCCTGCCTGAAGAGAGGTGTTACCCTGGCCATCCCTGCAGGAGCACCCACATCCTGAGGGTGAAGAGGCACCACCTAAGTACAGATTATTAGCAAAATGACATTGTGCTGGATCAGTGTTACTCCTTGGCTGGAGTAACTCCCTTGAGCAGATACCAACATCTGATGCTTTAGGAACAGCCAAATCAATTACCATCATCTTCCTCCTTTTCCATTCAAACTAGAGCCTCCTAGCCACAACACAGGGGAGGAGAAGACCAACAATAAATCACCTAAATATTGGAATGAAAATAAAACATGTTTTCAGCAAAGACTTTATTTTCAGATTTTAATTGAAGTCATGAGCTTGAGTGACAGTGCCAAGCTGCTCCCACATTTTGAGGGAAGAAGCAGGGAATCATTGGTTTATTACAAACAGGGTACAGTGTTCAGTGAAGGTCACCTCAGGTAAGCACAACTATCTCTTTTGTCTTCATAGTTATGGAAACATCCTTTGAGCCTCACAGTCCACGAGTAGGTGTGCTCAGACTCAGGCCTTTAAAACCCCCTAAGTCCTGCATGCAAATACCTTACCACCAAAAAGTTCCCTTCTGCTCCCCTCTGTGTTACATATGAAGTGTCAGCAGGACAAAGAAAACCAGAGTGGCACTCCCTGGCCAGACCTGCTGTGCTTAGCAGCCCTCCCAGAAGCCCAAAGCACGACGTTTTCACCAGCTTGGTCAAGCCAACATGTTTATCTTTGCATTCCACCGCAGATCATACATCACCATAGAGGGAGAAGACAGGGAGCAAACCCTGCCAAGAGTAAAGAGTCCACATGAGGCTGGACACAGAAAAAAACTCCTCAGCTTTTTGCATCTCTGACTACTCATGGCAGTAAAGAAGCTCCACAAGTCAGCAATAGCCATTCCTTCCATGCAGCAGAAGCAGGACAAGCGAAAACACTTTACTAAGTTTCCTGCAGATCTTAAAACCGTTGGCAGGTACCTACCACAGGGCTGAAGTAACATGAGGTCTCAGGCTAAAAATAAGAAAACAAACAAACAAACAAAAATGCATTACCTCTGCCAAAGGAATCTGGCACTTGCTGTCACTGCAGCTGTCCCTGCAAAAGCCGCCACCACAAGCCGACGCCTGGTCTTGGGGTGATGTGCAGTCCCATGGTAACGCCGGGAAACAGCGGAGAGCCCGGCTGCAACGGGAAGGAATCGAAGGCGAAACATCCTGTTGAGTAAGAACAGCACATCAGTAAAGCGACATACATCCCAGTTGTGGACTCCCACGCTGACCCCCAGCCAGAGATTTTATTGTGTTTTTTCTAGAACGGGAAAAGTTTCAGAAAATAACTGTCACGGATGTTTATGAGCTGTGACAAAATAGGTATGTGATCCGTGTAACAGCAAACGACGTTACATATCTCATTACATATCTGCACACGCCCAGCTGACACACCTTGCTGTCACATCCCCGTCACTTACTCAGCTGCTCCGACAGGGTGGTTCAAATTCCTCTCCAGCCTTTCCCCAGCACACTTCATCAAGAGGAAATATTAGCGCTCTCCCACTCAAGTGCCCTTGCTCAAGGCACAGACAATGCAGGTAGATCTTACAAGCAACTCCAGCAAATAAGAGCCATTTGGCCAGAGGGAAAGACACAGCTGGATTTAAAAAGGCAAATTAAACCAAATAACAAGCAAAGCAACCAAACAAAAACTCAACCCAGTCATTTCAAATTTCCTTAAGAAAAACCCTACTGTTCTTAATCAGTTTTTTAGCCAGCCTGCAGCAAAAACATTTTTTTCAGCGTTAAGTACAAGGCCAGTTTCAAATCACCGAAATTCATAAAATACAATCCATAGCCCATTACACACACAACAGCAGAGACAAATGGGAGAACAGAGCTACAAATCTAAATATTATAACAGAGAAATCTGAACAGCTAAAACGTACCACGTCTCATACACCAGCTACAGGAGACAAAGCAAATCTTGTTGACTCACAAGACTGCAGGTGAAGGGTAAATGTTCCCTTTGAAAGAAAGGGTGCGACATTTTTCAGTGAAAAAAAAGATTTTATTACTAATGGGTGCAAATTCAATAATGGGTGCATTTTCCAGTAATAAAAAAAGTACTTGGGCACGGAATGATAGAGAATTCCCAAGGCCAGCAAAAGCATCAAAATTGGAGAGCAGTGGCCAAATTCTTTCCTTTTACTCCTCATTCTCGCTGCTCTACTCAAATGTTCCCGGCCTGTGAATAACCACAGAATACCAAAATAGTCACATCTATCGCTTTCTATTTGCTCTTGGAACACAAGATGTTTAGCAAAACCATTAACTTCCAACAATGAGAATCTTGGGACCAATTTGCAAAAATGCATCTTACGTGTGTGGTGTGTTACCCCATTTTAGCTATGAAGAGTTTGTAATTACTGCCCTTTTCCTCCAATTAAAGCACCACGCAGCTCAGGATTTCATAATGTGAACCAGGGATGTGAACTTCAGGAGTTGAAGAGAGGAGGAGGGAGGGAAGACACACATAAAATATTCAGCAGACAGGTTCCGAGTGCCAGAGCTCAATATCTTTTAAGGCAAGAGGTAGAGATGCAACTGAAGACTTCACAGGACAATCAGGAAACACGTGGCAAGGGGAAGGAAAGCAGAGATAATGAAAAATCACTAGCAAACCCCTCATTGGTGATTTTTCGTGTCAGATCTAAGGCTTTGGCACAGTCCTGGGTCAAGGCAGATGGGATGGAGCACCAGCAGGTGAGGGCAGGCTGAGATGGAGATGGCAGCGCTGCTCCTGCTGGGTAGGGCAAAGGCAGAAGGTGCCAGTCTCACGCTGTGGTTTAAAGGCAACCAGCACAGGCTGCTGCCCACAGCCAGGGCGTCTCTATAACACCCATTTTATATTCATCTGGGCACATACTAAGAACCAAGTCTGCTGTCGACATTACCATTCTAGTTATTCCTTTAAAAATAAATCGGCTTAAAATCAAAGTTTTAATGGATAGAGCTGGCCAATGTCACTTTTTCCTCCAGTCTTCCCTAGCTCTGAAGAACAGAAAATTTTGTTATGAAAAACAGCTCTTATTTCAAATTTTAAATTATTTCCATCCTACACAAACCTGATGTTCCCATTTTATCTCCTGGGATGAATTTGTGTTATATATGCAGAGGGAAAAAAATCTGTAAATGTTATTTTTACTAGGAAGCTAATGTTGCCCCTACTGGGTTCCCCATCCTAATTACAGCTTTGTATGCATAAGACATAACGGTAAGGGAAGTGTTGCCAGCATCATTTAATCAGTCAAAATGAAAACCAAGCCCCACAGTGCTTACTTTTGAGCTTGAAGAGATTTTTATAGCAGTTTGGATGGTTGGCTTTAGTACTGCATAAATGTTTCCTCTGTCTGAGCTCTACAAAACACTGAATCATCTGCTTCGTCCAAGCAATCTCCACCCTTGATGGTGCTGGGACCTTCAGCCAGACAACTGCTCGTTTGGTAGCAGCTGCCTGAGAGACCTGAAAGCAGGCAGTTCCCATAGTAACTCTAAAATAAAGAATATCCTTATCTCAGAACAATGAAGTATTCTGGAAGCTGAATTTGCTATGCTTTCCATCTGCATTTTACATTGTCTCATAATTATTTTTTTTTATTCAAAAGTGCTGTAATATCTGGTGTGTTCTGTTAAAAGCTCCAGGCATTTAAGTCAAGATCACTTGAGAAAGCTCACGCTCAGTTTTAAGATGAAAACAAAGCAAACTTGCCCTAACAGCATCAGTGGAAAGCTTAATACCAAGATCTGTAGTAGGATAAGAAATAAAACTGAGATAAAGTATAAAATCCCTAAGAACTGATGTGATTACAGCTTAGAACAAGAAACAACCTCAATTGTTGCATCTTCAATGCAATAAGTGATTTTTGCAAGATTTAACAAAGCAATTCAGAACAAAATATTAACCTCAAAATACAAAAAATAAGGATCAATGTGATCCCAATAACAAACCCACCTCACTACCCCAAGCCCTCACCAAAAGCAACACGAGAGCCCATCCTGGTACCTGTCGCTTTCTCTCTCTGCTTTGGCACCACGTCTCCACCCTCCAGTTCTGTGGTTCCAGCTGTTTCTGCACAGCTGGTGCAGCAGCTCAGGGCCCTGCCCTAAGGACACACGCACCAGCAAGATGCACAGCCCAAACCCTCAAGTGTTGGTGATTTAACATTGAACACATCAGCACCTTTAACATCCAGGAAACCCAAAAACCCATTAGGGAAGTACCACTTCTGATCTGAGTCACCATGGTTATTGTTCAAACTGAGAACATAAAAGTCACTTTAAAAGAAAAAATTCAGAATTATTTTGACAGCTATATATGTTCTTGCTTGATGTGGATATTTTATTTTGCCAAAGAATCATCCTCTGTCCAGTAACCTTTTCTACAAGGGAATTCAAACATGTTCTCTGCTTCCCCCTCCAGAGCATCAGCAGTAAGAACTGGCAGATCCCATCTCTTGCATCCTATTTCAGATACTGAGAGAAAAACAACAAAGACTTGCTCCTGTATTTCCAGCACCCCAGTCAGCTGATGGTTCTGAGATTGAGAGCACTAAGTAGCCCAGCCTAGACAAAAGGGACTGATTTGCAGTCAGGTACCTCCAGCACTGAACTCTCTGTAGTCTTTCTCAGCAACCCAGACCAGACTCAGTTTTCAAGATGAAACACAGAGCGGCTTTTTGATGCCAAAGCTGGCTGTGGTGGCACAGGCACGCAAGAGCGAGAACAGTAACTGAATAAGCTGATGGGTGTTTAATTTTTAATCAGAGAAGGGTTCAGAGACACTTTTTATTTAAACAATTTTACTAGGACAGTGTAAGCTTGCACGTAAGTGCAGAATGTCAATTCTAAATTTAAATGAAAAGTATTGTTACGTAGCATTGTTTAGGCATAAAATCCTCTGCAGAGACTGGTTGAGATGGAGTCTCTAAGAACAGAAAGAGCTTTCTGGAGCCGTATGCTTATCAAAAAGCAAAATTTGACGTTGCCAGAGTGTATCAAGACACAGTGACCCAGCAGCCACTGTAGGAAAATATCTCCCCTACTTCAATCTCAGCCCCTGACTGTCAGTTATGCCTCACCCCGACCCACTGAAGGCAGTGACGGCAGCTCCAGAAGGCACAGCATGCCCTGAAGCAGTAAACCAACAGCAAATCTCTGCTCTCAGCTCTCACATCTCCACCTTCTCCCCTCCAGAAGGCAGGAAGACACAAGAGAAAGGGCAAAGCAACTGGGAGAGAAGTTTCACTGTCAACACCAATACAGAGATACTTAAAAAAATCTGAGGTACAAAACAGGGGAGAAAAGTTCTTAGTACCACACCTACCTCCACCAAAATTAAGTTGTTAATTTTGACTCTTCTCCCCAGTTCTCCACAGTTTCCATTTACAAACAAGTACCAGCAAGAGATTCATACAAGGGTCATTCCCTCACAGGGAATGTGAGGTGGATTCTGGCTCCCGAGGCATCTGGATTCACCCCATCCCCAAGAGAGACCAAACGGATCCTGCTTTTTCTTTCCCCTCCTGCAACTCCAAATTTTCACCTTACCTGACACAAATTTCTAATAAAGGATCACCCCCATTACTGAACTTATTAGCTTACTAAACACAAATCAGTTCCAAGAATGAAAATGAAATCTAGCAGCAAAAGTAATTTCTTCTCAGGTATGAGATTGGGACAATATTTGATCACATCAGTTTTACCAGAGGGAAACCACATTTGTTTCGGAGTACAATTCAAATTGATTGAGAGATTATGAAGAAGCACCAATCCATAACACACTGCCAGGTCTTTAGCAGAAACCTAAGCTGTAGCCTGGCAATTTCTTTTTAACTGTCATTGCAGTAAGAGTTCACTGCTTCCCAAAATCCCCAGCTGTGAAAACACACACTCCCAATCCTGCAGCTCCACAACGACACCAACCATTGCTCGTCCCCCACTAGGGGACAATCGGTGCTGTCCGTCAAAAAGCCAGGATTTAGTATTAAACTTCCTCCTGCTCCACAGGCAGCTGCTATTAAGACCAAGCTTTTGCACATTGTAACATGTTCAAAAATTCGGTCTAATATTGCACTACCAACATGTCTTTAAAGTTCTTTAATCACCTCACCACTAATGTGGATTGAATTGTATAACAATTTACTGGGATGACATCCATTAAGACTCCATTATTTATGCCATCCTCATCTCATGAGGTGCTTTACTCTGTAGAATTGATCATTTAGCATCCTAAGACACAAAGTTACAATAAAATAGCAAAGCCATGGCTAGCTGGAACCCAACTTCTTAAACTAACACTACCACGCATAGGTGTTCTTCCCCTTAGTTTAATATATACATCCTTACCATTAGTTATATTTCAATTAAGGAAAAAATTAAGTTTCCTCTTGTTATTATCAGTCATTTCAGTTCCACCACACCTCATTTTTAAGCTTCATGTACCACCACCTGGACTCTCACTGCCTGAACACAAATTGTCTGCTAGGAACAGCAGATGATGACAAGACAGCAAGTGCTACAGGGAAGAAATAATCCCCTCTGCCTGGGCTGTATGAGCCACCCATGCGGGTTTGCACCAAGTCTGCTGCCACAGCCCAGCCTTGGACACAGGCAAACCAGCCAGAGAAGAGTCATAAACCTCAAACACAGAAGTACAGAGCACAGACTAAAACAAAAAAAGAATTGAATGACTGAAATTAATTTTATGGATCTTCACTGCCAAGTACAGAACACGATGCATTGTGAAGACTCACACATATTTACGATTTAGCTTTAATAAACGACTATTAGTAGCTACAACTGGTTTATTTATAACAGCGTAGGTCAGTAACTAGCTTGATCTTGGTCCTCCCTTGAAAAAGAAGACAGAAGAGTTTGCTTGCTGGGGAAAGATCTTTGTCTTTGAACATCAGAAGTTTACTTAGGATAAAGGCTTCAGTGCCAGCTGAAATGGCAGAAGCAGAATGGCTTGACAAGCTCAACAGCAACTCCAAACCTTACCCACGAGCCAAGTCACTAGAGGATCTGTGAGCAGATGCAGACACCAGGAGCCGCAGCTTTTGAGAAACAAATGACAAACGAATGTACCCAAACAAAGCAGACCGGTTGCATCTGTTGCACGGC
This sequence comes from Piaya cayana, assembly GCA_013389865.1. NCBI lineage: Eukaryota > Metazoa > Chordata > Aves > Cuculiformes > Coccyzidae > Piaya > Piaya cayana. The sequence goes on from WAAB01012417.1 coordinate 78,395, forward strand.
ACTGAAAATAGTGCCTTCAGCAAGGGCAGAGTGTTTGCTTTGCTACTTCAGCCTCCAGCAATGCGCAGGTTTTTAAGGGGCAACTACAACCTTCCACAGAAATGAGTGCTAAATGCAGCTTCTTCCTGGTTAAAGGTTTTCTTTTCCCTCCACCATTAAAGACACAGCCCATTCCTAAGGCTTCTCTACCTAAAAAAAGGTTACAGTAAACCCCAGCACTGGCAAACTCCCTAGCAGCACGTCCACAGAAGCCAGAGGTAATGAACAGAGCTGTAAAAACAACAAAAACCAAAAACTTATCTCATTGCTTGTTAATGTTACTGACACTGTTTCCATGAGCTGCTTTCTACCTTATCAGTCCAACATGAAAGTTTCTTTTCCCAATCACTACTCTCAAATAATTAGGCTACCTTTGCAAGGCAACTACAGGAGCAGGCACAACACTGCAGAGGCATTTCTGCAGGAGGAAAAATGATGACACTGATTAGAGGAGCAAAAGTTTGGAAGAAAACTGCTGGCAGAGCAATAGAAAACCTAACACTTTGGCCCTTGTCAGTGTAACATCACAACCAGCAGGAATACAGCTGCTTCCTGACCAGAGTGATTTAACTTGCCTTTTGCACAATCTGTGTCTACGGGATGTGATTTTCTTAAGAATTCCTAATGTTCACACCAAATGCAAAGACTCCCCTAGAAGCTCCTGCCCTTCCTCCAGCTGACAGCCACCCACCTGTGCATACCTTAAAACAACAGCAGAAGCTACTTTGCTGCTCTAGGATTTGATAGGTGTTTATGGCTTACTTGGCTGCAAGGAAATTGGTGTTAATTCTTAATGAGTAAACGTGTTTTACAAGAAAACAGAGCTGGAAGAGAAAAATGTAAATAGTACAAGGAGAAAAAGAAAGCTAACCAAGCTGTGAAAGTGACAATTCAACAGGCTTGGGAGGTCTGCACATACGCATCCAGATTCTGAAAAAAACCAAATTTTTGGAGATAGATAGGCAGAGGCTTATCTCAGATTTTGACATGGTGAAGTCTGTACCTCTGGTGCTCTCCAATAACATGGAAAAAGCTTAGTGAACTCGAGTATCACCATATGGTAATTTCCACCTTGCCCATTCTGCCTTTCAAACAAACATCATCTGCCCTAGACACGACCACTTGCTTCTTTCAAAAGTGCCTCTCAGAGCCTGAAGGCACAGATCCAAATAAATTCTAAATAAAAATCTTACTGAAACAAACAAAAAAGTTAAAATGTCTGTGTTTCATCTACCAGCGCAATGCTTTGGGAATTAAAGAGAAGAGCGTTGGTTTCCCTCCCCAAAAAAGGGAAAACCAAGTCTGAACTGTTGCAGTTGCTTTTCCAGCAACACATTACTGGATTAGCAGTGAGAAAAAAAGAATATGGACAAGCCTGGCTAATGCCTTGGTTTTAGAACATGACTTAAGGAACTTGCTTGCAGCATAATAAGTCAGCAACAAATACTTGGCTCCATCCAAGCTGTCACAGTGGTTGATCACTGCCACCCAGCACCTCCCTCCCCAGAGCTGTGACACCAAATTATCCATCAGCAGATGGAAGAGTTCTACTTCACAGCCCACCAGAACTTCACCAACAGGAAAAAGGGATTAATGGAAATCGCAATCCATAGCTACAATGAAGAGGTAAAGAGACATCTCTGCATATCAGCATCGTTAGGGTTTAAAATAAGGGAGGAGTGAGAATCTCCAGTAGACAGATACACAGCTGGTGCACGCGCTGGGCGGCTGCACACAGCACCTAAGCCAGGCACAATATCCTCCTGTGTTCTTTAACACCAGCTGACACAAGGCAGGCATCAATATTTGTAGATCTTCCTTGTTTTTATATCACAGCTAAGACTTTAATGAAAAAACCCAAACCCAACTATGCTAGCTCTTGAAGGAAAAATGCCAGAGACTGAAAGTTTGCATCAAACTAATGAAAACACAGATGTTGAAGTGGTGGTACAGAACACAACTCATCTATACAGATACTGGACCTGATTTTGATGTTGCCACAGACCGACATTGCCTACATCACAGGCTGACACACAACAAACTACAAAGGCACACGGATTCGCAGTTATGTTCCAAGCACAGGTCAGCTGCACCACTGCTTAACTCAAAGGATGACCTTCTTTCTTGCTGTCTGCACAACTATCTTAGGTTTAGCTATAAACAGTAACAGAAAAACTCAAGAACTGGAGACTCCAAGACCCTTTAAAGAAAACCACACACAGAGCATTCAACTATTTTCTACTTAAAAAAATCAGAAAACCATTACTGAAAGTCATTGATTTGTGACAAGAGAGACAAGCTGGCACCGGGTGCAGGGACAGAAAGTAAACCCTGTAATGACACAAAGGCTGTTGATGCAAAGCACTAAAGGCCACACATTCACTGCTATTAAAAGCTGTTCTCAACAGACATTAAATACAGAATATACGAATGGAAACTCCATGGCAGAGGGTTTTTTGTTGGAAAAAATTGCCCCCCACAGTCAGCGACAAGGTAGCAAGCAAACATAACCCAGAATTCACTAGCCAAGAACCTTTCAGATAATGCCACAGTGACTTGAAAAGTCAAGCTGTCTATTTTTATTATTTTATAGTATATAAATCTTTCACTAAGGGAAAACATGCCAAAGAGTTTAGGATGGAATGTGTTTAGGTAGCCAAAGTCTATTTTAACTCAGATTTTGGTACAAGTCCTTCCAGTTCTTACTAGAAGCGTCAAACACCACCCAGAAAGAGATGTATGAAGTCTGACACAAAAAACACCCTGAGACTGTGCCTGTAGCTCTTTATATTTAACAAATTAAGAATATCAACAACAATCACCTTCAAAACAGTTCCCTTCTGAGCTGAGACACGGCTGCATACAATGCTGCCAACAACATTCAAAGCAATTCCACAGAGCATTTTCTGAAAGGCTGTTGAGGACCTCCGTTGGTTTTGCTTTCACATCTTCTACCAACAGAAAACACGTTCTCAAGGATCTCCTCATCACAAGCTTCAGTCAATAATTGAAAAGCTCAGTCATTTACTACTGAACTATCCAAAACAAAGCAACGTTGACACTGATACTAGTCACCGATACCTTTGCAGTGTCCCAGCAGGAATGCAAAGCATCTGGGAAATTGACAAACATGGTTTTTACTGTGGTCCGCAAACAACCTCAGTCCTACTGCACTGAACTCTGTTAAAATACTGCGCACCAGCAAGGCCACTGGAAACCTCAGAATAATAAAACAAGTATTTCCAAATCTCAGCTCAGGCCCTTTCAGGAAGTGTCACTGCAGCAAGCAGAACCTGACACAGCGACGCATTTTTTAAATAAACCAAACACGACTGCTACAGAGCTTATTTTGCTCAAGAAATGTAAAAAAAACCCATTTTTTTCCATATTCTAAATCCAAACACAGCTGGCGGCTCCCTCAAATAACTCTCAAAAAATTCTTACAGGATATGCTCCAAAGCCCTTCAGAAGCTTCATGTGATTTGCAAGCCTTGCAGTTTGTTCTGTTACACTGCCCAAGGACAAGGGTGTAATCTCTCCTTTGAAAACACCACCATGAGCTTACCCGGTAAACTGGCTTCTCAGCCCAAGAGGCACAACAGGAACCTGCACAGGGAGGTTACCCAAAGGCTAGTAAAGCACAGGGTGCTCCAGAAAGCCCCCAGTGAGCAGACGTGGATCATATAAGCAACACACACCATTTTTTTTCCTTCACAAGCATGAAATTTCAACTTCCTTAGTTCAGGAAGCATAACAAATATCACAAAAGTTTCTGGGGGTTCTGCATTTGGAGAACAAGCTGTTTCCAAGAGTAAACAAAAAGCAGAGGTTATATGAGCTTAAGATACACTGCCGGATTAAACCCTTTCTAACATACCACTCAATAACAGAAAAATTAAGAAGATGGTTGTAAGCCAAAGGACCCTCCATGCTCTCTTCTGGCAGCAGTAGCCTTGGCTAAAGAAGCTGATGCCTGAATCTGGTGGCCACCTTGACCCCCTCCAGAGTCCCAGAGACTCTGTGATAATGCTAGAATAAAGCTGCATCGTACCCCCATGCAGGCCAAGAAATGCTCTGTTGCTCCAGACTGACAAGCACATATAGTTTAAGCATCTTTTCTTGGTTGTTTTATTCAAAGATACCTACATGTGTTCAAATAAGTTTTACTGAGTGCACAGAAACAGCAAGTTGCATTGGGTTTTCAGTTGGGGATTTTAATTTTTTTTAAATATTTTATGAAAGTGGCACACGTGAGGCTGGGTTGACAGGAAGCTCCAGGCAGCTGCCTTCTTCCACATCTCACTCATGCCTGCTTCACTCCTTCCAAATCAAAACGGTGCTGCCTGAGCCTTCCAACAGAAAAGTCAGCACAACTCTTCACGCTGTGAAAAGGTGCCTACTTTCCCACAGCTTTAGGAAGAATCCTGGGTGAACGCTTCAGAACAAGAGTAACTACCAATAGGGCAGACTTAAGGGTAAATATCAGCCAGATTATTAGTCCAACAGCACTAAAAGTACCTGGGAGCAGGGCCACAGCTGTGAGCCGCACACCCCAGCAGGCAGCAACACCGACCTTCCCTGGAGCACAAGTGTATTTGCTCCCAGCTCACGGGTCAGGCAGTCACGAAGAACACTGGGAACTACTTCTCGGTAACTGCAGGGCTGTGTTCTAAAAATAAGAAAGAAACATTAAGGTTGTAAGTGCCTGTGGCCAGCGATGCGCTGCACAGTCTGACGGGAACGCTGCATGTTTTAGTGCTCAGAGAGTGACCTCGGGGGAAAAAACGCTCATACAGCCAAAAGGAACACACAGAGCCAGGCCTTTACCTGAGCTCAAGTCTCAGCTAGAAGAGAGATCCTGGAAGACTCCCAGATGCATCCCTGTGGGAGCCTGCTCAGCAGAGCCCCCGGGCTTGGAGTCAATGCCTTCCCCAGGCAGGGAAAGGCAAACGGGACACACGGATCGCGTCACGACAAGCTGAGGCCTCCGAGGCCTCCCAACCTCTTCACCCAAAATCACCCTAAAGGTTTTCCAAAGGCAAAACCTGCACGGCGCGGCCCTCGGGCGAGGCTGGAGCTGCTTAACGAGCCGCTACCCAGACGAACCGCTCCGACACGGGCTCTGACACCGAGCAACAGCTCCCCGAGCCCGACACAGCGCCCGCGGGCACACCGAGGGCTTTTCCCCCCTGGAAACGCTGGAACCCGAGGGTTGTCCCGTGAGGGAAGGACCCACAGCAGGAGCGCACGCCCGACACGGGGCTCCCCGGGAGCGGCTCCCCCTCCGCCCGCGGCACCGGGAGCGCCCCGCTGCGAGTCGGCAGCCCGCTGAGAAAGTGAAGGGAGGGGATGGGAGGGGAACCCCCCCCGGGATCCCCGTCTGACCTCAGCCCCCGCCGGGCCGCGCTCACCTGGGCCCCGCGCCGCCTACGCTCCGGCCCTTCCGCGGGGGGCGCGGTCCGTGCCCAGAGGGGCGGGGCCTGCGGGGCGGTGAATTTCATAGGGGCGGGGCCTCTCGCGTGATGGGCGTGGTCACGTGAACAGGCGTGTCTCGCGCAGGGGGCGTGGTCTGAGGCTGCCGGAGCCGCTCGGGGGCGGGGTGGCCGGGAGGGGTCTCTGAGGGGCTTGTGGAGCCGCCAGGGAAGGGCGCCTATAGCCTGGGCCCGCAGTGCTTGTACTGACCGCGTGCAGAATGTTGCTGTGTGTGAGAATCACTCGTTCATAGGACCACAGAACCATAGAATCACCAGGTTGGGAGAGACCCACCGGATCATGGAGTCCAACCGTTCTCATCAATCACTAACCCTCAGCACCTCGTCCACCCGTCCCNTAAATACGTCAAAAAGAGCAAACCCTTTGAAGAAAAGGCATAAAATTTAATTTAAAATGTGTGAGTCAGTGGAGTTAGGTGCATCTCTCTTAAAGGGGAGAGCATACCAATTTATAAAAACACATAGATGCATCAGGTTGGAAAAGACCTCAGAGATCATCAACTCTAACTGTACCTGCCCACTACTAAATCATATCCCTCATCTACCTGCCTTTTAAACACCTCCAGGGATGGTGACTCTACCAAGTCCCTGAGCAGCCCATTCTTGTTCTCAGTGCTTCATAACACTTTATGTGAGGTTTTTCCTGATGTCCATTCCCTTTTGTCCTATCACCAGGAGAAGAGACCAACACTTACCTCTCTACAACCTCCTATTAGGTAGTTGTAGAACACATTAATGTCTCCCCTCAGCCCCCTCTTCTCCAGGTATTTATCTCTCATTCTTAATTACCTGATTCCCTGTGCTGGTCTCTCATTGGCTGGGGCTCACATTGTTCTGCAACCAGTCAATTTATCACAGACTTTAGTTTATATTCCTTTCCTCTTAAGGGAGTGTTTACCCTTTCAGGTTATCTAATCTGTGTCAACATGCCTGGAGGCTGGTTCCTTGTCTGCATGTCACCTCCTGACACGAGAAAGCTGCATCTTGTAAAATAAACATACAAAATGGCTGAATCAAACGTTATGAATCCATTCTCACATATAGGTCCTGAATACAAGGTCTGAGGGGCTTGAATATATAGGGCCTGAAAGACTTTTATCTGGGATCTTAGGGCATAAGCTCTGAATTGCCTGTAAGATCTTGTGTACTTAAATATGGGTCCAGGGAGGCTCGTGCACAGTGTATGAGGAACCTATCTACAGGTCCTACAGGGCCTCTATATAGGGTCTGAGGGGCTTGTGTACAGTCTCAAAGGCTTACATGTGGGTCCTGAAAGGGCATTTAGGGGTGTGTACATGTAGGGTCTGAGCAGCTTATACCAACAGAGCCTGAAAGGATCTATATGGAAAGGGTCTATATACCAGGTCTGAAGTGCCTACGTGCTGGCATAAGGCACCAGTGTGAGATGTCCAGGGCTAAGGTAGCTGCCTATCAGGTCTGAGGGGGCTGCGAGCTCTCCATCATTTCCCTGCCACCCTACTGAATCTCCTCAATTTCATTTCTGCAATAGGTGACTCTCTTTCTCCAGGCAAGTGCTTCCCACACCAGGAACTATCCCACTGACCCGTGGCTGTGCCTGGAGCAGACAGGTGATGGAGCTGCCCTCGGCACTGCAGTATCTTCTGAGAGATCCACAAGCCCAGCAGGAGAGGTGAAAGGGAGCTCTTTCATCCATGTAGGAATGCAGAAAACTTGATTTTTCTGGCCTGAAAAATGGGAGTCATGGATCCATGACTCTGCCGTCCTGCCGCGAAAATGCTGCAGTCCTTTCTAGGGTGAACCTCTTGGTGAGGCTTGTGGTGATGACAGAGAAGACTTGCCAGGGACACTGTGGGACCAGAGCACAGCAGCATGAGGTGTGGCCATCACTGATAGAGACACGGACCCCAAGAAGAGATGGGAGTACAGTATGCAATGGCAAGTAATTGGGTAGTTTGGGGGTTATTATTGAAGTTCTGTGATGGGATAGGGACCATTGTCCTGCTCAGCCCTGAGGCTTTTTCCCATTATATCTTATTGCTCCTCTAGCAGCCATTGTGGTGCTCAGTTTATAGAAAACCACGTGTTCCTTTATTGGCAGGTAGACTCTGCCCCCTGATCTCCATGCTGTGTTGTTTTATCCGTCTTAGTCTGAAAGCACCAACCTTTCTTCTAAATAAAAGGAGCACTTGGACCTGGCATCCTCCCAGATTTCCTCATCCACCTATGCCTAACAGACCTGCAGGATTTTGCACACGTTAACCTTTTGCAATCTCAATTGTTGTAGCCCCAGACATGTACAGAAATAGAACTGGTTAAATCCTGAATTTAAATAACACAAAGGTGATGAGTACATGCACTATGAGATTATTTGGTGGGTTTTTTTTGTTATTATTATTCCTAGCTGTTTTATTTAATCCAAATACTTTGGGGCTTGCTCAGGTCTGAGCCAAAGTGTAGGGTCTGCCTGTGGCTCATTGTACACTTGCCTTCTCCTAAATCAGTATTTTATTTGCAGGAGGAATATATCCATGCCTCTGTCACCAGTGTTGGGATCGCTGATAGGGTGGTTGAGGCTTTAGCTTTCCACTTCAGTCTTTCCCACAGCAATAATATTAATTGTGAATACTGGTGGGCCTCCCCCTATCAATTCTTCTTGGGGGCATCTTTCTAATATTATACTTACAAACATCAAAATAAAGCCTCATTAAATAGCCAATTTTATTTCTCTGGAAACATCAAAGGGAAGGTGTGAGTATCTTCCACCTCGCTCCAATGCCTGGAGTGCAATTCTGCTGGAAAAAAACCTTGCCAGGAAAAGCATTTTATATTTCGGGGTGGGTTTTTTTGGGTGGGTTTTTTTGGGTGTTTTTTTTTGGGGGGGGGAGCAGGGCTAGGGAGCTTTAGCTTGTTTTGTGAGGCCACTTACCAGCCTCTGGGCTGCATGACAGAGAAACTGTTATTTCATCTCGCCTTGTTCTGTGGTTTCCCATGGGAATATTTGTATGTTTGGGAGGAAGAGTCCTTCTAGCAACATGAAACTTCACGTGTGCTGTCTTGGAACAGCTTTGCTTCACTTTTATGAACTTGATTAGAAAATGCTTCTAGCAGGGTACCAGGAGCTATTTGACATAAAAAGACAGGGTTTCATTTTGTTGCCAAAATCCTCCCCCTTTTGCTCCCTGTGCTCTTGAGAAGCTGTTCCCTGTGGGTTGTTTTATTGCATAGAGTATTGATCTCAGGGCTCATGTTTAAATCCCATTTCTGTGCACTATAATGAATGCCCATGTGCTCAGCACAGGTTTCCTAATGAATTATTGGCCTTTCTGCCACACTTGGCCTTTGCTCACAGCCTGTCTTCTCCCACCTCTGTCAAATACTCCCTGGAAACATTCGAACTCTGTCTAAAATATGGCCTCAGGTGAACATTTCCAGCTCCTCTTTAAATAGAAATAAATATCTAAACATATAATCTGAATTGCTGGAGATTAGGGAATAGGAGAGAGCAGTTGGGGCAGTTCTGCCAGCCCAGAGTCTGCTGGATGTGCCCATCCTTGCCCTCCCCTGGAGCTGCCAGCTCTGTAGGAAACCCTTCCAGGAGGGCAGCATGCTTGTTCCAAATGCATTTCTGCTCTCCCAGCCAAAAAAACAGCATTGGGTTGGGTGGTTTATGGCACAAAGAGATAGCTCTGCACCGAAGCACTGCAGAGACTTCCTTCCTCACCCTTTCCTGCCTTTCTAATCTCCCTTTTCCAGCTCCACTGGGCTGCATTAACCCCAGTTTTGCCATTCTGAAGCTCATAAGAGGCTCTTAATCCCATTGTATGGGGATGCTGCAAACCATACTGGGGAGACACTGATGTCCCTGGAGAGGAATATGCTGTTTCTGGGTCATGGGGATCTTCAGCCGAGTTGTGCATTGGAGCATCTTTCAGGGCTATAGCAGAGGTCTATGCTACACAAAATCCTTATTTTAAAGTATTTTTCCTCTTGCAGTCAATTTTCAGTGTGGTAGGAGAGGGAAATACAATGAGCAGGGGCTGAACAAATGTTTGGTTCAGTTGAGCAGTGAAACCCGGGGCACACCAGCCCTGCAGGAAAACCCATCCAGATAGGAGCCTGTAACCTTACAAACTGTTTTAGGGGGCTTTGGGTGGAGGACTGGTCAGGGATGAGCTGCGTGGCTCCAAAATAATGTTGCTTGGGGAAAAGCTGAGGACAGCCCTTCCGCATCTGAGTGGATGTGAAGGGAATGCTTGGTAAAGGAAGGGGAAGGGGAAGAGGAAAAACAGCTGGTGAGAGAAGGGGATGGAAGGAGGAAGGCACCAGCATGAGGCCATGATGTAGGTGATGGCTGAAACGCACCTGTCACCCCATCACCCAGTTGTACTCCCTTCTGGATTTTCAGGTGGTTTTGGTGGCAAACAAGGTTGGCAAATGACGGCTGGAGTCTCTCAGCCTTGTCAGGTGATTATTTCAGCTATCTCCAGCCTTGTCACAGCTCTCTCACCATTCGTTTCCAGTGACTTTCCTTCCTGAGCATCCACCTTTCCTCACCTCCCAGCAGCAGGTGTGTCACCGTCACACAGTGAGGACTTGGGCTCTGCAACCTCAAAAAACCCCCTTATAATAATAAAGGATTACAGCTGCTTTACTCCAAGGCAATTTGTTCTCAGTCTCAGCTGTAATGGTATTGCTGCACATGGGAACTGTTTGTGCATTAATATTTTTCAAAGCTCCATTTTCTAACTAACAATTCTGGGGCCGCTTCCAGTACTAAAAGCAACAGGCTCGTTTTCCTTCTGGATTATTGTTTCCCAGGAATTAAAAAGGAGCTGCTGGCAGCATTGTAACGGCTCCCAGGCCAAAGGGAAAAGTCTTTCCTA
>WAAB01012418.1:0-55847 GCA_013389865.1 Piaya cayana
CATGGGGACGGCCTGCTCCTGCAACCTTAAGACTTCCTTCTTGAAGAGCGTCCAACCTTCCTGGAGCCTTTTACCCTTCAGGACTGCTTCCCAAAGGACTCTGCTGTCAGTGTTCTGAATAGACAAAAGTCTTTCCTATGGAAGTTCAAGGTGACAACCCCACTCCTTACTTCTCCAAGAATTGAAATCTCTGTAATTCTGTAATCACTATGCCCAAGAGGGCCTCCAACCAGCACATTGCCCACAAGTCCTCCACTCATGAACAACAGGTCCACTGGGGCACCTTCCCTGGTTGGCTCACTCACCAGTTGTGCATGCGCTTGTATGTAACCATGGCCTAACTTCCCACAGAAGCACTTTCTAGTTAGATTAAAGTTCTGGGAAGGCTCCCCAGAGGTGACTGCTTTACTAGAGCACGGTCTTCCAACTGTGAGACCCAGCAAGATTAAAATGTCTTTCACAGGCCTCTGAATCTTGTCTGCTTTTGCCAGTGGAAATACCAGTGTACTTCTGCTGCTTGCTGGTTCCCCTCTGTTGTAAAACTATTTCAGGTTTTCAACATTGTCTGTTAGCGAGCATTTTGATAAAGATATTTTTTTGGTCCCTTTGTCTCTGCTTCCTGTTAACTAACTGATAGTCTTCATGTCCAAAGTTTGGACTCTAATGCAAATTGCAGCCATCCTACTCTTGAAAAGCAGAAAAAGCAAATACTATTTGCCTAGAAATGGGGGTTGCGCAGAAAACACCCACACCCAGCCCAGCTGCTCTGGGAATTGGGGATGAGAATCAAGACAGTGACTATTTTTCATGCTAGTCGTGACCACTTTCTGTGGAAATGGAAATATCAGCAATACCACTGAAGTCAGATTCCTCTTTGGATTATTATCTTCCTTCCCAAATTCCCAATTATTATGAAATAAATATTAATTTATGTGAAGAATTATTTCATTCTATCATGCAAGTTTCAGTCTTTCTAGGTAATACTATTGTATCAGGCTACATGGAAATAAACTGGAAAGAGTTGTTGGTTCAATCAGGCATGGTATGAAGCAAGAGAAAACACTTATGAGTGTACATTTTTAGTGATTTAGGGATAACATTGTTGAAGACATTATTTGAAAGCTTCTTTTTCCAGAATCACTCCACAGGGCAGATGGGCCAGCCCAGAAAGGATATAAACACTTATGAAGTCTCAAATTTGAGAGATGCCATTCACTGATAAACACAGGAGCTGTTTGCAGGCAGAGCTGCAGAGCTGCCTCTGTGGCAGTGAGGCTTGCCTGTGCTTTGACGGAGATGGTAAACAGCAAGACAGAGCCAGGCACACGTGGGTTTTCTGGTTTATCTCTTTTTGATGTTTTCTTTTCATCAGGGGTGGTGTACTACTACCACATTAGCCTCTTGAATACAAGTTTTTTCAAATTCTGCTGGGGTTCAGCTGGACCTGTTGTGTTAAACTAGCTGAGGACGAGGAGGCTGATGCTCTGAAATCCAAGCAAAGCTGGTGCAGCTGCGCCATTCAACTCTCACAAGATGTGAAGGCAGGCTGCTACATGAAAGCATGTATATGAGGGGTTATACCTGAGCGACTCAGTCATAGCTAGCCATGTACCTTTCTATCCAGGTCTTTTTGTAATGCTGTCTTCAAATTAAAGCTATAAAAGGAAAGCTATCTGCATGGAAGCTTTGGCTGACAGAAGAACTTCATGAAAATTCAATCTAGATTGGGGAGGACACGAACTATGTATAGGAACAACATTTCTCAGTCAGATTTATTAGTTTATGCTACCAGGCAAGAAGCAATTTTACAGGCATGAGCAAGGTTTTGATTGCTTTCTTATGTATCCCCCAAAGCTCTGCTTAAAAAGAAAAACAATCCTTTAATGGAGATAAGTGTTGCAATGCTTTAAGGATGCCCTAAGCTTTTAAAATGTTGATCATATTGAAAATTAAGGCTCTAAAGTAAAATAATAAGATCTTCGTTAATTACAGAAAATCACAGGAAGAATACTCAGCAGACTTTGACTTTTGCTCATGGCTCCATCAGTCTTGACTCTTTCTCGAACTGCATACCCAAAGCAGCTTTCTCTATACTAGGCCTGGGGAAATTATTCTCAAAGAGGGTAGGGATCTTCTTTGCAGGAAAAACTTATGCTTTGAAGATGCGGGAAATGGGAAGTTGAGAAGGTGGGCTGTATGTTTTTATAAGCACGTGGAGGAGAATTTCCTCCTCATAAGAGAAAATCTTACTTACAGTTGGTGAATGTTACACCTGAGTTCAGGAGACCTTCACCCAGAGGAGACAGAGTTTTCCTAAGTCCTTACCATAGACAAAACAATCCCCATTCCCTTGGTTTGGTCCTAGTTCTAGGAAAGGGAAGAAGGAAAAAGGGTTGTAATGCCTTACCCCAAATATGTGGCAACCCCTTGAAGAGAATACATAGAAGTATAAGAGGTAGAACCCCTCTGTTTTTACTGGAGAGCTTTCAGCAAGGCTCAAATTTTGATAAGGCAAACCTAGAGATGTAGCAAAAGAGGTTGGAAGCTATGAGGCAGGGCTGTAAAGAAGTAAACAGAGAGGGGGAAGGCCATAAAGGCAGTGAGATAATAAAGTTAAAGTTGGCAGAAATAATTAGTTGTGTGACTGGGGAAATAGGACTGAGAACACAGGAGAGGACAGGAGTAAGCCAGAGAAACAAGAGTCTTACTGCGCAGTGATAGGGAAAGCAGAGAGAGAAGTGAGAGATTGGTGAGGTGCAGAAGATAACATGTTGGTTTCTTTTCTATTAATCCCATAAACTTGGAGTCAGGAGCTTGACAAAGTAAAGATACCTGTTTCCAAATAAATCTATGTGAAGGTCAGGGCCAGTAAGGAGGTGGCCATTTATGCATACTTTTCCTTTCCCAAACCTCCTCATAAGCCTTTTTTCAATTAAAACAGAAACATAAGGCTTTGGATGACTTTGCATGGTTTTGTAAAACATACCTGCTCTCCTCTTAAATGAACACATACACCACTGTCCTGCCGAAATGCTAAATATGTCTGAAATCCTCTTACAGTGGTTAATTGCTAAATTAGCTCTTACTACAGATACACTCTTCCTATAACAAAGATCACATTCTTAATGGCAAAAGTAAAGACAGGAAGGTATTAACATGGTGTCAATGATGAAGTTGAATTTTACTTCTATTCTACAGGTTAGGGCTTCTAGCTAACAGGCTTCTTCTAGGCAAAACAAAACAAGAACATTCCCTCTGCTCTTCAGAGGGAGTGTTAAAACTCATTATCTTAATGCATTCTAGCTGCCTGTTCATAAATATCGTTTCTCAATGCTTGTTTGTGCTGGAAACTGTCCGTTGTGTTTTGCAGGTACAACTTCTGAACCTTCATCTTCTCCTTGCTCTCTCCTTGGCTCTGATTTCTCTCCTGTTCTTTTTTGAGACTTGCTTTTTCTCAAATGCAATTTTTCTCTTTCTCTTCTCTCTTTCATGCCTTCAGGTTGCTAAAAGGCAGGAAAAACATAGCAAGGAATTAAAACCTATTCTCACATGAACAAAAAAGTCTCATTATTTAATTTCACTAATAATTTATAATAAGTTGCAGTCACCTACCTCAGCAAGATCAGCTTTAACATGATGGGCTCACATTCAAGCTCAGCAAGGGGCAGCATGCTTTTGATTATACTTTACGTATAGGTAGCAGGGTCACCCAGCCAGGGGGAGAGCAGACAGGAGGGAAAAAGGGAGAGGCTCTGAGATTTCAGCCCAGACTCCATGTTTCTGTCCTTTCATCTGATCCATCTTTATGTGCCTGAAGGCTGTTCAGTGATAGCTGCGGAAGCCCCACTGAAAACTAGTGTTGAAAATCATGAAGCATCCTCAAATCCACATTTATAAGAGAAAAGCAATATGCAGGGAAGAAGATGAAATAGGATCACCTTTCCTCCACTTTTCTTTTAACCTGTGGGGTCACAGCAGTTTGAATTACACCAACAGAGCCCTGAACACACAAAAAACCCCCCACTCCATTTGGAGACAAGTTTTAAGCACACTCCCGAATACCTTTTCAGATCTGTAATACCTACCACTCAGTTCTTCAAGAATCTCAAGTCCTTCATGTCTTCCAGACTTCAACAGTGACTAAGGGAATGACACCAATCTGGTCTCCTTGAAAGACAGATTGAAATACCTCCCAGCACACCTCAGTGTGGACTATGGAAGGGTACCAGAATCCATGTTTTTTAACTGGCATTGAAGCTGTATTTAGTGCATGTTGCTTACTATACGTATCGTACAATTATTACTCACTCACAGACTTTCTAGCCTTAGACATTTTTGAGAAATGATAAATGATAAACCAGGCAACCACTGGCTGGCACATGAGGCAATGTGAAGTTCCAAATGAAATAAAACCAGAGTACCTCCTAGAACAGTAAAGGAAGATTATAGAATGCACTCAAAATCTTAACAATGGCATAACAGAGTTATCATCACCATAATTCTGTATATTCTTAGAAGACTGGGAATGCAAGACTATAATCACGGGACTTATCGTGTAATGATGCTGTTTATTGAAGAGATTTTTTTCTTTCTTGTTGCTGCACAGATCTGCAAAGACAGCTGAAAATTACTTCTCCACACAAACTGTCAGTGTCAACAAACTGAAAAAAAAGATAGTTCCTTCTATTGAAATTTGGTGCTAATGTCACTTGTTATTTAAGTGCAGATTTTTCAATAGAGTGCGTAAATTTTATAGTGTTCTTCTGACACTTAAAAGCAAGTTAGGGCTTATTACCCCTCCTTCTACTGTATAATACACCAGACATTGCAAAAGCACATAATAAAACTGTTAATGCATCACAGACAAAATACTGGTATTGGCTACTTCATCATCACAAACCATACAGAAAATGCTCGTGCCTTGGGACAAAATGAAGGGGAGAAGAGAAGGATGAAATGAGGGGAGAATCCCCTGCTGGTTGCTTGCTCTTACAGTTCAAACACATTCCATAGCTGTGTGGTGACACTGAAGGGAGCAGATGGAGAGAGTCCCAAGTGGTAAAAGGGAAGCCTCTTAAACACCACGGTGTCTGGTAGTCTTACAGACAACACTGTATGTGGTTTAAAAAGGTCAGCAGCAGTGAGAAAGAGAGCTGGATCTTACAGCAAAAATGAAGTAAACCTGGTTTTATGTTGTCACGTTTCACTGGCTAAGCCATAGAAACCTCTGAAAACATTGCCACAGCCAGTGCAGTGTCTCATGAAGATGCACATTTTAGAATAAGTCTAGATGTTAACACTACAAGAATTCACTATCAAGAATTCTCATACTAACAATACTATCACTTTAACCTTGTTTGCGCTCCAGTAAGAACTACATAATTTGAGAAATTATAATTCAAGTTTATTTCTGCTCTTGCCCCAGCAAAGCCACAGCAACTGCCTGCTTGTTGGTTGGTTGTTATTTTTTGTTTTGAAGTGATCTTAAGTTGGTTGTTACCTACCAAAGAAACTGAGCGTTTGCTTTTGAGGTGCAATTGCTTTTCAAAGGACTCTGCAAATTCCTGGATGGAGTTTGATCTTGTCTCTGGGCCTGAGCTGTCTGCAGAAGGTGTTCTGCTTGCCTTCCTGTGGCAGTGGTATTTCGCATCCTGGACTTCTTGAAATTCCTTGGAGCCCCTGAGATGGCCTGAAGATGAGCCTTTGGCAGAGGCTTGAAATCGTGTTGTATGGAGGGAGGAAAGTGTGGCCTGAAAAACAAGAAGTCTTTGTTAAGTATTGAATAGTAACATTCTGCCACACAGTGCTCTCTGAACAGTGGTGCAGAATGAAGGACATTTCTCAGATTCCTGTATCCTTCCTTCTAAATGTAGGAGAATCACAGTGTCAAGGGCTCGCTTTCCAGAGGCAGCAGAATTTTTTGATATCTAAGTTTTGGCACTCAAACGAGTATTTCAAATGTAATTAGAATTTTTCAATATTTTTCAAGTGTCAAATTTGCAATTATCAAACTTTCAAATTTCAAATGTGTGCTGTATCTTCTTAGTGCCCATTGATACTAAAAGGAACTGGGTCCCTTCATAGTCTCAAAACTTCAGACCTCACATCTGGCAGCACGCCCTAGGCAGGACCCTCAAAAAGCAAAGACCCAACATTTTGCAGATATATGAGACAGATATGGAGGCTGACCCAGAGGTTCTCCGGGTCTTATCAGATATTTAAGTTCATTTGCATGTGACAGCAACCATTTCTAACTCTGTTGTGTTAAATTTTCAGCATTGCCAACATGCAGACGAGATGTTCTTCTGTCCAAATTAGTCTGAATTTTCTGCTGGTTTCTTGGGCATGGTTGTCCTGAATTAATGAAGAAGCACTTTCAGGGCACTGAGGGGACATATCCCTGCCAGATAAATGGTAGGAAACAGGCTTCCCTCAACTACATTTGTGAGGATAAAGTGGAGGAGTAAACTGTTGTTTAGTTTCTGTGAGGTTCAATTTTCCCAGGTCTGACATGCAGACAAAAGCTATTGATATGCATCGGCTATGTTTAATTGAATATCTATAAAGGAGACTAAAATGATACAGAATTGCTGTGTCCCATACAGCCATGTTTTAGAAATAGACACACCTACAGAAGAAATGGATGAGAAGACCAACACATAGGGCCAGGCATGCCCCCAAGTCCTGCCAGCTTTTGGTGCTTTTTCAGTATGACAGTCTGAACACTAATAAGATACAGGTAGTGAAAATTGTGAGAAAGAGATGATAGTTACTAAAAATGAGACCCTTGCAGGTGTCAGGTTATGGCACTCCAGGCACTCAGCTGCTCCATATGTGTTTGAATGTTTATATGATTTGTATAAGCCTGGTGCTAAGTTTTCAGCTACTGAGTAACCCTGAGAAGCTCTGCTGGTTTCAAGGGAGCTATGATTGTTTCTAACAACTGAAGGTCTATCCCACAGAACCTGAAATGCTTTTTAAGAAAATCTAGGATAAAACCTTATACTTAGTGTAGGGTTTGATGGAGGATGGTGGGAGGTGGTGGTCTTTGGTATTTTTAAGAAGCAATACTTGAAAGCTAAATCAGCTTGGTGTAGTGACCACATGAATCTAAAAACCTTGGACTGTAAGGGTCCTGAAATATCTCCTGTATACATGTCCACTTACCCTGGTTCAGATGCTATTATAAATGTACCAGCACAACAGAGACCTGTGCATTTTTTCTCTAAATACTGAGGCTGTGCCTCCATATGGTTGTGACTACATCACTTTAGCCAGGCTTGATGAGAGGTGCTAAAAATAATAAATCTTACACCTGACAGAAGCATCTATCCCGAAGGGTTTTCTGATAATATGGTACTGGCTCAATTTCTTTTCCAGACATATAGTACTATGGGCTGCCTCTGAGAGTAGTGGTAATGATTTCTGCCATACTATTTTTACTTTGGTTACAAACCAATCAATACAACTGTGGTTTCTCTAAGGTCATATTGAATTGTTACTTTAAAAAGCATCAAAGCAATCACATTGTGCTTGAGGGACACATGCTATGTTAAGTTCAGCATGCTTCTGCATGATTTTAATGGCATCAACATATGATGTTTTCTGGAAATAAAAATTGTCTTACTATTATTTGTTCTTAGAGGGCTTAGAAAAAAAAACAAACATGAGGACAGCTGAAATGGGGGATGGTATTCTGTCAGTTCTAGTTTGAAATGTTTGTAAATGTTTAATTTTACTAAGACATTACTTCTTTATTTCCTTCACAGACAGACTTATAGTTAAGCCCATAACAAAAAGACTGCAGTTCACATACTGATACGGCAGCAATGGCTCAGGAAAAGTACAAGCCTTCCTCTGCAACGCATATCTTCTTCAGCTAACTAAAAGTAAAGCAAAACATACATATCTATGCAATTATATTACTGTGACTGCCTCTTCTCACAGTGCCTTTGTAGGATGCATTCCACTGTAGCTAGGAGGACAGCATGCTCATGCATGTCAGCATGTTGCTGTGTTATGGACAACCCTACAGAGTACAAGAGCCTTAACACAACTGCTCAAGCATGAACATTTCCCAGTTTGTCACTAGGCCAGTACATTAGCCTTTTATTTAGGATTAACTCTGTGGAGAACTCAGAGAGTCATAAGATGAAGCTCAGCAATGAAGCAGAACTGCCACTGGCTTTAGATAAAATCCATGTGGCTTTCTTCCTGTTTCTTAGATATAAAACCTGCATTTAATACATGTATTTGGTGCCTAATTGATTACTTGGTAACATTGTAAATAAGAATGGCTGAAGACTGCTTTAATTTATGCTTCCCATTCTGAAGTCTCAGCAGCTTCTGGCAGCAGAGTTTGCCTGTATATCTGCACACTGTGGTGTCCATTCATTGCTGCTGCAATCCCTTGCCAAAGGTCTCTGAGCACATTTTCAGTTCCTACTCCTGCCCCTTCACCAGCAGCTGCCTCCTGCCTGCATCTGGTGCCTCCGTAGCGAACTCCCCTTGCTCTCTGGCTCATAGGATCTGACCTTGAGTAGTTCTTATTCTGGAGAAGTGGAGAGAAGTTGGAACAAGGAAAAAGGAGGAATGATAAATGCTCCCCTATATCAAAATGGGGAATTTTTGCTAATGCTGGGAAAGCCAGGACCCATATACATATTCTCAGGGGTTGTCTCATCCTCCCTTTCATCCTCCCTTTACCTCTCCTTTTTTTCTGCTTGAGCCTTTGCATGAAGGCCAGTCATTCTCAGTGTATCTATTTACACAGCAGCTAATCTTCTGCTAGCTGCCCAGCTAAAACACACAAAAAGTATGCAAACAAAAATGCCTTGAGAAACAGGTATCAGTATAATGAGCCTTCTCTCTTTCCCAGTTTCTGATGAAGACAAGACAATTGCATCCATCTTTGGACTTGATCTGAGGGGCTTGCAGAGCTGTCAGCAAGAAAATTATTTTTCAGTGTTTCAGCACAAGAGTTCAGGAAGTTTACAGAATGACCCTAGTACTTTAGGGGTATTTTGGAATAACTGACATTCAGATCCTGTCCCATTGCTTGCTTTCCTGCTGAGAAGCTTACAGCCAAGCATATATTCCTCAAAAATGTTTGAGCCCAGGCTCCAATTATAGTAACAATATTGTGGTGGGTGTTCAGTCTGACTTTAGTTCACATTAAATGTTAGCAGTTTCAACAGTGGTCAGTTGCTCTGCTTCCACTCTCAGCTGTTTCTTATCAGATATTTTTTTGCTGTGAGCAGCAATGTCTACTTGAAGGTGGATAAATTCATAGGGTTGTAAAACTCCTATGAGTGCTTCTTTGCCTCCTGTCATTTCCCCACAACAAAATATGTGGGAGGTAGGAAAATGTAATGAACCAAAAGGACAGAGGATAACTAGATTGTCTCAATGGAAGTAATAGCTGGAGGCTTAAAAAAGGATTCACAGTTAACACGTCTGAAGTTTGCCAGGGGAACAGGTTAACTAAAGATGAAAACAGATGACTGAGTTCTCCCCAGACAGTTTTCACATTCAGTGTTGGTCCAGAGCAACTTATACAACTCTGATTCTTTTCAGGGGAGTGGAGTTCCAAGATTTAGCCTCTCTTGCCAGTGACCCAGTGATGGATGAATATAATTCTGTGCTCCCTCGGCAAAATGGGTATGAGAATTGGAAAAGCATTTCGTGAAGCTCATCTCAGTAATGTTTGTGAGGTATATTAGGAAAAAAATTCACAGAAAGGGTCATTGGGCACTGTCAGAGGCTGCCCAGGGACGGGGTTGAATCACCTTCCATGGAGGGGTTTAAGGGATAGATGGATGAGGTCCTGAGGGTCATGGTTTAGTGTTTGATAGGAAGGTTGGACTTGATGATCTGGTGGGAATCTTCCAACCTGGTTATGCTATGATTCTATATTAAGGTATTGGGTAAAAACAAATGAAAGCCGTTGTTAGTTTGGGAATTGTTCTACAAAGCTCTACCCATATTTTGAGGAGCTCTACAATGGTAGAATGCTACTATTGTGTCTGATGTGAGAACAGTGGCTCAAATGTCTACAGCACATGTAAAATTACAATGACCTTTAGTGAGCTGAAAGCAACTTCCAATGTTATGCAAACTCACCTTTTATGCTATACTGCTAGCATTTTGCTATGTTATAACAAATCACTCCTGCTGCAGATGCAGTTTGTGTCAGCAAGACTGCACTATTGCTGATGCACCGTATCCCAGCCCGGGGTACGGATACTGGCAGTGTTGTTTTGGCAGTATCATTGTATCTGCACAAGGAAGTTTTGCCAACAGCTGTGTCAGTCAGAACCTGCTGACTTGATTTTCACCAGGGCAGCAGAGTGATCTCTATTTACAATGTTGACACAGATGAAAGGGTACACTGTGATCTGCTGTGGAGGTCTTAAGTTTCAGAAGAAATGCTGTCTGATCTCAGTTATTAATCATCATTACGAGTAGCAGTGCTCTGATAAAACAAAGACATTATTTAACTAACATTGATAAGTGTTTGGAAAGTTATAATTTGTTATAGTTAATCTTACAGCAGTTACCATTTACAGTAACTGTGTAAAAAACATGCATCCAGAAGCAATAGTACGTTGTTGCTCTCAACAAGGAGATGTTCCTTCGGAAAATATTTCTAAGGAATTATTAGTACTTATTTGTTTAACTCCTAGATTTGGTTTAAGACAACATGTTTTGGTGGTCTTCGCTACCAACTAGTCAGTGATTAAAAAAAATTATCCCCAAATCATAAAATCTCCAAACAAATCATCCCTTCTCATTCCTCCAGCCAATTTCTGGCATTAAGAAATAAAGCAGTTGAAATTTATATTTTTTGTGTTATACAACTGTTTCAAGACAAATTAATGTGGATCATTAATGTAAAGGCCAGACATAAGTAAGTGTACTTATGGGAAAACTTTAGCTTGTTGAACAGTAATGTCAATAGTCACTGTCTTCTTTTCTGTCTGCTAACTTAATCCAAGTCCTAGGTATTCATTTAGGGATGCAACTATAGCAAATTCTTTAAATAACTATTAGCTAAATATTTAAATATCTTCTGAACAAACTGAATAGAAGAACATGCTTCAAATTAAATGTATGTGTACACACACAAATATACACAATGATGTGTACAGCAGCTCGCTGAATAGACCATGATTTAAAGCACATTCTTACAGTTCAGTCTATATTAGGCCCTACAGAAGTCATTTGTGCATAGATCTCTGAAGGAAAAAATTAAAATACAGCAAAATTATTTTCATAAGAATATTAATAATCATTCTGATGAAATCCATCAGCACAGCTCTAGCTCAGAGTCTGTCTTGCAATCTGTAACAAGGTGAACTATAACTATAAATAACAAATACGGCTGATCAGTTCAAAACTAATGAATGAAGGCTACCTGTCCAAGCTGTACATGAGTACACAATGGAGAGAGATGGTTTGGGTCTGGTTTGTTTGCCTTAGCCAAATTTTTTTAAAATGACAAATCTCACAGCTTAGAACATGGATTGCAGCTTCAGTGGAGGAGAATTTGGAAGATTAAAATATAGCATGGCAGAAAAAAAAACCTGTGAAAAAGATTAGCAGTTCCTCCTCAACAGAATAGTACTTGCCTTGTTGCTGCCATAATGTTCTAGGGATATAAGTGAAAAACAGTTTGTAAAGAAACATACTAACTTTCACAAGCCAACCAATGTAGCTGGGGAAAACAAAAAAAAGAGGGACAGGTTTGGACCACTTAAATGTTCTTTTAGGGCCAAAACAAAAGCATCAGCCTTCAAGAATAAAAGCATCAGCCTTCAAGTAAATATCAGTCTGGGAGCAGCTGCTTTCAGTTTAACTTCATTTTGATAATCAGTTAGCCAGTTGTGAGCTGCCTTAAAACACTGCCTCAGCATGTGAACCTTGCCCCTTTCCCAACTATCTTGTTGGTTTAACAATAAAGAATGTGTTTCTCCCTTAAAATCTCACTTCACAGTATAATATTTTATGTTGCATCCTTATTTTCAGAGTCAGATGCTTCAAACAAGCAGGGACTGCCTCTTCTAGCTTAAATTAGAATTTACACATACAAACAGCTAGATCCCAGGGAGTAAAGCATTCAGCTTCCTATAGATGGAATGGTTGAAGAATTAGGTCCAAATCCTGTGAATACATAAAGGCTTATGCAGCTTCAGACTTGAGAACAGACTCATTGAAGCCAGTGTTTGTGTGCCAGTTTCCAAAATGTTTTGAACTCTGCCAGATCACCCTTAGTAGACAAAAACAACAGTGTAACATGAAGCTAGGCAGTTATTATTTTACACCCTTCTCCTTACATTTCTCATCCTATTGTCACTTACCTTGGCGTCTGCTACTTTTCTTGTAATGCCAAAGGCACCAGGGGTTTGGCTCTGGCTGGAATATAACTTCAAAAAGCAACTATCTGCTGTGAATCGGAACTGAACCTATGCAGTGAGGTGTACCATACTCATCCTCAAACATCTCTAGGGCTGTGCCCCTGGGGTTGACACTTGTATTTATACATAGAGTACCCACACAAACAGAGAAAACTGCACACAGTTCTTACCGGAAGGGAGGCTCTCCTTTCACTAAAGAGTCGTGTCTGACGTTTCTTGTGGCCTCTACCCTCTTTCTCATCCTCTTCAATCAAACTGTGGCCCCAGAAGCTGCTCATCCATTTTGCAAAGGAAATATCATCATCCTCTTCATATTCCATGTACAGATGCTCCAAACTTGTGTGGTTCTCCCAACCAGAAAAAGGAAAAGCAAGGTCAAATGCCACCACCAAGCAAATTAGCCTCACACTGTTCTGCCAATAAGAGGAAGCAGAGAAGTAGTTTCACTCACTCTTTCTTCTCCCCATCCATCGAAACCCATCCCACTGTAGCCCTAGGCACTATTTAATCATAAAGTCAATCCTTTCTCATCTCTTTTCGACAAAGTTTCTTTTAACCTTTCCATTACAGTGATGTCAAATATGACACTGCCGCAGGGAGCTGGTGAGAAGGGACATGTGTTGGCTACTCCCTGTGTGTTGCTGTTGAGGGCACCAGCTGTCAATACTGATGGAGATTGCCCACAGTTACATGCCCCGGAGGTGCAAACACAAACCCAAAGTAGGCTTGTGATTTTTGAAAAGCAGAATTGACACATTGATGGTGGTCAGAAGCTGGCACATCTGCTTGCAGAGGCTTAACTGGCTCTGTGGAAGGGAGGACAAACGGGCCACTACTCCTGTGCCGCCCTTGTTCCTGACTTCTATTGTCTCTGCTCTTCCTTTGGCATTCAGAAAACGTGGTCTGTTTAGGTAAAAGAAAACCTTCCCTGAAGAAACTGCTTGTTCATTTTTGGGTTATTACAACAAGTATGAACTTGCATCACTTGCTTTTCACCATCTGCCATACCAGGGTTATGGAGACCCTGAATTACTTCAAAGCAACCAGGATAAAAATGGGTCCGATTCCTCCTCACCAGCCCTGAGTGTAGACCATATACGACAAAACAGAAGAGGGATGCAAACTGTTTTCTGGCCCTGAGACCAAGTAGTGAGTCTAGTCACATCTACCCTCCATGGTGCTTGTGCAGCCTCCTCAAGGCCATATGTACTGTACCGTGACTGTAGTGCTTTGTTGTAACTTTTGTGGGTTTTTTATGCCAAAATATCTGATAGAACAGGAAAACTCTGGAAGCATAATGTGGGTGGAACTTTGGCTATCTCAGTAGGAAGCTATTGGCCTGCTGATAGGTATTTTCTGCAGTTTGGTTCAAGTTTCTTCTTTTCTCACGTGAGACAGAACTGCAGCCTGGCATGTGGAGTAGGAAATGCTTCTGACATGCCGAGACAGTTGACAGAGAAAAGCAGGAGAGAGGTTGTCTCACAAGTTTGGCAAAATATGCTTACACAAATAGTAATAATCCATAAATAGAGACACAGCTCAAGCTGTTTACTACCAGGGACCAGGAAATATTGTCCAGCAGGGTAAATTTTAGTTGGGCCTCTGAGATATTTGCTTTGAAATCTTACTGTTGTTTTTATTTTCAGTCATTTTTTCCCTCAGTGCAAAATGTATATTCCTTCCATCTCCCTCCCACCTAAAATGAAATTTCTAGGTGTGAGACAATTAGTGTTATCTGAGTACAAAAAAATATCAAAGGCAATATTTTCATCCCCAGCCAAGTGCTCTAGGGAAACAATCGGGAGACAGAAACACTAGCTTCCTCTACATACAGGTAAGGCTGATAAGCAGCCATAGACACACATACACAAAACATATATACGAAATTCTAGTATTGCATATTAAATTCTTTTTATTCCATTAATAACTAAAAAAGAAGAAATGAAGTATCTACAACAAAGATAATTTTGCTTCAAAATGTTCATGGAATCATAAGATGGTTTGGTTGGAAGGGACCAACCTCCCTGCTGTGGGCAGGGACACCTCCCACTGGATCAGGTCGCTCAAACCCTTATCCAACTTGGCCTTGAACACCTCCAGGGATGGGGCTTCCACGATTTCTGTGGGCAGCCTGTTCCAGTGCCTCACCACTCTCATAGGAAAAAAATTCTTCGTAATATCTAATATAAATTTCCCCTTTCAGTTTAAAACCATTCCCCTTTGTCCTATTTCTGTACTTCCTGATAAAAAAGCCCCTCCCCAACTTTTCTGCAGCCCTTTCAGGCACTGCAAGGTGGCTATAAGGTCTCCTTGGAGCCTTCTCTTCCCCAGGCTGCACAACCCCAACTCTCAGCCTGTCCTCAGCCATGCTCCAACCCCATATCGTTTTCGCATCCCTTCTCTGGACCCGCTTCCAGCACAAAGTCATAAAAACTCCCCATCGCTCCTATATGTTAGCAGTCCAGAAACTCCATCTGCACAGAATTAATCCGCATCTAAAGCCACACTCGGGCTTTTTCAGCCCGGGCTAATCACCACAGCTCAGCCCGACGCGGCTCGGGACCGCCCACACCGCACCGGGGGGCGTGGCCTATGTGACGAGAGGCGTGGCCTCGAGGTAGGGTTTGTGGCCGAGGCGGGAGGGCGTGGCCAACGCCGTGATGGGCGTGATCTATAGGTCAGTGGGCGTGGCCTCGCGGCGCCGTGCGGCGGGCGGAAGTGCTCGCCCATCCCGTGCCCTCCCGGTGTGCTTCGGGTGTCCGGTGACCCCTTCCCTTCCCCCGCCGGGCGAGCGCGTCATGGCCGCCTCGAAGCCCGTGGAAGTGGCGGGCGGCGGAGGCGGCGGCGGAGGCGGAGGCGGCGGCGGTGGGTTGTCTCGCTGGCAGGTGGCGCTGGTGCTGGGGGCGCCGATCCTGTTGGGCGCCGGCGCGCTCTACCTGTGGGGGCGTCGCGCGGCCCGGCGCAAGGGCGCGAGCGAGCGCAAGACCCCCGAGGGGCGCGCGAGCCCCGGGCCCTCCTCCCCGCGGCCCTCCTCGTCCTCAGGCGGCGGCGGCGGCGGGCAGCCCGATGGGCCCGGCCACGAGGACACGGTGAGCACGCGGACACCCCCGGGCCGGCAGCCGTTAGAGCCCCCGCCGCTGAGGGGAGCGGCGGCCCCCGGGGAGCAGAGGCGGCGTGATGGGCCTGCAGGAGGCGTGCCCGCCCGCCCCGGGAACCGGGCACGGCGGGAGGGTGTGCCAGGGGAGGGGTAGGGTGGATATCAGGAGAAGGTTCGTCGCGTAGAGGGTGGGGGAGCTCTGGAGCAGCTCCCCAGGAAAGCAGTCGCGGCTCCAAGCTTGACAATATCCCAGAAGCCTTCGGACGACACCCTTAGACACGTGGGGTGACATTTGGGGTTGCCCTGTGCGGGGACAGGAGTTGGACTTGGTGATCCCCATGGGGCCCTTCCAGCTCAGGTCATTCCACGATTCCACAAAGTCTGTGCTAACCACAGAGGATGCATGTGAGGGGATGGATGCAGGCATGCTGCAGTGGGTGTCCTCATAGAGTGGTATCGCTGAAGGGAAAAGCTGGAAGGGGGACAAGTGCCCAGAAGACGAGGCTTCCCTTTGCTTTCCCCACCGGGCATAAAGGGATCCCATGGGATTTAGGTCTCTGTAGGGTAGGTGCTCTGCAGGGTGAGAGGAGGGGCAGATTCTCAGCCAGTAGGAGACAGGGCAGGGCAGCCTGCAGGCTTGAGGAAGTGGGAATGATGGGAAAGATGTGCCAGGAGAGGGTCAGGTTGGATATCGGGTAAGGATTCTTCACCCAGAAAGTGATAGAACACTGGAACAGCTCCCCAGGGAAGCAGCCATGGCTCCAAGCTTGACAGTATCCCAGAAGCCTTCAGATAACATCCTCAGGCACATAGGGTGAAGTTTGGGGTTGTCCTGTGCGGGGACAGGAGTTAGACGCGGTGGTCCCCGTGGGTCCCTTCCGACTCAGGTTATTCCACGGTTCCACAAAGTCAGTGCCAACCACGGAGGATGCATGTGAGGGGATGGATGGAAGCGTGCTGCAGCGGGTGCGTTTGAGTGGTGTCATCATCAGGTGCTGTCACTGAAGGAAAAAGCCAGAAGTGGGAGAAGGTCCCAGAAAGCCAGGCTTCTGTTTGCCTTCCTTGCAGGGAATAAAGGGATCCAAGGGTTGCAGGTTGCTGCTAGGGCAGGTGTTCTGCAGGGTGAGGGGAGGGGTGGATGCTCAGCCAGCAGGAGGCAGCGCAGGGCAGCCTGCAGGCTTGGAGAAGTGGGAATGGTGGGAAGATGTGCCAGGGGTGGGTCATATTGGTTATCAGGAAAAGGTTCTTCACCAGAGGGTGGTGGAACACAGGAACGGCTTCCCAGGGAAGCAGTCACAGCACCAAGCCTGACAATATCCCAGAAGCCTTTGGACAATGTCCTCAGACATGTGGGATGAAGTTTGAGGTTGTCCTATGCAGGGACAGGAGTTGAAGCCAGTGATCCCTGTGGGTCCTTTGCAACTCAGGACATTGTATGATTCCATGTAGTCTACGTCAGCCATGGAGAACACATGGGAGAGGGTGGATGAAGGCATGCTGCAGCAGATGCGCTCAGGTGGCATCCTTGTCATTATCACTGCATAAAACTGGGAGGTTGGCTCCTATGACCATAGGATGCTCATAACTGGGCTTGTTTCTCATCTTCCTGTTGTTGGTAGTGCTTCAGTGTGTGTGAACTTGTTCCAATCCTTGTGTGTTATTGAATGCCTCTTGTTGCAAAGTATGCATTAAGCAGGTTAAGTGTGGATCTGACAGCCTGCTGCTTGTTGGGTGAGTGTGCTTCTGCTTCTGAGGTGTCAAATAGTTATGAGGAAGTTGCTTCCAGAGTTAGTACTTTGAAAAGGAGTTCTGTGATCTGTTTTGTATTAGTCTGAGATGCTGGGTACAGCAGAGTGGAGAGAAAACACAATCAAAATCTTTTTAGAAAGGAATATTTTCCATTAAAGTACAAAAGCCATACTGTTCAAGTAACTGAGACTTCCAAGCAGAGTTTGCTTAAATAGGTTTGTTTTCAAAACTTACCTTTATTCCGTTGTAAATTACGTTTCTGAGAATTTTCAGATCAAACTACCTATACAAAAACTGAAGGGCAACATGGAAAATCAGAGTCCAAACCAGATCTGTGATCTCTTGTATGCCCGTAAAGTGTGTCTCAGGCACATCTGCAGTCACAGGTGTATCATGGTGGTCACATTGTATTACTGAGGTGAGGTTACAACTGACAAGCATGTTTTAAGTGGTGGATTTGACAAACTGATCAGCTTTGATACGAAAATACTATTAAAATATTCTTCTCATTCCTGTGCACCACCTGAAATACTCTCAACTGTCAGACCACAGGCTTAAACTTCCTGACTGAGATGATCAGGAGAGAAGCCACCTTCAGGAGACTGGAAAAGGATGATTTTAACCCTCATCATTCCAGTGTTGAAGATTAGTGTTACGTGAATGGGCAGGCAGTGGCAGGAACTCATGGAAGTGGTGGGAGGAGGTCAGCTTTGTAACTAGTGAATCATAATTACCCTTAGGCATTCCTGGAAGTGTAGTGAGCTGTCATACCCATGCTGGACCTGGAAGCTGTTATTTGAATGCAGTGGTTTTTTTACTTTATGGACAGCAGTACTGAGCAAGTAGTGTTAGGAGGACTAATTAAGACTTTGCTTACTGTGGTAGCTTGGGCTTGTGGCTGCAAACAGCGTCTGGCATATTAATGGCAGTGTTGCTACGCGTGAGCTCTGCTGTGCGGGCTGCTTGTAGCCTTTGTGTAGCTGCAGTGACTTTGCTATTTAACTCTGGGTTTCTTGGTTGTATTTCTGAATTGCAGTATGTACTATGAAGTGGTTTGTAGTAATTTTGTAGTTGTACTTGAAGCAAGTGCTTAAAATGCCTTCAACACTTGTATAGCTCTTGATTTAAAATAGTGCATGTCTAGCACTTTCAGATTGATTCACAAATTAAATTACTGGAACACTCTATGCATCTAAGAATAAGTTTGTGACTAAGTGGTATGACCTGGAGTTCCTTGAACAGTGTCATTGTTTATACACTAAAGAAATGAGAGATATTACTTAGGAAAGCTGTAGAAGAATGGATCAGATTTGCCTGATTACATAAGATAATTCTCTAGCTGGTTAAAACATGGCTGCAGCAGAAAAATCAATGTGGCTGAAGGTTCCCTTGACTACTTTATGTGTGTGTGGAGAGTTGCTTTCCCGTTCCTGATATCCAAAGTGGTGATGCCATGTAGATTTCGTGTTTCTACACGTTTTATTAGTCATGGATATTATTGATAAGACCCATAATTGAAAATCCAACCATCGTAGGTGCTTGTGTCAACTACCTACATTGTATCAGTCTGCTTTTCTAATGTAGTGGGATATTTTCTTAAACTTGTCTGTACACTGAATAAGAGGTAGTAATTAATTTTACAGTCTAAACACAGGAGAGAAGTCTTTTAGAAATCACATAGGTCAATAATGAATGTGCTACCAATAGCTGCATGTATGTGTGTGTCAGGTAACTATTCTTTTAGTCATAAATGTGATTTAGTACTCAGGCTTTTTCATTCATTTAATTAAATCAGCTTTTGTATCAATTTGATGATCAGTTCACTGTTTCTGAAGACACAACCTTGAATTTTTTTGTTCGTTCTTTGAAAATACATGGGCTCTGAAATCTTCATTGTTGTTACAGAGTCTTCTTACCATTTTGCATGCAGGTCAGCCTTTTCTTTCACCTGCTGCACAGTGAAATGCTTTCCCCAGCCTGCATCTGCACTAGAGTCTTCTGGCATAGATGCACTGGCCAACTGTGCGATCAGCAACTGGCAATGTGTTGGCAGAAGCTGTTAGCGTAGATACTATATCAGGAGAAGCTGAACTGCTTTGGAGATTCCTTCTCTTGTAAGCACAGCTCCTCAGCGGTACAGTAAACTGGTGTTATTGGACAAGTTAAGTGCTGATGATAAAACTGCATCTGTGGATGACTTTGCTATTGCAAGGTCAGAAGGTCAAATGGCATCTGTTAATTACAGAGTTTGTTGGTGTTTCTTACAATTTGGGTGGAATGTGTTTTAGTTACTAACAGCAGGTGCTTTTTACATGCTCTGTTTGTTTGTGGTAGATGTTGCATAACTGAAATGCAAAGCAGTTTACTTCTCCAGTATGTTTATTGCATTGATACTCAGGTGGCTTTTTTTTTTTTTCCACTTATTCCATGATAACTTCTTAGCAAGTTTATGCCCTTCTTGTCTGACAGGAGCAAGCAGTTGAGGTAATGTGTTGGTTGCTTCAATATTTTGTTTTCTCTGAAGTTGAAATTGCTGCCCGTTACAAGTCTGCGATAGTCCAAATTTCACCCCTTAACTCTTTCAGCAAGTTCATAGGCTAATCTTGTCCTTTTGGGATGTGAGGCAGGCATCAAGCAGAGATTCTTGATTGTTTAGTCAGCCTGTGGCTTTGTGTATTGCAGACAAAGCCATTTGGGTCTGCAACAGTTCACCAACTTTGCACGTTTTCCTCTGAGATGAAGATAGCTCTTGAGTGCAGTGGTGGGTGAACATGGCCAAACTCCTTGGCTTCTGTGATGCCACATGCAGGATCAACAGCCAACTAGCATGGCTGCTTTCCAGTGTCTATTTTGATAGCAGTTGTGGAATATGCCTGTCTCACTGCTGTGACATTAGATCAGTGTATGAACGGATTAAACCCCTTTGTCTAGATGTACTTATGTTGATAGTTATTCCGAACTGATCTCAGCAGTGTAAAAAGTCACTTCTGTTGTACTGTGCACCTGTTGCCTGACAGATCTCACTATGGACCTCCTGTTAGGCTTCTGTATTTCATGCCAGCTGTGATGGACAGGTGTAGAAAACAAAAATTTATACAATAGCAGTAGAACAATTGTTAGACTCTTGGCAGCTCACTCACATGCAGCTTGCTTATTCATAGTAGGTGTGAACAGCAAACTCATTTAAAAGGAAGGTGACTGATGGAGAATGATGACAAATTATGCTGTAAACTTGCTTAATTATTTCTAACTAGAATATGACCTTGTTTGCACTCTGAATTTATATCTTAAGTTCATGTGGACATAACTTTTCTCATTGTGAGTTTAGTGCTAAGGAGAATCTTAAAGCCATTTATACTTGGTCAATACCTTTCAGTATAGGTCTGAGATAAGATGAACATTAGTCAAAAAAAAATAAAGGAAAGATAGATATTCAGGAACAGCAGGTATTCAGAAAATGCCACTTTTCTTTGGTACCTGATCTCATCAAGCGGGTCCTCTCACTTAGAGAGAAAAATAGAGGTCTAGACCAGGGCTTTTTTATTAGTTTTTTTTCCACAAGTCGATGAATTATGGTGACTGAAACAGTAGTCCCCTTCCACATCATCTGTCAGACAAAGGCTCACACAAATCCTTTTCAACCAAAAGAAAATGCTGAAACTTGCTGCTCATGCTTCTGTTTTGAGTCACTGTTGTCGTCGTCTGGCAGCAAATTTCTTGTTTTGCTATAAAAACCAACCTCCCTCAAATATATGAAGTTCTGAACTGCTGTTTAACTATATTGACATTACTGAGGGTTAATAAGCTTAATTACTCTCACAGCTGGCAGTCTGTTGCAGATATGTTGCTGTTGTTTGCATGCATTTTGTGAGGAAAGCACATTTGCTGAGCTTTAAGTAATAGTGAAGAAATTTTTGTCAATGTTGTCTGGTCTTTAGACAGTTATCAGTCTGCCTGTTGAGTTGCCTAGATAACTGAGTGCTTCTCAAATACACACGTGTCCTTTGGCTTAAACTGTGTTTTAAGACTTGTTAGTGAACAGTGGCTGAAAGTAGCCCTAAGTGCTGAGAAGTCAGGGTTGTTAGATTTGTTTTGGTTTTTTTTTATGCAACCGCTGATAACTTCTGTACTGTTTATACTGCCTGGGCAGATGACTGATTATGAACTTCCATTCATTTTATTGGACTGGCTTGCTTGTTGCACAGATTCATTGACCAGAAGGTGACAAACTCTGAGAGCTTTTCTTGCTCTATATGGACACTCACCTTCGGGACTAAGAATGTCCAGTGCAGCATACAGAAATGCAGCAGGTCAGGTGAGAAGTGAAATTGGAAAATAATGTCTAGAAAATTGCAAGAAAATGGAAGAAGGTGTAACATTTTTTTATGAGGTACATGAAGTTTGCTTCTGTAATCAGTTTCTTATTTATGTACAGCTTCAGTGTAGCAAATGAGAAGGACTGGAGGGCTGAGAAGCAGTGACTTAGAAATTTTATCATGGTTAAATCTATGGCTTGACAAACTATTTCAAAAACTGATATGGTGCTAAGAATTAATTTTCATATTTTCATTTATACTGTTATGAAAAGGCATTGAAGCATTTATAGTGATGTGATTTTTTAAAATATCTTTTAAAAAAATATAAATCCAACTACAGCAAAATAAACCCGAACAATAAACAACAGAAATATATGAAAGCAGAAGAGACTCATGAGATTTAGCTTTTTAGTGCTTTTGACCACTTCATTTTATAGTGCAGTTAGCTAAGTTGCATATGTAACTTTAAGCAAAACATGAAGTGCTTTTTTGAGGGGTGAAAAAAAAGGTTACAAATATTCAGAATTTCAGGATTTCTAAGAAAATTAATCTCATCAAGATCATTATTTTTAAAAAGTTGTCTTTAAAATCTGGTATTGTGTTTTATCACCATTTGGGCCTCAAGATCTGGCTACAACATTTTGTTATTTTTATTGCACAATTTCTGTTCAATCTGTGTGGGATCCATTCTTCGTGGGTGTGAGATCTAAGTGACTCTGTGTTTTCATCTTAAGTCCTTATCAGACTGGGTTTATTGATGATATAGAGCTGTATTAGCCTTTATGTTTAAAAGGCAGCCATTTAGTTCAGTGGTGTGTCTACATACTGAGGACTGAGACCTTATAGAGACCTTCCAGTACCTGAAGGGGACCTGCATGAAAGCTGGGGAGGGACTGTTTGCAAAGGCTTATAGTGACAGGACTAGGGGCAATGGATATAAACTGGAGAGGGGCAGATTTAGACTAGATATAAGGAGGAATTTCTTCATGCTGAGGGTGGTGAGGCACTGGCACAGGTTGCCCAGGGAAGGTGTGGCTGCCCCATCCCTGGAGGTGTTCAAGGCCTTGGGCAGCCTGGTCTGGTAGGAGGTGTCCCTGCCCATTGCAAAGAGGTTGGGACTGTATGGTCTTTAAGGTCCCTTCCAATCCAAACTGTTCTGTTATCCTATGACTATAGCATAATAGCATGGCTAATGTTGCAGAGATAGCTTAAGGCAGCGTAAACAAAGAAAAGTTTGTTTTGCTTTTTTTCCCCTTGGCATGGGCTTTATTGCTGACTTTATTACATGGTAGCGTGTTGTGCTCTAACTTTTGGCTCCCTACTCCCAGATTTCATGCAACACGCAGTGTGTAGTGCAGAGAGCAATCATGGAGTTAGCATCAATTCAGTGATTCATTTCTGTATAGTTTGTTGTGTGGTCTCTGGTCCTACTACTGTTACTCAGAGCTTACTCTGTTATCAGAGTTACTGTGGCAGTGACCCGTGATCTCAGAAGGTTTTGGTCCCTGTTGTGTGCTCTAAGGCATCTCTGAAGACTTCATGCTTCCCAAGAACCAGCAGAGCGATGGTGATGGCCCCAGGACAACAGGTTTCTTGTTTCCACTTAGAATTCCTATCTCATACTTGACAGTGGGGCAACTGTCACATTTGTGTATTATCCAGTAGCATCTGTCTTTATGCAGGAACTGCAGTGCAGGGCTTTCAGAGTGCATGGGATGGAGCAGAAGCACAGGTCAGCCTGAGGTGCAGATCCCTAAGTTAAGGGATATGACAGTGATCATAAAGTAGTAATCTAATTGTACTGTAGGCTTAATCTCTGCAGTTCTAAACAATTTTCTTACCGGAAACAGGTCTGAATGTTAACGTGGCCCACATCCTGCAGTTTTTCTTTTCAGTATGAAGTAAATAGGTACGGTGCTGATTTTTGTTTATCATTTCACAAAGACATTTCTAATGTGGTTTGCTATAGAAATGCAGAAAGAAAAATTCAAGCTGACTTTCATACATTTTGAGTTTGTTTGCTGCATATGGATAACTATTTTCTTACCTAAGAGAGAAACATTGTTATATTGGAAGCTAAATTTAGGGCGTACTTGAAGTTAGTGTAATGTTCTCAAAGCTGGCTTGAATTTTAAAGCAAGAGTTCTCAAACGTAGGAAAGGGGGTGAGGTTAATCTTTTATCAATTTTAATTTAAATTATTAAATCCCCAAAATGTTAATGCAAATCAGATTATCTTGTTCTTTGAGCAAAAGGTATGGTGCAGATTGATTTCCTATATTCCTGGTGATTGGTGACCTGTGGGAGAAGAGGTTTTCTGGCAATAGGGATATTTAAGAAATTCTTTCCCTGTTGTGGTTTCAGTGGTAAGTCTCTCCTCAGGAGAGTGCCTGTGGAGTTACTTCTATTCTATTTAAATGCTTTATTTTTATGTGGAAACTTAAGGCTGGCATTCATTATCTAGTTATCTCTTGCTATGATTGGAAACCAGGCCTTAATAGAGGGGCTGTACAGCAACTCCTGCGCTCCCTTCAGGTTTTTGGGAAGACAGAACAGCTTTTTTTTCCCCTATAGGTTTTATTCATCTTGCTCACTAGGTCTTTCCATAAAGTGTTTTCCATCTTTATTTCATAGTCTGCTGAGTCAGCTCTGGTCTTACAGGCTATATGTATTTCAGTTGGAAACTTTTCTTATATGAATTGCTTTGAAGGCTTTGTTGTCCTCACATATTTAGTCTTTGGAGCAGTAACTTATTCCATTGGTTCTTTGGATGACTCATCACATAAACAGGTTTTAATCTTAGCTTTCCAAAGAGAATTCACTGCGTTGTTTAATACCATTTTGGTGAATCTTCTGAAAAGGGTTATCTTTAATGTGATGTACTTGCAAAAGAATCTCTGTTGTATTTTTCCAGGAAAAGGAAGAAGGGAGATTTTCAGAAGTCTAGACTAGAGCTTAGTACTCAGTTCCATTTTATATCTTTGAAGATCAGCCCATAAGCACATAGTTAGTGTGTGGTGATGCTTTTCTTATTTGAAATGACCTATCACATTCTTTTTCAGAGCCCTCTTGATAGAGCCCAAGCAGCCAAGAACAAAGGAAACAAATATTTTAAAGCAGGAAAGTATGAGCAAGCTATTCAGTGTTATACTGAGGCTATCAGCCTGTGCCCTCCTGAGAAAAACCTTGATCTTTCTACCTTCTATCAAAATAGAGCTGCTGCCTATGAACAACTGGTAAGAAGTTACAGATAATTATGTGCTTATGCAAAAAAGCTGCATTATAAATTGTTTATTTTGTGATATTCACTGAATGATCCCAGGTAATGATATCTACTGCCAGGTAATGATATTTTCACAACAAGATACTCTAGCTTCCAGCTATTTTTTATTAGCTCATCATACTTTTCCACACATCAATAAAATTATTTTCTGTTAACTGTTCTCAGTCTGTGTGATGTAATTCTTGTGTGTACCTTTCTTGTAAGACAAGGTTTTAATTCCTTATCCTCTGGAACAATTTGCTTGTGTATAAGTTAATTTTACTTCTCTCTACTAGAGTGTTTCTTTAACTCTTAGGTGAAAGTTCAGGTATTTTGGAAGGTTGTTGCTTCAAAAATTAAATAAGAAATCACAAAACCCTCTAAAGCTCAACACCTAAATTTTTACACATGGAAGTAATGTTAATAGCTGAATATATTTGATGTTAGTTTTGGAAGTCAACCAGTGTTGTATCAATGGATCTGCTTATTAGGTAAAGTTGGTGAGCTGTGTGAAGGAGTGGGAAAATTGGATTTGTACAGTGTGAAGTATTAAGTGGGAGACTATGATTAGACAAAGCTAGTCTTGAAAATTAGAGGAGAAAGAAAAGTTATTGTCTAATCAGATACTACTTATAACACAGATTCATGCCATAAGGAATCCCAAATGGGTGTGGTTCCTCTTGTTTCAGTTCTTAGAAAAGCCTGTTTTGATACATGCCTTTTGCACATAAATGGATACAAGGGTATTTAGTTTTTACTATCCTTGACCAGGTCTGCTCCAACATATTCATTTATCATCCCTTTGTGGTAACATAGCGTAGTAAATTGAAGTAACAAGTTTGGGTTTTGTAAACAATTTCTTACAGCTTTGTTAAGCTTGTTTGTTGGTTTTCTTCTTTTTTTTTTCTTTTTTTTTTTTCTATTTGTTTAGTACTAGTCTTTCAGTCCCAGTGTTACCTCCTGCAAGCATCTTCGCATCAACTCATCATCTTCCCCCGTATGCTTTGCACGACTGTCTGGTTTCATTTTTCTGTAGGAATTTCTTTTCTGTTTTGTGGCTCTTCTGGTGCAGGTGGCTTCCAGTGGTGCCTGGCAGTTTCTTACTGAGAAACTTGCAGAAATAGAAGCAAGCAGGTAGAACCAGAGCCCTGGGAAACGGCAGCTACCGTTAGGTGGGCATGACCCTGGAGTTGGTAGTGGAAAGCTAATATAATGCAGCTGAGTCGGACCTCTCTCATTTTGTTTTCTACTTACAGCAAAAATGGACAGAAGTGGCACAAGACTGCACAAAAGCTGTTGAGCTTAACCCTAAATATGTAAAAGCTCTCTTCAGACGCGCAAAAGCTCACGAAAAGCTAGACAATAAGAAGGAATGTTTAGAGGGTGAGTGTCTCTTGATGTGTACACTTAAAACTGGAATTAGCTCAGTTATTTGGAGAAGGATGACTTCTGGGATTGTTTTTACTTCTGTAGCTACAGTAATACAGAATTATTTATTTAAAACCATTCATATTTATGGCAAATATGTTTTCTTGTAAGAAGAAACCTTTTCCTGTTTTTCAAGCTGTCATCCACTTAGATCTGAAATAGCTACTGAGAAATTGATGTTGCTGCAGCTGCTTAAGGTGTTCTTTTTCCAAGAAATTCCCTATGTTTTATTTTAAAATTTATGTAACATGTTTAGTGGATAACCCAGACAACAGTCATTCTGCTTCCATAGAGCAACAAACTTTCTTACTCATTTGGTTTAGAGAATGTGTGCTACTACAGAAACCAAGGTGGTTTTGCAGGTGCAGATATGTTGTCAAAAACAAGAATATTGCAGTCATTTAAATGCTTTTTGCCAGTGTAAAAGGGAAAATGGCTTCAGAAATATTTTGTTCTGATGTATAAACATTGTGAAAATTGGAATAGATTTTTAAAAAACCTTTTTAATATTAACACTATGAATTCAGCAGAAACTTTTGTGTCATATCCTTCCAAATAGTGTTTCTAACACAGTACATTTTGAACTGTCAAGAACCTGTGAAAATTAAGATGTACTGCAGATCAGGTGTGTTGCCTGAGGGCACTTTTGAACTAAGGGACACGTTTTGAACAGACCCGTAAGAGTGCATTTCACACTGCAAAACATGATTTGGGCAGTGATGAGTTAACAGTTGCAGAGGTTTCTGTGTGTGAATGAAAGTGATGTGATACCAGCTAGTACTTTAAATAGACCAGCAAGGTATTCCTCTTAGACTCCCATACAAGGACAGGCTGAGAGAATTGAGTTGTTCAGCCTGGAGANATTTACTGGGAAATGTCCCTGCCCATGGCAGAGGGTTTGGAGCTGGATGATCTTTAAGTCCCTTCCAACTCAAACTGTTCTATGAACTTGCTCCATTCCAAAAAGGTGAGCAGAAAAATTTGACGTATAGTATGGGAAGATATCTTAAACCAAGGAAGAAGTGAGATGTGATGAGACTGAATGTGAATTCTAAAAGTAGAAAATCAGGACCAGTCCCAGAAGAGGAACTGTGTTAGCATGTTTAATGTGAACATAAGATGAATGTAATTACTATCTTCAAAGTTTCAGAATGGTGGAAGTCCTTATTGGAAGTATACATTTCACTGTTCACCTAAGTGTGTTTGTCTCTGGATAAAAACGTGAAGATAAAAATAAATACAATTTCTTTAATTCACTGTCATTAAGTCCTTTTATCACAAGGACGTCATGTGGGATACAAATTTGTATCTTGGAAAAAATGATAGATACAGCAAACTGGAAACAGAGGCTTTTACCCTTGAACAGGATGTGTGTGAGTTTGGCAGTGACTTATGGTAACAGTGGCACGTTCTAGCATACTGCAGTGAACGGCAGAATTTGCCTTTCATCTCACATTCGTATGTTGTTTCCTAGATGTCACTGCAGTCTGCATTTTAGAAGCCTTCCAAAACCAGCAAAGTATGCTATTAGCTGATAAAGTTCTTAAACTCCTTGGTAAAGAAAAGGCCAAAGAGAAATACAAGGTAAGATTTGTGATATTTCTGACAAATTCTGATTTTACCCAACTGGTTGTTGAAATTCTGTCAGTTGCTGTAAGCAAGTCACTGTCTTCATCTACTGAAGAGTAAGATTCAATAGGAATGATTTTGTACAAAGCTACTATTGTACCAATGCTGTTTTCCTTTGGGACCATTCTAAAGTTATTGAAACCCCAGAGGCATTTATTTCTAGCAATTATTTCTCTTTAATAATCAAATTTATTATGACATTTAGGAGACACCCTAAGTTGGTGTGCTGCCCCTACATGGAGCTTTTCTGGACTTGCAGCACCATGGAAAATAATACTGTTGCGTCTTTTTATTAGTAGTCAGACTTCCTGATTCTGTCTTGAAAAACATACCTTCCTCTCCTACCTACCACAGATTACTTGTGATGTTCAGTCGCAGGCTGTTTCTGTTCTCTCTTTGTAAATAGGTGCTCACACTTGTACTTTTCTATTTTGGCACTCAGACCTCTTTGCATTAATGTTTGGAAACTGCAGAGAAGAAGACTATGGAAGTATAGGAGTAGCCAGGAGCAGTCATTTTAAGTGGCTGTTTGGATACAAAAAAGTAGGGACAGGTATTAAAACACTTTCACTTGTTATTAAAATGTTCTAGCTTATTGTTTGTGACCATGGTTGAAGTACTGAAATCCTGAGATGCTGGGTTTCCTTCATGTAGAAACTCACATGAATGTGTGCTGTTGAGGTAACAAAAAAATGAATTGGGCTATTAGGGGGGTGGTGGTAGCATCGTGAATTAGGTGTGCTTCAAAAGGCAGTATTGTGATTGAATTTAATAGGAAAGTTCAGAAGAGTGCATTCAAACTTTTTTTTTCAGGAAAGACTGAATTGTAATTCTTGTGTGCAGCGTTTATATTGAGCAAGAAATATTTTTCAGTTGTAGAATTTTGTACCGGGGAAGAATTATTTCTAGGACTTCAAGAAAAACATGTGGTATCTGGACCAAGCTCCATGTGGAATTAGGATATTGCCTCATTAGCCTTCATTGTAATAGACAGAAGCTTCTCTTGGACAAGTTGGAGAAAAGGGCAAATTGCCACTCAGAATCTACTTGAGTAGATTCTAATTGAGTTTAGGCTCATGCTTTAACTGACAGTTTGCATTTACCACTCAATTTATGTGCACGCATACTGCTTTAGTACACCTGCCCAGTGTCTTGTGATATTCTAAGAGTCCTCACTGCTAGCCATACATGCAGAAAGGTACTATCTCCCTCCTCTTTTGAGTATCTTCACTTTATTTTTACTGGTGATGGGTATTGTCTTGTGATCTGAAGCTTAAATGATCCACAAAGGTCAAACTGTCAGACCAAAAATAGCACAGTATCAAATGGGATAGGGGAAAGTCATACATTGGTTCTTTCATGAATGAGTTCTGTTATTATCGCATTGATTATCCATTTCTGTATTTACCATCTGATTTTACCATCTAATGACTTGAAATTACATTTCTCTGTTTCAGAATCGTGAGCCTTTGATGCCCTCACCACAGTTCATTAAATCCTACTTCAGTTCTTTCACAGATGATATAATCTCCCAACCTTTGCTTAAGGGTGAGAAATCAGATGAAGATAAGGATAAGGAGGGAGAGGCTTCTGAAGTAAAAGAAAAGTGAGTGTACAGTACAGTTTGAAACCTTTTGGTATTGGAATTAAGTTTTTGGTGATTTTGACATTTTGCTCAGTGTAACTTGCTGTTGGTTTATAGTTGTTTTCATGGTAAATTGTATGGTAATAAAATGAGCCTATGAAAGTACATCACTATTAAAGTCTAAGTTTTTAGCAGAGCTGACTGGCTAGTTCCAAACTGTAGGTGGCTTCGATCTGCTAAACAGAGGAAGGACAATGAGATTGGGAAGATATGCTGAATATTTACTAAAGTATTATAGTAAATCTTAGGAGAAGGGAGGACTAGAGAGTACTGAATGATGGTTCTGGAGGAAAGAATATTTTATACTGAAGAAGAGTTTCCAAGGGAGAAAGCAAGTTAGTCTCTGGATTGGAAAGGATAAGACAAGCTAGGAGAAGGGTCTCTGTTAATGAAAACTATGACTTTACAGCAGCTGAGGCTGAAAGGGTTCTATTTTGTTGGAATCAAATTGCACATAAACGAGAGGTTTCTTCTGACAAAGAAAAACTTGAAGTTTTTCTTTTTTTGAGTGGAGCTTAAGCACCACATGAATGATGCTTTAACTTGCTATGCTGCTTTCTAGTTTATTTTTGGAAGATACCACTGTGGTCAGTGTGGAAACCATTGCAAACAGTGTTATGATTTATTTATTTATTTTTTTAAACTAACATAGAATGACCTGACATAGAGACAGATTCACTGAATCTGTGACTTTTAGCTTACTGTAATTTCTGCTGTGAAATTCTTTCTTCCATGTAAAAGCGGCACATTGTTAGGTTTAATATCAGAATATGAAATTCTATCCCAGCCCTCTTGTTTCAAGGCAGAGATCATTGCTGTCCTTAATATGAAAAAAAAAATCAAAGGACAAATGAAGGTCAAGTTCAAGAGCTTTAAAAAATTTTGCTTAATTTCCAGTGTAATTTGGCTATTTTTGGTCTAAATTGTTTTCAGTTTGTGGTGGTTTCATACAGGAATTTGTGCAACTTGACTAATGCTGGTGTTGTAACTGAATATAGCAAAAGTTAATATTTGTTATCATTTAATGAAAAATCTGATTTGAAATTGCACTGTTCAGTGATTGCATGTATATATACAACTGTTCTTGCATCATTTACAGCTCTGGCTATTTGAGAGCAAAACAATATATGGAAGAAGAAAACTACGACAAAATTATCAGTGAAAGCACGAAAGAAATTGAAGCAAAGGGAAAATACATGGCAGAAGCTTTGCTTCTGCGAGCTACTTTCTATTTACTTATTGGCAATGCAAATGCTGCCAAACCAGACCTAGATCAGGTCATCAGCATGGAAGATGCAAACGTGAAGGTAAGAATCTGTCACATCTGGATTGTAGTTTGGAGTGAGAAAATGTAGAAGTTAGATGATAAACTTGCAATATAATTCAAAAAATCCACCAAGATG
The DNA here is from genome assembly GCA_013389865.1 of Piaya cayana. NCBI lineage: Eukaryota > Metazoa > Chordata > Aves > Cuculiformes > Coccyzidae > Piaya > Piaya cayana. Next base: position 30,945 of record WAAB01012418.1, read on the forward strand.
GAAGCATAGGCTGATATACTTGAAATGATTTGTGATTCAACAACTTGAGTTGATTAATTTAGAGTCAATATGAAAGTTATTCCTGCTTAGAATGAATTAAATCTGTCAGTGGGAGAACCTTGTCGAATGAAAAATGTACTGTAATTGCAACAAACTCTGAAGGAATGTTGGAGTGGCTAATGCTTCTTTGAACTTTTTTTTACAGCTCAGAGCTAATGCTTTGATCAAACGAGGAAGCATGTATATGCAGCAGCAGCAACCTGTGCTGTCCACTCAAGACTTCAACATGGCTGCTGATATTGATCCTCAGAATGCAGATGTTTACCACCATCGAGGACAAGTAAGAAACATTAGAGATTTTATCCCAATACTTGAATATTTCAATAAATACTAAAGGAAAATATCAGTACATGATCAGAGACACTTCATACTTTGCTGAATTAAAACATGAACTCCTAATGTGGAACTGTTGCAGAATAAACACACAGTCTAATTCACAGATTCAAGTCAGGCAGGAGCAGTTTCTTTCTGTTGCTGTAGGAAAGAAGGCAGAGCAACAGAGGTTCAGTTCTCTATCAATATGAACTCTGGCTTAAAAGTACTCGAGTTCACATACGTTTACAGCAGATATAAGCTGCTCTGTGAAGGGGCCTGGTATGTGTTGATTAAAGGGAATTGAAGTTTTCTGCAGATTGAAAATTAGTGTTTTACAGTAGCTTCACAGTGAAGAGAACGCTGAAGTGAGCTCCACTCTTGTGGAGGAATGAGAATGCCAGAGAAAAACAAAAAGAAAAGTTGAATGCAAGCTGGGAAAGCCAAAATGTTTCAACCTCCGAGCAGCCCACAGGTATTAACTACAGTGAAGCAAAGCGACTTGAGAAAATACGCCGTAGTTTTGGTGACTGGACATACGGCTTTAGAATTAATGGCAACAGTCTCAAATGCAAGCATTCTCAATCCCTGCACATGGACTTTGTCTTTTTGCATATGAAGCCAGAGTTTCATTGCTGGCTTCATTGTGTTATGGCAGTGATTTTTAGTTGTGGGGTTTGTAGATTTTTAGGCAGTTCCAAAACTGAACTGGGAGGTGATATGAGAAACTGACGCTAGTTGAATTATCTCTGAAGTGTCTGAAGCACAGATTGAATACAGAAATAGGATTTTCTTTCATTCTGGCTAGCTGAAAATCCTGCTTGACCAAATCGAAGAGGCTGTGGAAGACTTCGATGAATGTATCAGATTGCGACCGGATTCTGCCTTGGCTCAAGCACAGAAATGTTTCGCTCTGGTAGGTAACATGCTGGTGTTCATCTCAATGACAACAGCTCAATATATGTTAATAATAAGGTAAAGAAATAATTAAGCAGTTTTTAGTTAGAGTAAGGGTTTGCTGCTTTCATTTTGAAATGTTTGTTCAGATCATGTCTTCTGTTTTGTGGTAGAGGAACACAAATCTTCACTCTAGTTGTATCACATAAAATTGATTTAAATAAAGCTTTAATGTTGTGGAAAGTGGTCACCTTCAAAAAATTGGAAACAAACTACTTCAAGATAGTATGATGCCCTTGCACACAGGAAACTTCTGAGGACAGCCTTGTGCAGCCTGAATGAGGAGGAATTCTAGGCTTGGAATCTCTAGGCTGTTGGAATAGAGGGAGGCTATTGGCAGCTATAAGGCCTTTTGGCTTCTTTATTTCACCCTCTCTTCTCTCCAAGTTCACTCTGTCAAAAACTTGGACACATTGTAGATTCCTGGGAACAGATTTGGTAGGGATACACAGGAATGTCACCTGCTAGAGTCTGGAATTGTTATGGTGCATGCATCTGATGGTGAATGGGTAGTGGTCTGATGAGCTTTTCTTTTGTATATGGTGGTGTTTCAGTTTTCTTTCCTTTTTTTTTTTTTTCCTTCTTTGAACAGTATCGCCAAGCTTATACAGGAAATAGTCCTTTGTCTGTGCAGGCAGCCATGAAAGGCTTTGAAGATGTCATTAAAAAATTTCCAAAGTGTGCTGAAGGTTATGCACTCTATGCTCAGGTACATTTTTCTCTCACTTAAAGGAAATGCTATGTTCTCTTGTACCTTTTATTTTCAGTAACGTTTCTTCAATATCTCCTTATACATTTCTTCAAATAATATAAGAAGAGTTTTGAGAATTAAGTTCTGATACAAGACATGCTCTTTAATGAGCTACCTGAATATATTGGTAGGCGTGTACCTGGGGTAGAGGAAGTAAAGGGAGAATTGGTGCAGCAGAGTGTAAATGATGAGAGTCAAGGGTGGTTACCAGGAGAGAGAGGGCTGGCATGCACTTCCCCTTGAACTCCTGCAAGCATGTGGCATATCCCTTGATGGATGTGTGGGATTCTCCAGGTACTTTGGGAGTTAAATGTATGGAAGTAGGGTAACACTTTCTTTCTGCTACAAGACAGGTACCAGTCAAGATGTTCAGGGCACACTTGTAAGAGAGACTGTCATTTCTTTTCTAAGAGAACATACTGCTCATTGTAGTACAAAGCACGAGATGTTCTGATTTTAAGCAGGCTGGGCAATACGGATGCATTTCCTTTTTTTAAGGAAGAGGTTGAGACTTACAAGTAGAGACAGAAAGGTTTTTACTTGCACTGCACTTGGCATGTTGCTTGTGGTTTTCCCATTGTGGATGGTATTGTGATCAGTAATTTGTTCTCATAAAGGCTAGCAGCTTTCTTCTAAAAAGCCTTAATTTTGGAACTGAACTCTGGTAACTGCTTTGCCTGGCCCGCTGTGTGATAAGAGAGCTATATCCAATCTCATGTTGTCAATATGGTTTTAATTAGAATTAGCCTAGCACAGAGTGTGTGTTTTGGTTGTGTATTGACATACAAGTTCCTCTTTTGATGCAGGCACTAACTGATCAACAGCAGTTTGGCAAGGCTGATGAAATGTATGATAAATGCATTGACCTTGAGCCAGACAATGCCACTACATATGTTCATAAAGGGTACGTATTCAGTTTTATGACCCTTTTGTTCAGGGGAACTTGGCATATTTAGATGAATTAACCTGAATTGAATTTTTTATTTAGAAATTTAGCCAGAAAAATAACTTTGTGAAAACAATTTAGTGCTGTTGAATGCAGTTCTACAGTTTCTCTTGACTAAACTCTAAATAGTTTCAGGAGAGTCTTACTAATATTCATTCCTAACTGAGCATCTACCTGAACTATAACTGACTTTTACTTAAGCCTTATCCTAATTGTAGCTTTGTGATTAAGTTTTGTCTTTCATAAAACAACTGAAAACAAGTCTTCTTGTGAGAAGTTTACGGTTTTTTTTAGAGTCATTAAACTGGTAATGTGGCTTATAGAAAGTGACTTTCACATACATGTTTTTTAAACCCATGAAGCTACTGTCTACCCTGCGTTAGGAATTAAGTACATTTGTGATCTTGGGGTGTTTTGCTCTCGTGATCAGCATTTTGGGAAGAGTATGTGAAGTTTGTTCTAAATTTTCTTTTTCTCCTAGTTTGCTTCAGCTCCAGTGGAAGCAAGATTTAGACAGAGGGTTAGAACTCATAAGCAAGGCTATTGAAATCGATAACAAATGTGATTTTGCATATGAGACCATGGGAACGATTGAAGTGCAAAGGTAACGTAGAGTTGCTTAATGCTGTTGAGTTGCAGCATTAAGAGTTCTTAGTTGGTTTTGAAATTACAGTAGTCCTTAGATGTCCTTATGGATCTTAAGTCTTACGATCTCAACCCAGTGCTATGCAAGCTAGCTCTTACCTAAAGTCCTGATTTCTGCTCTGTAACTCTTAGGTAAAGCCTTCTTTTCTCTGTGGCATAATTCCGTTTTATGATTTGACAAGTTCCAGCGTTCACCCTTGCTGGAAAACATGCAGATGAGTCTGGATAAATTTAAATAAATTCCTAGGCTTCCTGTGTGTCTAATATAATCCCTAAAATGTCTTAGTGGATCGTTTGTATTGGGGATCCTGAGCTGCACTCTCAAGCTTGATGTTTTGGGTTTAATTCCAACAGGACTGCAGTTTGCAAGTTCCCAGGGAAAAGAGGAAAGACTGATGCACTGTTCTGTAACAGTGCGTTGTATTGCAGTTGTGCAAATGTTTCCCTTGTAGCTGAGTCCTTTTTGACATGTCTAGTCACGAAAAAGACGATTTAACTGTTGCCACAAGAAATTTTGCAAGCATTTTCGTCTTTTAAAATCTTTTAAAGCTGTTAGGTGTAAGCCCTGAAGGAAGAACAGTGCTGTAGAGATGAAAAGGTTGCTTTGCAGGTCGTAATTGGATTGCATTTTGCTTTTTCAGAGGTAACCTGGACAAAGCCATTGAAATGTTCAACAAAGCTATCAACCTGGCCAAATCTGAAATGGAGATGGCCCACCTCTACTCACTCTGTGATGCTGCCTATGCCCAGACAGAAGTTGCAAAGAAATATGGATTGAAACCACCTACACTGTAAAGAAAGGAGGAGGAAGTGACCTCCTAAAGTGAAGTTGCCCACTTCAGCCAGCCCTAGAGACACTGTTGCAGACCATGCTGAATGGTGGAACTTAGGTTTTTTTTTTTTCTCCCCTTCGTGGTGTTGTCATTTGCTGCATCTGTTCAATGTCTCAGTGTTGTGGGAGTGGTTGTTCAAGGAAGTAGTCGGTGTTGCATCTTGTTCCTTCTGCAACAAAAACCTTAAAGCGCGTTAAGGGAAATCAAGACGCAGGGGAACAAAAGGAAGATCTTTTGGCCATGCAAATAAAAACTTCACACTGGTTCATTTTGGGTGATTATGTTGTGGGCGATTTTTTGCTTTATCAAACAATATCACAGCATGTGGGGGGTTTTCCTGTCGATTTTAAAGGTAAAACTAGCCAGTGCTGTAAAATAGGTTTCTTTTTTTATATACAATTAATCCTTGAGAGTTGATTTTAATTTTGAAAAAAAAAAGAAAAAAAATAATTTTCACACTGTTTAACTATAGAGGGTTTTTTTAAGCCAGTAGATGTGGAGAGAATCCTTGTAAATATATGCAAGCATGCACAATCTTCCCTTAAAGGCCCTCCCACCCTCTGCATAACTAACTTGGAAATAGTCCTGTGGCAGCTATTAGGGAATTACTTTGGTAGTACTTATCCACACCCCAGGAAGCCCTCGTGTACTGTAGAGGAAGGAGATCTGGCAAAAAGGTTGGTTGGGGAAAGAGGGCAGGTAGCACGGCTCCATGTGTAGGTGGAAGAAGGGGCATGTTTCCTGTGTGGAGTCCTTACGTGGATGTCACAGGAAATTGTTCTGGAGTGTCCAGATGAACTTTTGAGAACAGAAAGTGCTGCTGGGAGTAAAGCTGCCAAGGTAAGGTCATGCTTGCATATAATCTTTGTAATCTGACGCTTTTTCTTTAATGTAACATCTAATAGACCATATACATTCTCTTCAGTCCCTAGCGACTGCTGTGTTCTGATCTGCTCCTTGTAATAGCCCCTTTGCAGGAGTAAATGAGAAGGAACAAAGCATAGGCTAAAACTTCAAATAACAGATTTAGAATCTGTACTGCTTTCCTCCTTTAGACCCTGTCTTGTCCGAGATTACAAATACTGTAGAAAGGAAGCAACTGTTTGCAAACAGCAGACTGGCAAATTATTAAATACAATTATAAACAATCTTCCTCTAGCTAGGAACCTTCCTGAGGTCTTTCTGGCCTTGGGTTGATATTTGTTTTGGGTGTCAGTCAGGTCAGTCTTGCTTCTCCCTTGGATTGATGTGGCTGGATAAATCTCATGCAAATACTTAACTGATGTAGCTTCATTTACAATACACTAATTTGGGCTGCTTTCTATCTGGAGATCATAGATTTGCTTATGCTGAATTGTCTAATGTAGCTCATGTTTTAAAGAAACAAATCATGCTGGGGTCAAACTGTCTTGTTCTTTGCTTGTGCCACCATCTAGCAGCAGCTTGTATTTTCAACTTGACCTTCCTTTTCTCCCAGCAACTACAGTTGAGAATTCAAATCGTGGAGAATAGACATAAAGACTTAATCATTTTATTTTAGCTAGTTTAGTAGATGATCTGAAAGCATAGTTTTGGTATAGAATTGAAGGCATGGGAAGGTACCAGTGATTTCTAAGGGCAAGGCCCATAACACCTGTCAGATTTCTTCTGGAACTTCCAATCTCTGCATCTGTTACCCGAGAACAGAAAACTGCCAGACTGACCGATAATGTCCTGTTCTCCTGAGGAGTTTTTATTCGCATGGCCTTATTTACATCAGCATTTTCTCCTCTTCACCCTACCTGTACTCCATTCCTTACCCCTCTCAATCAATTAAGGGAAAAAAGCATGTGCTGTCAAATACTAGCATTCCAAATGATCACGGACTTTGCCTGTTCTCAAACTAGTTTGAAACTGCACTGAAAGGATGCATTGTCTGTAATTTTTTTGTAAATGACATATCACCTGTAAACTGAAAAAATAAATATTCCCTTCAAGTCTCTCTCTCTCACATGAATAAGAATAGGGTTTGGTGAAAGCGTTTGCTGCAGCGGTTCTCTCTGCTTATCTGAGGGTGGAAGAACTAATAGTGCTCAACTCTGGCCATCTTCTCACTTCAGCCTTTAAGAAAAAGAGGAGGAGGAGGAGCAATGGAATACACAGTTCTTATCGCTGATGGCTTCTATCACTCGCAGAAGTTTGATCTTGAGAGCTGTTGATTGCTGGCATGAGGAAATCCACCCAGGAAAGCTGGGAATCAGATTAGCTGACAACCCTGTTAATGTATGTCAATCCCTTTAGCCAGGTGCACACGTGAACTTTGAGTAGAAGCTGTAGTCAGGATCAGGAGCTACAGTGAAATAAGTGTTATTGCTATTTTAAAAAATAAACCTGTTGAAATAATGTAGGAAGCTACTACTAAAGATGGCTAAAGCAGGTGTCTTTTTAGAGACTCTGGGATGTTGCTTCTACACAGAGTTGTCTTGCATCTTGATACTGATCACATAGACTCCATTTATGTCAAAGGAAAGTTTGCCAAAATGGAGATTAGAAGTTGTGACTTGAATAACTAGAATCTAATTGCAGATTGAAAGTGAAGAAGGCACTAATATCTGCAAGGGAACAGTACTGTAGCTTATTCTGGGACTTCTAAGAGAAGTTTAGCTGCAGCTCTAAATGGGCTTCCCAGCTGCCACGGCAATAGCACTGCCCAATACAACAGGCATCACTGTGACTTTAAACTCTTTAGGCTGAAATTCTGCAGCTGTTTCAGGGCCGTTACTGGCTGGATTTTCTGTACTTGGAGAATACTGGTGCATATGCATAACATGGATACTTAAAGTGCCTGTTTTCTACCACCACCAAGACTGACTATTGACTGCTTTAGGACTTCTCTAGCTGTGAACTGGTTCTGTCTTGTTTTCATTCAAACTCCCAAAAATGTCACGCTTCCATTTGTGTCACTTCGGGGTAGATTGCACTGGCGTCCCCTAAACCATCCTCCTAGCAGCTTAGGAGTTATCCTGACAGACTGAAGAGGACAGAGCCCGTCACCCCTTCTGCCAAGTTCATCATCATCCATTCTTGCCAGCTGGGTCTCCAGGGGAGGGGGCTCCAGGCCCTGGGGTCTGTTGTCTCTTGGGGACTGCACTTTGCATTTTTTAAATGAAGGGGTCAGCCCCTGAGAATCCTGTGCTGCTTTAACTCTCCAAAGGTTTTAGGATATTTAGTTCCTGCTCTGCTGCATGTTAACAGAGTGTAAAGAGGGGAGGGAAAGACAGATGGGGTAGTTTAGGGAAATGGATGTATAATAGTTACCACAGGTGCCAACTCTTGAGTTATGGGGGCGGTGCTGATCTAATGCAGGAAACTTGACTCAGGTGGTAAATTGTTAATTTTTTTAATATTTATTTTTCAACAAAGAATAAATCTTCATTTCACCTTATGCTCTGTGGCTCCTTTCTTACAAGTTCTAGTACCATATGCACAACAAACTGCAGTGAAAGAATACCTGCTGGAATAGATGGTGCCACTGAGGGGAATGCAGTGACCGAGCTTGAGGGGGTTTGGCTTAATTGAACCAGTGATTCTCCTCTATAAAACACACCTTGCTCATTCCAGAGAAGCCAAAAGAACATTTATGGGGTGGAGAGAGCAGCTGTAGGAAGAGGAGGGCTGAACACGGATAAAAAGGTAAGGTGTTGTGGAAAACCAGTGGGGCAGCGGAGCAAGCCACAGCCTTTTCTTCCTCCTGGTTTTGTATTTGGAAATCTCCTTTAGCCTTATTGCTTTATCATTTTTGTGGGCAGAAGGACTTCATCAGCACAATGAGTTTTCTAACCCTTGTGACTGACACCCCTCACCCTTTTCAGGTGAAGAAGAGGCAGCAGAATTAAAGCCTGTTCTGATACTCTATTTAAGGAAGCAGTAGGTAGAGCAAAGGAGCAGGGACACATGAATTTCTTTTAACAAAACAGTATCCAGCATCACTTCAGCACGAAGCAGGAACTGCAATGAGGATTTAATACACATTCCAGGCAAGACACATGAACCAAAACCTGTTACAGTTTCTTCTAGAGCAGCTCTGTCTGGCAGCTTCTTGTGTTGGGTCTACATAGTACAGAGCAGGATTTGGCCTTTTTATGTAGTGTGTCAAAACTAAGGTTTAACAAGTTAGATGCTGTGCATTCCAAGAACCTGAAGGCACATGCAGTGAAGGAGGACAGAGGTGGAAGAATCACACTTCTAGATTATCTGATAATTCACTCAAAAAAATAACAGCAAAGCTGGCCTCAGAAGATCCAGAGAGAACAGGGCTCTCACTTACTAAAAAAAAAAAAAGAGCCCCAAAAGTAACTACTGCACCATGATGCATAAAAAAGTGATGTTAACTTCCACTGTGTTGAACTGATTTCACCTTCATCTTCATCCTAGTTGTAAAAATATAAAATACTAAAATATGCGAGGAGATATAAAAGTTGTATTAGAATCAATTTTAGAATTTCAGATTGTGGATTGTAGAACAAGTAGTAATGAAATCCTTCCGAAGATGAAAGCAGCAACCGTTTGTGCCAACTGAACCTTCTCTATTCACCCAGCTTCACTTTTTCGTCTCCATGCCGTAGACATCACAACGCTTCTGGCTTAGAATAGGAATCTGTTGACGTACTTCTGCGAGTTTCTTCAGATCTGGGAAGTGGGGATGAAGAAAGGAAAGCTAGTAGAAAAGCCATCAAAGCAGAAAGCTCCTGACTTGCTCTGAGGTAAGGCAGGAAGAGAAGCAGCTTTGATGGAGGGTCTACAGAGCACTGCAACTGGGCAGCTGCCAGGGCTGAATGAGGCCTCAGTTTTGCTCTTTCTGAAGGTGGCAGCTTCCTCAATAGAGGAGCTGGAAAAGCACAGTCAAGTGCTGCTTGCTTTGGCTTTAATCTAGCAGAGAAGGAACAGAAACACTGCATGTACAAGCAATTGAGAGACAGACTCATCTCTTCCTTGTCTCACAATCTGTACTCAAGAAAGCAAGCAGGATAAAGAAAAGCTTTCACCCTTACCTATATCTGTGTATACAACTGTTTCCTCAGCCCCAGCTCTGGCTATGACTTCACCCCTGCAAAATTAAGCACATTTGTTCACAGCGTGAACACAAAGGTCTCAAGGCAACTATCCAGTTGCTGCTGTTTGTTCAAAAGGGACTTCCTACCCTTGATGTCTACAGCAGCTGTAAAGACAGGGCTGTCCTAAAAATAGCATCATAACTCAGAACTCTGGCATGATAGAAAATGCTTCCAGGTTTTGAATGTGGCACATTTTATGTGACATACACATAATTAAGTACGGTTTTGAACATCAAGAAGCATGGTAAATGCAACTAGGAGAACCAGTGCAAGTGAGCATGCAATCTCAGTGGGAAAGAAAAAAAGGCATTCACCAGGGCAAAACATCATACATGGCAAAACCCAACACTTTCTCTTTGCAGACCCTTCTGGCTTTTAATAGGACCATACTTTTACTCTGCACAAGCTACTGAACATTATTTATCATGTTGCCCACTACTTGTCCTGTCACTGCTTTCAGTGCTTAACTGTATAAAGTTAAAAGTTCTAGATCTAGTAAAAGCTTTTCTTACTTTGCAATCATCTGGAAGAGAACTATGAGTGGAGTTATTCACAGGAAAAGTAACTGCCTGAAGATTTGTTCACTTTTACCTCTTGTGCACCTGTGTGACTTCTCTTAATTCAGAATATGCCTCCTATCTAGCTGAAGGCATTCTTCTTTATGTCAAAGCAGTGTTGTTCTTTGAGGAAATGTGAGAGTTTTGTGAAGCTATTTAAGAGTTTTCAGTTCTGCAAAGAACTACCATAAAGCACAGCACGTAAACAGCCTGAACCTCAAAAGGTTCAACAGCTTAACTGATGCTAAATACTAGTACAAAGTAGCTGCCTTGCTACCAAAAAGAATATATACTGTTAAACTAGTTTAGTTTCTTTCTTGGTTTTCACTCAGTTTTAAAGGATGATTTTGAGAATGTCTGTTTAAGTAACAAATACTTTTAACCAAGAACTTACAACACTTAAGTAGAATGAGTTACACATTACTGAAACCTGACTGTCCAGTAAAACATTCTTTTTAACCAAAAAAGGTGGGTTGGTTTGGTTTTTTTCTGAACTCACCATGGATTTACTACAGTGCTGTGTCCCCAGGCAACATACGATGCTTTTTCATCTCTAGCAGGAGATGCAGTAGCTACGTAGACTTGATTATCGACAGCTCTGCATTCACAGAAAGATGAGGGAAAGGGAATAAAAAGTCAGTAGATTTTTTTATGTATATATACCACCAGTTAACTAAACAGAAGATGAAGGATTCACTTTGAAGGACAAGCTATATATCCTCCTAAGGACTAGCCAAAATTGTAAATGATACGAAGGTCAGAGAAAGCAGAACCTGCAAAGAGAAGTCTATCACCTGCTGCAGAGTTATTGGTAGAATGAGTTACACATTCATTCAAGATATAACAGAGTTGATGGAAGTTGACCAAATGAATAAATAATGCTGCATTCAGGAATCTCAGGGTCTGTTTCTATCTGTAATTAGAGCAGTTCTCAAATGGTTATTGGCTCTTCTGTCTAGAAGTTTGTGTGTGAAGGGTGCTTACAGAACCATGGGGAACAGGTCCTTTAAAGGGCCTAACTGTGCAGGGGCTGACAGGAGCCAAAGGGCACACATTTCCTGCTATTCTCCTTGGCTGCAAAACCATTTTGGTGTCCCATGCAAGGCTTGAGGCATGATGCAGCTCCAGTGGGAGAGCGGCCCTGCAGCACCACTTCTGATGCACCGTGTCACTGGGAACACAAGAATGGTTTAGTTCCACAGACTAAAGCTCCCTCTGGAACAGGAGGACAAATCATTACTTTGTTCTTACCTTCCCCTTTGTAGCAGTTCCCAATGAGCTGGTCCTGTTGTCAAGTTAAAAGCCCCAGGATATATCAGCAACTGGCAACCTTTTAAATGAAAATTAGAACCCAACCATCATTAAAGGGAAGATGCTTACCCCAGAGTGGCTCTTCACATTGAGACTCAAGGTGAGGTTTCTTTCAGGAGTTCCTGATCTCTGCCCCAGATGGAACCAAACAGAACCTGTCTGTGCATGACAGCGGTGATGCCTTATGTCACAAAGCCCTGTGATACATTACCCACTGTGGAGATATACCCACCTCCATCACTCCATCGGCAAATGTGTATCAGAAACTGTTACTTTACTCAAGGAGAACAGACACTCATTTAAATAACAAAGTCTTGCTCACGAGATGCATTTTGTGTTACTGGGTGAAGATCAGAGCGCCTGATCACACAGCCTGCCCAGTATGTGCCACTCACAAACAGCCAGATGTAAGCTCAGGCCTTAAGGGTAACCATGCTCCATTAGGTGACTCAGCCTCACCTTTCTGTCCGTATATTTGAGCCATCTCAGCAAATCGGATATCATAGCAGATGCCCAGGCCCACTTTACAGTATGCTGTTCTCAAAAACACAAGAGACAGTCATATCACTATCATGAGTACACAAAAGCAATCACAAGGCTCCCTGTAGCCACCCTGTCAGCTGCTATTTTGCACATCACACAGTAACAAGAGGAGCTGTACTTAAATGTGCATCCTTATCTGTAATAAGCATTGGCTATTTGCAGGGGAGAATTCACGCACCATGATGGGAGGAAGACTGTGAGCAGCAGTCTTATCTACCCTTCAAAAACTGCCATTTCCACAAAACTATGTTGTATGAGGTCTTCCTGTAATGTATTCTTCCCCGATTTACCTGCAGGTTTGTCTATTATTTTCTTTCCAAGAAAAGAAAGCACTTGCTGCTCTTCATGGACTAAATAAACCACAGTCACACACTTTCTTACAGCGTGTACATTGCAATAAGGAAAAGGGATGATGGGAGACAAGACTCTTCAGAGAGCTCAGTAAACAGGAGGTGTCAATTTTCGAACAGTACAGGGGGAAGTAGGTATCTCGCTTTTTTTAATCTGATGTGATTGAATGTTGGAAGGGGATTTACAGTTGTCTCCATTATATCATCCTTACGTGAAACAATGTCAGTGTAAATGTTTGCTACACATAAAACATAAGAAAGAATATAAGAGTTGTTTTAAAGTTGTAATTTCTACTGAAAATAGAGTAAATTCTCTTTAACAAATCAATTAGACCACAATTTGTTAAGGGAAGTGCAACAATGTATGCTTCATCCCTTTCCACTCCTCTGTCCTTCAGCAATCACATTGCCTTTTTGCAAGGTTCAGAAGTGACCTGTGCACTTCAAACAAATTTTATATTTGCCATGGTTGTCAAATGCCTCATATAGATCCGATAGTCTAAAAATCCATTGCTGAGGAGCGGGAAGAGAACTCCAGAACAACTGTAGTGTTATTGTGGTACAGCTCCTTAAAGAGAGGGTTTGTCTTATACTCACGAGTATCAAACATGGACAAACTATTCCCTGGACTCAGTGTTTCAGACTCTTTGAACTGTATCTTCCCAGGAATATTAATGTCAAACAAATGAACCTGTAATTATAGTATCATTAGTAACAATTTCTCTGCTTGGTACTTGAGCATCTTTCTATTAGGTGCGTGTTTTCTAGTGATTGTTACCCAGACTAATCTTTTGTCAGGATCCCATCTAAACACTGCACACAATTGCGAGATCTCTCCAGAGGTGTTTTGCACCACCTCACTTATTCCAATTAATTTTGCAATCTTTTTGTTTGTTTGCTTTTGTTTTGGTTTGGTTGGTTGGTTTTGTTTTGGTTGTTTGTTTTCTTGGAAGAAATAAGCTGGCGTTCACCCCGGGAGTGATACCTGTATGCACAGTCAGATTAATAGAAACTACACTCTACAGTTAGGAATAGGAGGTAGTTTCTCAGAAGGCAGAAAGCAACGTCCAGGTGGAAGATGACAGTAAGCAAGCTTCTATCACAAATAGCAGATACAGTTTAACTATGGAACTTGTTGGTTGTCTGCATTAATCATATGCATACACACAGTATGTAAAGAACATAATTTATGATAATGGAAGGACTAAATCCATTGCAAACCTCAGGGGAAATCCTGACTCCACTTAAGTGACACTGGTTTTATACCTAGACCAAGGTACGCACGTGGGTTGGATCAGGATTTACTCTTTACCACAGTTTTCCCAGCACCTGGGCAAAGCCAATTACACCTTCTGCATTTTGTCATCCTTACCCAGACCAAACTGATGACCACTTTTACAAAGGGCATTTAAACATCCCAAATACAAATTAAACACCATTTTACTGACAATACACAGCTTATTATTAATGCAAGACTCTACTAATTCTCACCACCTCTAGGAACAGATGAAGTAATTTGTGCAACAGTGCTGAGAAAACTTTTAATAATGATATTCTGCCATCTTACCTTCCTATGCTTTGCCAGCATAGCACCATCAGGCCCAAACACAGTGCATGTATTGTACAGCTTTCCACCATCCTCTTCTGGAATGGATCCTTTGTAAAGGCGAGAGTAAAGATTTCCCCCCATGTATTACATTGACTTTTGATACAATGACACTAATAGACATTGACCATTTTCCCCTTCAAGGAGATGGTCACTAGGAGAAAATTACCTCCAACCAGATATATGCTGCACTCCTTTGCAGTTTCTGAGAGCTTTTGGGTTGATTCCCCAGGGATCTTCTCTGCATACTCCTTAAAGTATTGGGTTCCATACGGAGAATTAAAACATTCCTGGAATTAGGGGGAAAAAAAATTAAAAAAAACCCCAAAACCAAACCATACACATTAAAACTGGTAACAACACAGCAAGATGTAGATGTAACACCATGTAGACGACGTTCCAAATTCCTCTCTATCAATGTTCTCATACAACTTTACAGAATCACAGAGAATCACAAAATAGTCTTGATTGGAAAAGACCTATAAGATCATTGAGTTCAACCATCAATCCAGCCCTGCTAAGTCCACCACTAGACCATGTACCCAAGTACGACATCTACCCATCTTTTAAACAACTCCAGGAACGGTGACCTGACCACCTTCATGGGTAGCCTACTTAGCTACAAGAGTTTAGTTCACTCAATAAGTTTAGACTGCTCAATAAGCAATCAATAAGCAAATCAGAAAGTATCAGGAGGCCAGAGAGACCTTAACAATTAGAGAAAATGCAGAGTGTGTGTTGGTGTGAACACATGCCAAATATAAAATAAGCTGCAAGTATGTATTCTTTCGTTGTTACAGGCAGGCTGCAAGTGACAAAGCTAGTGCATTTATCAGTCTAGACTCAGCAAAATCACAAGGGATCAGAACAATGAGCCAATTTCCCCCTTGCTCATTTGACAAGTTATAAAACTGTGATATGCTTGTGTGCATCCACAGCCCATGATTTTTACATTTTGAAAAATGTAAAAGCATACATTACTCAATATTACACGTTCTGTTGCTAAAACAATCCTTTAAAATCCTTTTCCTCACAACTCAACAGTGACTTCTGCCCTAGGCTCTAGTTAAAGATTTGCTGAACCTCAGAAGCAAGCATGCAATCTTTAGACAGTAAGATTAACAGAGCAGTTTAGACTCCTAAACCAGGTGACTAGTGGTATTTGAGACGCTCAAGATATCCAGAACTTTTACTCTGCAGTACATTTGCCAGGTCTGCAAGGTGTGAGGCAAGCCCCTCTCAAAATCTATTTTTTGTCCCCAAAGGAGTACAGCTGAAGGCCACAGATAGGCTATCAAACAATGCCAGCATCTACTCTTCGGCAAGCAACTCCCAGCCCAAGCATTTGCCTGTGCTGTGAATAGCACAATAAACATTTGTGTCTTAATTGCTTAAGCAGACTTCTTCACAACTGTAGCAGAATCTGCTGAACTGGGATAACTGAACCAAAACTTGATGGATGGTTTGGCCTCTATACAGCCAGTGCCAGCTGAGCAAGAACAGAATTTGCAGATGGAAGAAGCAGAAAGGAAAGTCCCCGTGGGCTGATAAATGAGCCCCCCAGGCTTTTGAAAGTTTGACTGAACTTCAAGGAAATGCAAGCAATGCCAGCTGCCTCCACCTTCCCCTTGCCACTCGCAGTGTCAGCGTGGGCAGTAATAAAACCAGAAACTCAAGAGACTGCAGATCACTTCATCCTGTACTCTTGACAAAGATAAGAATACTGGGACAGATCTTTGAGTTGCTTTCTATCAATTTGTAGATTCAACTTGATTCTGGTTTTATTTCTTTATCAATGAATGCTACAAATTGTAGCATTTTTTCCATTTCAATTTTTCATGGTTCAGAAATGGGAAAAAAAAAAAGTTTAACACATTGAACCTTACAGGTCACAGGAAAACTGTCACATGCGTCTGCAAAGGTGTAAATTATACATTCAGTGCAAATTATCCCTGTTCTTTATGTAGTGTAACTTAAAAAAAAAAAAAGTGGACGGAAGAGAGTATTTCATACCCGCATCCTAATACCAGTACAAAAGTTACCTCCCAAAAGTCTGTGAAAAACCTTGTTTGACAGCTTTTACTCTAAAAGCATAAATTACCATTGGCAAAGTGAGTATCTCAGTTAACAGGTCTGGAAAACTCAGCGTGTGTCCACATAATGAAATTGGCAAATCAAAGGTCACATCCATAACACAAGAGCTGTGTTAGCACAGAGAAGCTGGGAACTTTGCTTAATACTTTGACTGTGACAGCAGGAGGGAAAATATTCAATGTGTAAAACACTCAGACCAAAAGTTCACCCAGAGAATAACTTTGCACTCCTGTGTTAGATGCTGCAGGGCACAGGGTTATAACACACAGACCCCCACAGAAAGAGGGGAAAAAAAACCCTCAAAGCTGCATTGGGAACATCACCTTGTTGCCAGCGCAATCATCTGTGTGAAAATTCAGCAAGGTAATCACAGCTGGAGTCAAAAAGTATCAGTAATTAGCAGTAATTTTAATTGGCTATTTATGTTCACACACATGGAAGTCACAAGAGAAATATGCTTTAAATATAATTCAGCCAAAAATGGCCATTGGATACGTCTTAAGGCTATTTTATTTCTCAAGTACTATCTAATCTGAAATTATTATGGTGAAGACAGTCACCGTATACCTATTTTCTTTCATTTTTCTATCACCGTTCTTTACCTAAAAATACTCTTTTCCTTCATTTCTAGCATAGAAGCTTTCTGCAAAGATTCAAACCATAGTGACATTTCCACGAATTCAGAACGCACCAGTGATGGATTTCCCTGGGATTTAAACCAACAAAAACTTAACCAGAATATTACACCACAAAAAAGAAAGTTTGCTTTTTTTTTTTTAAATTCTTGTTTCCCTCCCTCTCTTGAGTGCTGTTAGACAGAACTCTGGATTTTTTTAACATATTTTGGAGCCTAATACAGCATCTAAGCTCTCCAGAGAGAAATAGGAATATATAATGCATTAGTAACACTAGAAAAAAATTTCCAAGGGTTTGAGGTATAAGCGCTAAGCCCACCATTATTCTTACTCACAGGTAGAGCCACAATTTTTGCTCCTTTAGCTGAAGCTTCTCTCACGAGTCCACAGGCTCGTTGAAGGTTATCTGATTTAACAGAAGATACATGAAGCTGAATAAGAGCCAGACGGAAGCCTGATGGTGGAAATGAAAAAATTAGTCAGCAGAATTCCCCCAGGAAACTCTTCACAATTTGAATTCACTAATGAGCATTTAACAAAACACATTTGTTTTTACAGTAACATATATATATAAACCACTTCCATCCTCTGTCTACAACTCTAGAAAGTGTCTCTTAAAGCAGGAAGAGCATTCAAGCCTTGCTAACAGAACCATACGCTGCCTTCGCTCTACTCAAGCAAGAAACACCCAGGCAGCACTCAAGTCCCAGTTCTAATGTAAGATAGCATGTGACAAAAAAAAAAAGGAGACCACTGGACATCTAGATCAGCTTTTTCCTTCCCAGTTTGCTACATGTTTTGTGAGCCTGTCTTTTGGTTGTGCCCATCATCTGAGGAGCACTGCATGTCCTAAAATGGCACTACCAAATTAAAGGACTGGATAATCTCCAAAGCACCAAATAAAGGAAAATATTGCTTTTACTCCTAAAAACACACCTAGCATGGGAAATGGCTGTAAAAAACCACAATAAAGGTAACATCTTTCCCGATCATTTATTTGCAATTTGGTTTCTAGTCAAACAACAGTTGCAAGTGTTATCAACACTGTCTCTACTGCAGCAATGCAAGATTTATATCTGCTGGCTCCTGAAGTCGCCAAGTGGAAGAGATCAAACCAAGTTCTGCGCACACTCCTTGGACTTCATTCCACAAATCTTCCAGTGCTTTGGATGGTAGTAAAGTATATTCTCATCAGGCAAAACCTTCTCCTTTTTCTAAGATAAAAACTTGCTCTGGCTTCGTAAAGAAAAATATCCCGGTTCCAAAGCAACTGTCTTGTCTGGAAAACTCCCCTGCCGCACAGTCAAAAAATCACTAAAGAATAAAGAAAAAGCGGCAAGCAACACAGTCTCAGCAGTCAGGGAAACAGGAAGTATTGATAAAAGCGAAGACAAGCTTGGGTCAGGAACAGTCAGGCAAAACATCTTTCTTCCTGCTTTAGCTCTCGCTTGTCACTATGCAGCTAGTTTCTAGAGGTTAAGTAAATGATTAACTGCTCATTTCACTGCTCTTCACATGAGAGACTCTTAATACTTGGTTTAGTGAGTAAACAAAGCTTCACTGAGATTTTAAACAGATGTAGTTAGCTTCCAGGCACAACCAGATAATCATAAGAGGAACCTGTCTAAACTTTCCCATATTTGTGCAATGTGTTTTAGCTTAAAGAAACTGAATGTTTAGACTTACTTTTAAGCATAAATTCNTAAAGAAACCGAATGCTTAAAGACTTACTTTTAAGCATAAATTCACTTCTTTAAACAAACCACAAAAGCGCATCTACTAGGAAAAAATTAACTAACTTCCTTTCCATAATGTTTTAAACACAAGGAATACAACTTTTGTTTTCTCTGTGCCTCAGGCTTGGAGTCACAACAGAATACACTTACTTAGTTTTATTTAAAAAAATGAGATGTAGAAGTCACAGAAACACAGAGAAATGCCCAACAGTGCTGTAGATGCCCAAGATCTCTTCTTCCTACCTTGCTAAGCTGCCTCAAAAACTTCTTTTAAAGCAATTCTTAGAGTAAGGCTATAGCATTGCAAACCACTAAGTGGTAAAGGAATTATCAGAGTAAAATAATAATTCATATTTGTATTGGAACAAAGCATGTTTTCCTGGAAAACAGCAGAAGTTAAGCACACCTGGTTTGTTCAGGTCAAAGGTCTTGACAATATGGCCATTGCAACAGAACGGAGAGAAGCACAAGCGGTTTCTACTCCTCTGTAGCAAAACGAGAGAGCCCAGGGCAGCTCCCTCTAGTACCTGTATGACAGAATCACATAATCACTAGTTTGACAAGGACCCACTGCATCACTGAATCCAACCATTCCTACCTGCCACTAAACCATGTCCCTGAGCGCCTCATGCGCCCGTCTTTTAAACATCTCCGGGGATGGGGACTCAACCACCTCCCTGGGCAGCCCGTTCTAGTGCCCAATGACCCTTTCTGTGAGAAATTTTTCCCTGAAAATCATGGAAACGTGATTCAGCCCCTCAGCGTCCTCCTTTCAGGCTCGGGCCGCGAGGGGAGGCGGGGGGGGGGGGTTAGTCGGGAGCGGGTGAAAGGGGCCGCGCGCGCCCCGCACCACTCACTGTCCATGGCCCCGCGCGCCGCCTGCATCCTCCGCGCCCGGGAAGGGGCCGCGGGGGATGCTGGGAAATGTAGTCCACCCCCTTCCTGGATCCCAGAACGCTCCTGCCTCACGCATATAATTAACTGCCTTGGGCTTTTAAAAGGCGTGTTTGCAGAGCTGTGTTCATGTCGCGTAGAGGCGGCGTATCTCAACGCCGTCTCCACAAAAAACCCCGCTGTCTCCGCAAATTGAAAGCACGGGACAGAGTAGGGGCCAAGATAAAATGAGGGTGAATCTCTTACGCGCGTTCTCAACGCAAGAGCTGTCTCCACGAATTGAAAGCACGGCACAGAGTAGGGGCAAAGATAAAATGAAAATGGGTAACCCAGGGTGAATCTCTTACGCGCGTTCACTGTGAAGAAACTGTATGCAGGCAGATAAAGGATGGGAAGAGCATAATCGCCTTGAAATACTGCACTGCCACTGCTTACAGCAGTAACACACACCTTCCCTCAACAGAAAAGCTGTTCAGCCTGCCTCCTGGGGCAGTAAAAGCATCATCCCAAACTGACCAACGCAAAGGATGGCAGAATTACCAACAGCAAATAACACACGTAGGTAATGTGGCAGCCCTTTGGCAGACCTCCCTCCCTTTTACAAGTGTCCATTGCTGCAGACAGCATCTATGAACTTATTTCTTTCCTTTTCTTATTTTCTTTTTTGACCAGCACACCCTGCAGGGCTCCAGGTACAAGAACAGCTGCCTCCCAAATTCACTCAAGGTTTGGGGAAGAGCACAGAATAAGAAAGAGAACAAGCAATGAAGCACTGTGATCCCTTCAAGATGAAAAGCACAGGCTAAAAATCCAATGTTTCTCATGGTTCAGAGTGACAGCGTACCTTTCAAGTTTCAGAACAAAAATATCTGAAAGCACTAAATAAACCCAAAAGAACAAATTACACACTACCACTCCCCTCCTTCCCCAAAAGGGGAAACTTCTCAGCCATTCTGTTGATTATGCCTATGGGGAAAAAGGTTATTTTACAGTATAAAAAGTTTTGAAACTACTGCCAAAATGCCGTTTGAAGGAAAAGCTACGAACACTGCTGAGCCTAACAGGAGCTAAACTGAAAGGACAGGCAGTCACCTTCACTTACATCTGGAGAAAGCAATGTAAATGAAATCGCATCTCCACAGTCACAGGGCTTTTGGTGGGAAATATGTGTACAGTTCTGCACAAATTCTCATACAGATCAGAATCTAGAAGAATCTGTGAGACAACTGAAGAGCCATCAGTGAGCCAGGGCCAGTGTTTCTATGCTATGGAATACAAAGGTAAATGCTCCTATTTGGCAGAAAAGCTTCCTCAGAAGAGTGTTTTTCTCCTGTTACAGACCTCACATCTATCACCAAAATAAATAAAAACTAAAATTAAACCTCCAGCAACATAGCTGCTGACATCTTATACTCAACAATACAGACAGCAGTGTACTGGCAAATAATGGAAAAAAAAAATCTTGAAGATGAAAGGGACGGAAAGTAGCACAGTAACTACTTTGACTTTTCTTTTAAAAAACTGTCACCCCGGTACTATAACTGAATTTTTCTGGCTACCAATACAAATTTTACAACAAACACTCACTGCAAAGCAAAGTAGCTTGTACGCTGTTGGTAGAGATGCATAAAATCCCATTGAAATTATTCATAGTTTGGACTGAGCTTTATAAGACAACGGTAACATGTACATTGCCTTAAAAATTACAAATAATTAGCCTCTTAATGGCAGTTCTTTAATCTCTTCTGTGTAGAGATGTATTATCCAAGACGTAGTATAGATTTACTTTCTCTCTAAAAGGTCAGTATTTGCTGTCCTCACGGAGGCATACACATTCCCCACTTTCCATACTCAATATCCAAATACACTAACAACTTTTCATAATTCTTATCCCCCAATGGTTAGGAGAAATGTGTTATATGATACTGTAAACCTTTTCATAACATAAAAATACAATGCTAAGAAGCCTGGAATTTCTGCAGAATCCCCTCCTGTAATCTGACCATTTATTAGCTCTTTTTGACCTTTCTATGAATGCTTACTATGGCTCATTCTAAAGTATTTAATGAAATGAGTCTAAATTCCAAAATACTTACATTAAGATGTCACTGCCAGAAGCTCCATATGATCCATAACCACATTTGTCCACTCCAAAGATCAAATTCACTTCCATTTACAAAAAAAAACCTTTAGGAAAAACTTAATTGATTCAGGGAAATCACACCACATGCAACTAAAAACATTCTGACAGAACAAGTTATGTTCAAATTGTACTGGTTTATTTACAACTGTATTTTATAAACAGTAACACAAACATTTTTACATGAAAAAAATATCATTGCTGAAGTAGGCACAGAGTCAGAGACTCTTCAGGATATTTTTAGAAGGGAGTAGGAAGAGGAAAGTGTAATACAACAGCTGCTGGGCAAAACTATAAATACATGAGGGTTGGCCCAGGTGCAATTTCATGCAAATATCTTCAACAGTTCAAGTTCTATTGGTGTTTACTTAGATACTAAGAAGGAAAAAAAATTAAAAAGTAATTAGTCCCAGAATTAAGGTGCCCTAGCTTGATTCCTAGTAAAATAACTTAGGATAACTGTTTTTTTATAAAGGTCAGTTTATTTTACCTTCTGGTGATGTACCAATTCACAGGTTTGAATTCAAATACTCAGAATATTTCACGCAGCAAAGCTAATCCCTATTATCTTTATTTCACAGTTTTTGGTAATTTCCACATCAGTCTACAAAGATGCTATGCCTTGGCATCCTGTACTAAGCTTTTTAACAAAATAATTGTTCTTGGAACAAATGGAAATCTGCTGATAAACAATCACACCGCTACCATCTCTCAAACATTAACTAATTTAGAAAATGTTAGTTACAAGAATATAAACAAATGCTTGAATCAATGAATGCAACATGTAATTAACATGTTTATCATAGGTATGTAGCATTTGAGTCTCTATCTCTGTGTTAATTTTCTCGCTGAATACGTCTTCAATCTGCACATACTTATATGCTGAACTGAAGGTTTTTAAAGGTCTAATTATCTTAGACATTTCGTCTCTGAGAAGCAAGGCAACTTGTTTTCAACTGTCATTTTCTGTCATGAAGCATTAATTTCAATTTCAATGCACACATTCATCTTTACAAAAAACCTGCCTCAGTTTATGAAATGCAAAATTTTGCATAATAAAAAAAAAAATCACAACCCTGTAGTAAAAGCTTATTATGAACAGTTCATTTCGGTATTTAAAAATACCCTTATCACCAGTTCCAATTATTTATTCTAGTAGTGGATAAGAATTTTTCAAAAAGTTAATTTTAAATTGCTTGCATTTTTTTCATTTATCTGCAGCCCAAGCTGGGCTTAACCGTTTTTAATGATGAAGAATCGATATTTCTAACACATTCACCTGCTCTGCTCATAAACCTAAGTTTTTAATCAGTCTTCAATACTACACGGTAGGCAAAATAACATTTATAGACTGTAAGCAATAAAAGCATTTTGCTTTCAAGGGACAGTAATTTAAAAAACATTCTGTTTTCAACTGCTTCTCCATATCTGGCAATGCTTTACGCCTTTAACATGCTTAAAGTGAATTCAGCTGCACCTTGTCTTGCATGGACACAAATCACTAAAGCTGCATTAAAAATGAAACAAACTGACCTTTATAAGAAACATTTTTTCAAAACAGAAAAAATAGAATAAAAAAATTAAAATCCTGTTCAAAAATTGATAATAATTTACTCTATCTTAAGCCTGCTATTCAGGCACTCCCATCAGCAAACAGAAAAACACTCTTAAGTTAGTATTCAGTTGGGAAACAGTCAGCTTGAGTCAATATACAGTATCTTGGTTGCTTCTTCTTTAGAAAGTGTTCTCTACAAAGTCTTTAGTTATTAACTCTCCAAGGCATCCAATACTTTCATGATCTGTTGTTTTATGGCTTTGGTAGCATCACCTGCATTTGGAATCAAATACCTTTAAAAAAAAAAAAGAGAAAAAGTAATCATTAATTCACTATAAAAGTTCTGAGTATGGATTTCAAAATTCTTGTTTTGATTTTGTCTTGCACAAACTAGGAGCAAGGAGGAGGGAAATACATTAAAATGAAAAACTACTCAGCAAATAACATCTACTTCCTTTTTATACTATGAAACTCTTCATTTGTGAACTGTTAAGGAGTACTTCACAGGCCATTCTGGAAAGGAAGAGTTCTTCATGAATTGACAGTGATATAGATCAGGCAGTTCAAGTTCTCTACAGATAGCACTGTTTGACCGAAGCACAGAAGTCCTCAGTTTTGTTTGTGTTGTTTTTTAATTCCTATGAATAGCTCCAGAGCATTTATTGATGATCCTTTCTCTTCTGGATTTGCTCCCCTCAATAAGGTGGTGACAAAGTAATTGAACAAACAGTGTTCTCCGCAACATTTTAATTTATCTTTGTCTGACCTACTACTAAAGTAATTTCATTCTAAGCAGCCATCAGGTAAAGAACAACTTCCCTAGTTGTAAGGGAACTCAACTCCCACTTCTTGTAAAAACATAGTGACCACAGCACAGATTTGTTCCCAAGGAAGATGAGAAGATGTCCAACTGGTGTCAGCAACTTTGTTAAAACTTCACCAAGAAACAACAGGCTATGCCAGTGGGATAAAAGCTCAATACACCCAATTCCTCTGACTTCCTTACAGTCTTAAGAATGCAAATGCTGAGCACGGCAACACCTAACTTTCAGGAACCAGATTTCAGGGTTCAGAGTTTTGACATTAGGCTTCTGTACTCCTTGTACAATGCATAGGAAGAGTTAGATAACTCAAAAATGGTACCACAGAAGAAAGGCAACTCTCTTAAATCCCACCCTTCAGAGTTCCATACTTAAGGCCGCAGACAGCTGTTCAATTCATTTTCATTTAAGACCTCTTACAAAAAGAGAATACCTGCACACACTCCACCCCAACAGCTGTTACTGAAGACCATTTAATTACTTGGGGAAGTTCCACTGGACTGGAGACTGGCTGATGTTGTGCCCATCTACAAGAAGGTTCGCAGGGAGGATCCAGGGAACTACAGGCCTGCCAATCTGACCTCAGTGCCAGGGAAAGTCACGGAACAGGTGACCTTGAGTGCTATCATGAAGCACGTGCAAGAGAACCGGGTGATCAGGCCCAGTCAACACGGGTTTACAAAAGGCAGGTCTTGCCAAACTAACCTGATCGCCTTCTATGACAAAGTGACTCAAGCTGCTAGACAAGGGAAAGGCTGTGGATGTGGTCTTACTGGACTTAGTAAAGCCTTTGCCACAGTTTCTCACAGCATTCTGCTACGGAAACTGTCAGCCTCTGGCCTGGACAGACACACACTCTCCTGGGTGGAAAACTGGTTGGATGGCCGGGCCCAGAGAGTGGTGGGAAATGGTGTTAAATCCAGCTGGAGGCCAGTCACAAGTGGGGTTCCCCAGGGCTCAGTGCTGGGTCCAGCCCTGTTCAATGTCTTCATCAATGACCTGGATGAAGGCATTTAGTGCACCCTTAGCAAGTTTGCAGATGACACTAAACTGGGTGGAAGTGT